>OY728132.1:21800000-22280000 GCA_963277665.1 Viscum album | reverse complement strand
GTTTATGTTTCCATAACTGATGAACTGATTTCTAAGGTCATCCATCTAGGACAATGATGTGTTATAGTTTAAAGTTATGTGACTAAGACCGATTCCATTTGGTTTTTTTCCATGAATAATAGACTTCTAAGTGAATGATAACTATAAATAGTTGTTTTGGGACTTTTTTAGGAGTGGAACCTTCTATTTAAAAATGAAAGATGGGTCGGGTGTTGGTGTTTTGGGGATTATGCTAGGATAAAGGATAATTAATTCCCATGGATCATAGAAAGAACTAGTGAGGAAGATTAAATGATAAGTCAATAAACTAGTGGACATCACACCAGTTCATACTAACCAAGTCATGTGATCTAAGGGGGTCGAATGAGAGAAGCATCTACTATCCCAATAAAATAGATATTCATCATTAAAAAGGGAATATAATATTTAAAACATTGTGAAGATATTGCTGGTTAAGGAGTAAATTTATAAGACATAAATTATAATATACCTAATTTCTAAAATCAAATAAATTCATGATCAAAAGAGACCACAGTGATTTTTATAAACTAGTTATGTACATCAATAATCCATATATGAGGGCTATGTGGAGCATCATTTAAAAGGTTTTAACCTAGATAAAAGGGTGTTTGAAAAGTCTCTTAGGCCTTTAGGGCTAAGAGGCAGGATTTAGTCAATGTAAGTGAGTAAGGAAATTAGGTCACCTCAGTTGGATGCATGGGTTAATGAGGTTCCCATGTATGGTCTTAATAATTTGGCATGATTACACTTTAAAGATATATAGATGTCATGAGTGGTGACTCTGGGCACGACCATATGTGGTAGTTGAGTGGGTACCCTAGTGGTTCTCTTCATGGGGACCCTGTGAAAGTATATGTCTTAGTTGGCCTCTCTAGATTGAAGGCATCAATTGGATCCCTATTGGAAATCTCTATAATTATTTTCTGAATTTTAAATCTAGTGGTCCACTATATAGTGTCTTGGTGAATTAGTTCCCTAGTATACCTCTTTTGATAACATGGGTGAATGGTTCACCAATGGACCTCTCTAGATTTCCTAGTTTAATTGGTGCCCTAGTGGGACTTTATTGATAGCCTAAGATAATTTTCACCTTAGTTGGAATATCTTGATGATTTATGAGAATTGGAAATGGTGTGGACATCAGAGAAGGGTCCCTCTACTTAGCCTTAATGGGGAATAAGAAAATTTTTCATTATTGGATTATTTGGATTTCAAAAACATTTGTTGACACAAATACTTGGAATTCACATTATTTCACTAGGTTTTTACATTAAGAGACACATAAAAGATAATAAGGTTTGGGAACACAATATTGACCTTTAGAATAACATTTTAGAACTATTGATTTTGATCCCCCAAGAAGGGAGGCATGAGGGATTTTTATATAAAAAAGTTGTTGTGGAATGGAGGATAGTGTGGTAACCAACAATAACTATTTTAAAAATAATAATTTTGGTGGGTGCGATGTTGAAAATTATCAAGACTAGGTATGAGATGTTCATGTGAAAGGATGGTTATACATGAGGTAAGGTATAAGAAGTTTGTGTTTGAGCAGTTTGTGCATGACAATATTAGGCATGAGAAGACAATATGTAAGGAAATATGGGTGTGAAGTAGTTCTGGTGTCATAAGGAAGGGAATAAGGAAGGGAATAAGAAGGTTGTTCATAATAGGGATGAGAGTGAGAAGGATAAATTATTGAAGGTTGTGTGAAATAATGTTATACCTTGAGAAATAAATGGTTTTCATGTTTCATTCCCCTTTGAAAATTTATAAAACCTCATCTTCTCTTCTTGCATTTTAAATTTTGAGAAAAAATACCCCCACCCTGAATTGGATCTGATTGGAATAAAGACAATCAAATTCTAAATAAAAAGGGAATATAAAGTGAAAAAAATATTTGATTGGTTGTTTTAAAACTAGTTATGGAGGTAGTATATGTGTATATATATTTTGAACAAAGGGGAAACACATTATCTATGATGAGGGTGCACAGACAACTGATGATTTCGGCATGTGTGTTGCCTCTTTGTTGGGTGCATGTGTTGTGCATAGTGGGGGATATCTATTCCAATAAAATACACAATTGAAGAGGTCTACCCTCTATATATATGGGGTCTCAAATTCAAGTTTTCACCTATTCACACCGAGGATAGACAAATATTTTTTGAGATCTCTCTTCTCACCTAAGTGACATCAGTGTGTTCTTTTTTTCCTGATAATCCTAGGCCCTGGAAGATCATGTTAGGTTTGGATTGATATAATTTGGAACCAAAATAAACACACTATTATTAGAAAACTATTATTGTGATAATGAGGGGTATCATTGAAATTTTTCACACTTATGACTATACATAAACAACTAGGCACCATAACTCGGGAAGAAAATGACTTAGTTGACAATTTTCCCTTTATGAAATGTTTTCCCATTTAGATTTTATGTTCTATTTCATACCAACTTCTCTAATATATCTTTTTCGTATTATATTTTATTGATATTTGGACAAATATTCATAGAATTTACTTATATGAAAATAAATGGATAGATCTACAAACACAAATTCTAATTTAGAATCTATTGCATGTATTAATCAGATCATAGAGGGTGTGAAAATGGGAAAAAATAAGTAGTGTCTATCATATTCATTTTCGATTTATAAAACAATTTTATTTCATCATTTTATTCAAATATCATACTTCATCCCCCTATAAAACTATAGAATTTTGACTAGCATTGATATACCATTACTAGATAAAAACATACCAGATTTTGGGTTCACTTTGTATATAAACCATGAGAGATAAAATGTATTATTAAAACTATCATATATCAATGAAGGAAAGGATATACTCTTTTACATATTTTACAATTTCATATAAATCCTAGAAAATTACTCTTATTCACTACAGTCCCAAACAGTTTATTATACATCCATATTTCATCGTTCAACAATAATCTTACTCCAAGACTAGAATGGTGATTAATATTTGTATACTAAATGCCCATTTAATCCTTAATTAATGTGTGAATATTTCATCTAATTGACATATGATGATTTTTTAAACTATCTCAATGAAATAAAGATATATGAGGATATTTTAAAATCACAAACATATGTGTGTATGATTTTTGATTTCATTATAGAGATGCTAATTCATTGGAGTCCTTAGATGAACACTAATCACTTCATGCATAAAGATTTTCATATTAACCTATGGGATGTCTACAAGATCAATGGGGTATAAATTTTCATATCAATGTATAATTAATTTATACCTCCAATTAAACTTGTAGAAATTCAATGTGAATACCACGACCGGCCTATAAACTACTCGGGGAAAATAACAATTCATTGAGAAAGGAGCCTCACCCATAGAGAAATACTAGTTTGGAAGCATTGAAAAAGACATACGTAATCCCACTAAGTGATATCTCAACCCCAAAATGACTGACATGGTGTCCGACTATATAAAATCGGGGAACCTTAGGCACCAACTGGCCTGAACTAGAGAGAGAACAATATGAAATATGGGGTTAGGAAATCAATCCCAATTTAAACACCTAGATTATTCTTATGTTATCTATCACTATATATATCAGTGTATAGATGGTTTTGATAATTTGTCTTCAAATATCTATGAGGTGATGTACCATTGTGATGGAGGAGAGGTTATTTGAAATGAGTCAAATAAGCATATCCTTATCAATTCCTTACAATATCCATTAATCTCTGCTACATGTATACAATAGTAAATCATCATTTCATATTTTAGGGATATTTAAAGTATTTTAGGATTTAATACCCTCCATTTTCAATATATATGATCTTTATTATGAAGTTATAATGGTGATATCCAGGTTCCTTCAATACGTTCTTATAATATCTAGTATTTGGACATTGTAAATAAGGGGTGAAAATTCAAATATCCTTTTAATAATACTCTTTGAATTCAATTTCTTTCGATAGAGTAAGGTTCCTACTTAGAAAATAATACATCATGGTTACAAATTCTTTAAAACATAATTGTAAGGGACTATATTTTTTCAGTCTAGATAGATTGTGATATCATCTACGATGCTTACACACTATACAAGTGCATGCATTGATTTCAGTGTATACAACTATAGGTAGTGGTTTCTCCAAAGGATGAAATAATGGTGGGGAATATTGCGGTGTTATAATAGTAGTGTGAAATGATGTAATAATAGACCTATCATGTTTAAATAATTTTCCTTCCATAAATGAATTCATTGTTATGAAAATCATGTATACAGATTATTTGATATCTTATTACATATATGGGATGCTTGAAGACAATCTTACCATGGTAATTGAGTTGCTGGTATCATATAATTGGAATTTATGAACTATAAAATATCATAAGAAGGGAACCATAATAGAATAATATGATTATCCAAACAAAAAATGATCAAAAACACCTCATTAGATCACTATTGAAAAATTACCAAAGTTTAAGCCAAGGTTGAAATGATACAGTCAGTATCACTGGAGTGATGTGCTGACTAAGGGTAAAAGGTTTGGATAACAACTAATGATAAAGGATCTTTAAACCTTATATTTTCCCAAATATAAACATATTGACACCACCTCATTTTATTTATATGTTTGGTACAACTACTTCTATTATATTTGGCCACTATCTAATCAATTTGTAAGCCTATGGAGTCATATTCAATGCGGGATCATCATACCATAAATCATAAACTTTAGGGGATCCAAATATTTTTATTTTCAGAGTGACCTTGAAGTTATTGGAAATGGATTAAGGAACTGGAGATGTTTGTATAGGAAATGGATGAAAACATTCTGATCATGAGATTATGGGAGACATACAAAACTGAGGTTTCCATGAAATAGAGTTAATATAGTAAATATATGAGGAATGGTATGATATAATCATCCTTTAATAATTAATAATATTATTCCTTGAATATATTGACATTAATTTTAGGTTACCACAAACCTACCCAAAAAAAATTCTTTTGGAAGATGATAATAGTGGTAAAGGAACTAATAAGGCATCTCTAGTATACTGATGGTGTGACCCTAATCGGTAGTGTAATAGGTTCAACAATACTGTAGAGGGGGATCCATCACCAAATTATAAAATTATTTTTTCAGAAAATTGATTTGATTGACTTTTTCACTTACCACTCCATGGACCATTTGATCTAGAGATGTGGACCGAAATCCCATTATCCCTCATCAGGCAGTGAAAAGGATAATATATTTTATCCCCACATATTCATATGTTTAAAAGATTATGTTTTTATAACTATAATCTAATTTTATAATTTTTATATTGATATTGCACATCATTATGATTACAATATCTCCCTTCTCTAAGAGGGTTCCATATGATTTAATCCCAGATAAAGAAAAACCAAAATGCGTCCATTTAGGTAATAACCCACACTATGGTAAATTGTATCACCCTCCCCAAATTAGATATTTTTTTGAATATTTTTTAAGTAGTTATGTTAAATTATTGTGAATATAGATCCTTATGCCTCAGGTGAGGAGAATTAAGAGGGTGAGGAGTGACATGATGTTGCAGCTCCATATAATACTTAGCATGTGTCACAATTATAGAAAGTGAAATCCTATTATCTTATCATAAACCTACTATCATCACTAATGTGTTTAAAACACCATAATATAATGTTAGGATCATTTAAGAATATATTTTTGTAATATATGTACATTGGACCCATTTGGGGGCTTTGGATGCAGCATAGAATAAATTAAGAAGGGTTCATCCTGACACCACTATATAATAACAAGAATACCACTTTGGTTTATTGTTAACTCAATTGATTAAATTAGTTAATTATATTTGCTATATTTTAACAACAACCCATAGGGGACTTCTGAAGATTATAGAGTTGAATAAAGGAGTGAGGATGATCCTAGAGGTGACCACTCTGAATCGTTAGACATGTCTCCAAGAGTTTGGAGGATTTAAATAGGTAACATGAATATTATCCTCAATAATTAATTTTAAACATTCCCACATGTCATGTTAATATTTATTTTGAGATTTTTAATATATCCATAAAATATTCAACAAAATTATCCTTTAATGATAGGATATGAACCTCACGTACTTACAAGATGATTTCAATATCCTTCATGACTCAATATTTTAGGTAGACATACTAGGATTTCATAGAGTGTTGGTTTAAAAATTTCATAGGTACCTACCTAAGGAATATAAATTAACCATTTAAACAAATGAAATATAGGTATCAAGAAATTTCTTCTCTCCTGTGTATGTTGATTATGTAGTCGGGGTTATGGTAGTGATGTAAGTTATTAATATTACAGCACTATGTAAAGAAATACTAGTGGGAGGAGTTGTCACACTTGATGATAGAGGTAAAAATAAATATTTTTCATGATTTTCCCTTACATTTTATGACTAATATATAAATTATAGGTTCCATTTATAGTGTTACCATTGGAAGCTATTGAGAAATAAAAATATGAACTTCCATACTAGTATCCTGATCCCTAATGATGTCATGGAGTTATGAATACATTGAAATTTCACACTCTCTTGGAAAATTGGTTCTATATTATGTAAAATTATTTTCAAAAGGCATAAATTATAACCATTAATCCATTTTTTCACATGAAAAATAAGTTATATTATAGAGTGAGACATCGGGACATTACCCTATGAGACCCCAGTAGAGGATCACATTCAAAAGATACCAAAATTTATCACCTATTCACCACACTTGGTTATAAATAATATCACTATAATTAGATCTATTCTATTATATAAGGAGATAGAAAATTGTTGGGAATAATCAGATAAGATTTGACATTTAATATAAAAACATAAGAATATAAATCAACATGCATGTCACGACACCACCCAATGAGGTCTGAATGCTGTCTACCACATGTCTACCTTCTATAGGCCATGGGATGGAGACCAACACTGTGTAGGCATATCCCACACATGTGAGGCGTCATCCAAATGTACCTACACACACTCACAAAGATCCAAACCTATACTATGTTTGAAATGTAGAACAACCAAAACCATTGCATGAATATATCAATAATCCCATAATCTTAGTTTGAAAGCATAGTCTTGAAAGCAAAAAATATGACAAAAAATGAACCCAAAAAAACTTTAGAGAGTCTAACCTACTTCATGGGTGAGGATTATAATCAAAATCAAGATCCTGGGAAACACCTATGTATTTCAATATCAATCTAGGCTTCACAAGCTCTCTTTCCTCCAATGTCTCCCTTAAATGGGTCTCAATATGCACAAGATACAACACATGTGGGTAGATATCATTCATGGGTGACTATAAAAATACCTATTAAAACACCATGGAAACACTAAAAATAAAGTATGAAGAATAGTTAAAACGTGATAATGATATATAAATCAATGGATAATACGAAATACATAGATATCCTCAAGAGGGACACTACACCACCAGGTGATCATAACCAACTGTCAACCACAAACTTTTCCTCAATAGTATGCTCATATTGGGAGCATCCACTCCATGAGCCAAAAAATCACTGAATATACTCATCTAAGAGGTCAATATCATTGGTACTCTCCCATTAAATATCACTAGTCTCATAAGACGTGGATACATAGATAAGAGGTCACACCAAAGACTCATGGGGACACCATGAAACAAATATGGATCAACCTGATACGTAGAGTATTGTATGCCATTGATACCATGAAGCTTTTTTTAGATGGCCTTCTATATGTCTTAGGATTATGATCCTCAATAGTATGCTCATATTGAGAGCATCCACTCCATAATCCAAAAAATCACTGAATATACTCATCTAAGAGGTCAATATCATTGGTACTCTCCCATTAAATATCACTAGTCTCATAAGACGTGGATACATAGATAAGAGGTCACACCCAAGACTCATGGGGGACACCATGAAACAAATATGGATCAACCTAATACGTAGAGATTTGTATTCCATTGATACCATGAATCTTTTTTAGATGGCCTTCTATATGTATAATCATTTTCTTAATTAAGGAGGCCATGATGATTCCAAAAAAAATCCACCTAGGTTATGGAAATGATATAGTATCATACTCCAGTCTCACAAAGAGACACCACAAACTCTGTCTAAGACACATCCTCCAAAGGGGATCATAATCCTAAGACAAAATGTCACACTATACCATTTATTGAATGTACCAAGGGAACACAATCCACTAATATATGTATAAAATAATGAAATGAAGGTATATAATTACCCTCAAATGGCATACAATGTGTGTGTATAGGGTATACTGCGCGTATAGGGGTACATGGTGTGTCTAGACAACCCTTGTTCTGCCCATGCAGTGATGGATCACATTGCATTTAAATCTCCATATACACATAATGTATGAATTTAAAATGACCTTTAAAGATCACATTGATTTTTCTCCTTATGTATTCTAGTGCATGTGTATTGTTTGTTGTTCCTCTGTACCAACCCTTGCACACATGGTCGTTTCTTTGTACACTTGACCATGTCCATGCCTACGTTCACCTATCTATTTACTTTGGATGTTTCTATGTACCTAACCTACAAAATCCAATTTATCCTATAAGATGCACTATGATCTTCCAAGAATGTGTCACAAGGGGTGTGATAGGGTTACACATAGTAATATATTTAATACTCTGCAGAAACCCTAGCACCAGATAGGGAGGTCCCACACATCATGTAATGATGGATTATGTGTCCTGTAATGAAAAATTTTATATATTAGACTATATCTCTTTAAAATCTTTTTTCATGTCACCAGAGCTACTACCCTGATTAGACTCCACATATCAGAGTTTTTCCATCCTTGACATCACCCACTCACTGGATTCTAGTCCCCAATCTACTGGGAAAATGATCCATTTAACCAATCAACCATTACAACAATCCTCCCTTGTATAACCATCATTTAGATGGTAACCATTATCAGATCCAGTCTCATTGCACCTCGAATCAACAATGATCGTCATCATTCATCAAATCGCAACTTTCATCGTGATCTATACTTGTGGTATTGATCGGTTTCACCAAATAACAGTCACACAATGATAAAATATTTTCTAATGATCAAACTGAGGGCCAAATTGAATACCTATGATTATTTCATGAATAAATGGGGAAGAAAATTATAAGATACAAGATGTGAGTAATAGACCTTGTCCTCTATTTATTTGACCTAGATCTATCTTCGAATAAATGATGATTGTAGGGGGATAGATAAATAATTGATAATAAATCCTTAAATTTAAATATAACATCAATGGTAGAGTCAATTATTGTTCATGTAATAGGTATTTTTACCTATATTAATAAATAGGTTTGAAATCACAATTTAAATCCTATCATGAGTTTGGATTTATACTGATAAAGAAGAGTCATGTGTAATCATCGTTGGTGAGATCCCCAAACTCTAATTACACAATGATCCTTGATCCATATCTGATATGATTTTATCTTACAATAATGATCTATAATAGTCCTCTAGGTATATAATCTTTTTAGGCCAACCCTAGGACATCTCTATAACCATATATTCATATAAGAGCTCAGCCACTGCATTAAAACAAATAAAATGTATTTATTTTTTATTTATTTTATTCATTTTTTCACATACAAACTACATAAAAAATACCCCATGTTAACAATGTTTATGTCACACGTAGTATAAAACCTACATTTTTAACTATAAGGGTCCCTCATATTTCTGATTTGCTCCCACATTTTGTATTTATTCCATATTTTTAGCAAACTTGCATGCATGTGATATTTAATATATTTAACATATTTCAAAAACTAATTTCGAGGACACCTGGCCTCTTAATCTCACCCTATCATAGTTCCTAGTTCCAATAATAATTTAAATAATTTTAAAAGAAATACATAGAAAACTAGATTCATTTCATTCTCCCCTTCTTAGGGATTTTCATCCCAAAAAGAGAAAACCCTACTAAAAAAGACAAGTGTACTAACCTCGCATCTAGGTATCATGCTTCAAGATTCTCTCAAAAATATTCTCATCACTCCACCAAACACATGCAACGAGAATTGATCGCCCATTGATAATCCTCTCCTATCGAACATCAGTCTCTATTAGGTACTCATCAATGGTACCTCCATCCTCAATGTCCAACACGCCCTAGTCGATAACATTCAATGGGTTGTGCATGTACCCCATCAGTTGTGACACATGGAATACATTGTGTACTCATTCCAATAAATTGGTGACATGTAGGGTCATCCTTATAAGGATACAAATGGTATCATGCCAATGGTGTAATTGTAGCTGTTTTTGTACACAAACTCCACCAATGGTAGATAATCCTATCAACTGTGGCCAATGTCCAACATGAAATCCCATAGCATGTCCTCCAATACCTGAATGGTTCATTCAATTTAGCAATCATTCTAAGCATGAAATGTCATTATCAAGAACAACTAAGTCCCAAAGGCCTTCTACAATCCTCTCTGGAATCATGATGTGAAGTGAAAATCATGGTCTATAAATAAACATTAGAGGAACGCCATGGAATTAGACTATATCCTATATTTACATGTGTCACAAGCTCTCAACTGTGGTATTCTCTCAAATATCTAGTAATTGGGACGACATGGTGATTTATTCTCCAATCAAATATATGGAATTGCGCCCCTATAAATATATAGTAACCTTTTAATTTATGGTTTCAGGATACCTAGAAGCACTCAAAGTTGTTCAATATATTAAAACCTATTTTAATAATTGTTTCTAGAAACCATGATAGAGGATATTATCTGTTAAAAAAATAAGTAATTTATTTAATACAGAAATAAAAAAATTCCAAGGGCAAGGTAATCTCTTCATTGGTGATTGTTGATCATCCAAAAATACCCTTTCGGATTACCTTCATTGCATTGTGAGGATCCATGGATAAAATCCCTCTATCAGTGATCCATACATGCTACTATGATCTCCAAGAAAACAGCACGATCTCTAGGTTCTAGCATGGAATGTTCATTGTATCTTGTTTCTTATTTTGGGCCTCCCACTCTATAGTTCTGAAGAAATCTCTCGTACACTTCTCTTTCTTGATAGAGAGAGAGAGATAGAGAAGTTGAGAGAGAATTCATTATGCGCAACAATTCTCTTTTCTTAATTTTGGATATATTACACAATATAAATAGCCATATATTTATATAATTATTATTTAAGTTAAAATATTATTTAATTTCATACCTTCCATTAAAAAACATTTATTATCTTTAATAAATATCATTCCATGTAATAATTATATTGTAATTAATTTGGGGTGTGCACTAACTTGTGTAATAAAAAATATTATTTAATGGCCTTGTAAATTTATATTTATCACTAAATTCGGTCTTAGTCCATTTGAACTACTCTATCATTCATTGATCAATAGAGTAAATATTTTTTCCATAAATAAATATTTTATTCATGATCAAGAGAATAAATATTTTTTATAATATTCAATAAATAATATAAATATTTTATTCATATATTGGTGAATAAATATTTATTTAATTTATGACATCAATATAAATTGAATAAAATTATTGTATATACTTGAGAAAGATATTTATTCCATTAATTAAACTCAAATAGAGTTAAATTAAAATCAATAAAATTAGTTAGTGTGTAATCCTCTAGGATTATTTCTGATTGCTATTAAGTGGGATTGCCTAAAGTCCCGAATTACTATCTAGGAATGTTTCAAGAAAACAAATAGAAAGAACATAATTTCATAATGTCGAAAACCCCATAAAAATACTCACTATGTAGTATAATACATTTGGTATAGTATCTCACTATACAGGTTACATAACCTTGTCACCAATCTATATGCTTGATAAGTATTTCTTTGAATGTATGAAATAAATATGTCGTTACACCATGGACATGGAATTTATTGTGATTTTTGTATTCTAATCAAAGGTCTGAGATATTATGTTCCAAAAATATGGAGGGTATAAATCCTTCATATACTTATTCATTAATTCCATGTCACCCTTGATGCACCCAACATATCCAACTTTTCCATGAACTGTTATAATCATGGTTTATCAAATACTACTAATTATTTGAGTTGTAACATCCATTAACAATAATATTATTGTCTAAGGACCATTACCCATTCCCATATATTGTAATATCTTATGACACTAAAACATGTACAATATCTACCGGTGGGCCGGTTTTTATGATCTCCCATTCTGAAGATTACCATGTAAGAACTTTATGAGAATAATCCTCATATTATTATGAGTACTCACACCTAATAGTATATATACAATGTGTCAAATTAAATTATATTATCCAAATATAAAACATTATTTAAGAATATTTCCATATCACATCATGGTTCTCATCAAAGATGGGAACTGGTATGACCTTATCAATGCGACATATACTCTAGGACATTATTATATTATATTCATGCGTAACAAAAAAATATAAATTAATAAATTTCTTCAATACTTAAAACATATAATATTCATGTAATAAAAGTACATAAAATTATTCTGAGGACACAAACTCCAAAAAAAACCCTTGTACTAGAGAAAACTTCTTATTACCTTTAATCCACTAGACCTCACATGATTTTCATGTTTCTATTTTTTTAAGGATTATGTAAATGGGTATATTATGTTTTCATCAATGGAAATAATAATCACTAAAACTTCACCTCTCAGAGAAAAATCACTCAAGAGATGATACTTCTTAACTGTGTGCTTCATCCACTGATATGTCCATTGATCTTTTACAAGATCCACCATTGTATTATTATCACAATAGAGTATGATAATATGATTACTCATAGGCACCAAGAAAATCTCCTTGAATAATTTTCTCACCCAAACAGGTTCTTTAGATGCCTCAAAATTCTCAATATACATGGAATCTATTGTATTATATTCAACCACAACCTTATTTAATATCTTAATGCTCACAAAAAACATCATTCTAAGTGAGGATGTATCATGTTTTTGTCATCATGTCATCTTGATCAGTTTTGAAACTAGCATATGCATATCCTCTGATGACCAGTTCCTCATCTCCTCCATAAACTAAGAACATATCATTAGTATGCATTAGATAATTAAGGATAGCCCTGACTTCTATCCAATGTCGGTCACAAGGATCGTGATGATATCTTCCTACCACACTTAATGCATTAGAAACATCTACCGTAGTATATAGAATAACATACATGACTGATCCAATCGCATATTTTTGTGGAATACTTTTCATTCTATTTCAATTATCATGTGCTTGAGGAAAAATTATCCTGGAAAGATGATTTCCATGAGAAACTGGCAATATTACCCTCTTGGAGTGTTCCATACTGAATCTCAAAAGTATCTTTTCAGTGTATGTACTTTGAATTAGTCCAAGAAACCTCTTGGATCAATCACAATAAATCTTAATACCAAGAATATATAATTACACTCTTGAGTCCTTCATAGAAAATAATTAATTCAACTATGCCATAACAGTCTGCAAAATAGGTATTTTATTTCTAATGGGTAATATGTCATCAATATACACAATTACAAAAATGACTTCACTCCCACTAAACTATTTTTAGACACACAACATACATTCATTCTTTATAAAACAAAATTTTGTTATAACCTCATCAAAATGGTTCTTCCATGACATAGATGATCGCTTTAGTCCCAGAATGGATATTGGCAACATTAATACCTTGTTGACATCCATTGGATTCACAAACCCTTAAGGTTGTTTCATATAGACATATTATAGAAGGTTCCCATTAATGAAGGCTATTTTGATAACCATTTTCCAAATATAATAATCATGGTAAGTTGTAATATATACTATAATTCTGATCAATTTCATCATTTTAACTTCTGAAAAGGATTCAACTTATTCATTTCCTTGACATTGTTTAAACCCTTATACAACCAATTTCAACTTATAGGTACTGAATCTTCCTTCAATGTCTATAATCTTCTTCAATACCCATTTGAAACTAATGGGATTTTCTAGTACTATAGAGTCTACCATAATATAGACATAGATTTGGTATATGGAATCCATTTCATAAATCATGGATTCTTTCCACTAGGAAAAATCAATTCCACTTACAACCTCCTCAAGGTTAGAGGATCATTATTATCAAATAATAACGAGTCACCATCCTCAATGACTAGAAAACCGTAATGTTTTGGTTCTATAACCTCTCTATAACTCTTATGTAGTAATTGCGTCTCTGGAATGATTTCTTCATCCATGGGGACTTGGGGAGTTTTTTCATGTGACAAATCCTATGTATATTGAGCTTGGACTTCATCGAAGTCTATATCACTCCCACTGTCTCTTTTAGATATCATATCCTCCTCAAGAAATTTCAGACAAATTTCAACAATAACCTTTTGTCTAAATGATTATATATGTACTATCCCATTGATTCTTTGGGATATCCAATAAAGATACACATTGTGCCTCACGGTGAAATATTTTTACATTGTGAGGCCTTAACAAATGCTTCGCAACCCTACAAAAGTAAGTGATAAAACATGAGTTTCCTTCCATTCCATAATTGGTATGGTATATTATCTGTTTATTTAGTTATCTATAGATTTAGTATATATGTTATTATTTGTTACATGTATCCTCAAAAGGACAATGAAATACACTCATAATGCATCATTGATCTCACCATTTCCAACAAGGTGTGGTTCCTCCTTTCACAAAAACCATTCCACTGAGGCGTATAAGGTGGATTTACTTGAGATAAAATCTTGAAATCTTGTAGATAATCTATGTGGTCTTTATTAAGATATTCTCTACCATGGTTTGAGTGATGTTTTTTAATTTTCTTACCACGATGGTTCTCAAATTCATTCTTGTATTCCACTAATTTATCAAAATAATCCGACTTATACTTCATTATGTAGACATATCCATATCTACAAAAATAATTAGTAAAAGTTATGAAGTGTGAGTCCCCACCCCTTGCCTCAATAACAATGGCCCACACAGATCTCTGTATACTAATTCAATAAGATCTTTATCCCATTTACCATTCCCACTAAATGGGTCATTTTTCATTATCCTTATAATCATGTGTTACATAAACCAAGTGGTTTTAGTTCAAAATAATATGAATAACCATCTTAATGTAATTTATTCAAGTGATTTTCATTTATATAACTAGTCTAGTGATGTTAGTGTTGGGTGTGGTATGAGTATTGTGAAGTAACTTCATTATCGATTGACATTTTTTGGTTTGTGTAATACAATAAATAAATATCGTTATTTAAATGTTCATATCCATAAAAAATTCTTTATAAAATAAAAAACATGTATTCCAAAAATTGAATATAAATCCATCTGTATCATGTCTGGATACAAAATAAATTTGTAAATAAAGACACATAATAACAACCCATTAAAACCACGATCATTATGGTTATAAATATGACGTGGTAGACCTAGATAGTTTCAATAGAAATTTTATCTATGTTGGTTGTTTGAAGATCTACCTCTCCTTGGTCAATCATTCTAAATCTACTTTGTTATGTTATTTTAATAAATATTTCATAAGCACAAGCTATATATAATACCCAATTTGTTGAAATAGATAAACTACACTCTATAACAAAGAAACAAAAATCATACCCTTGCTTATTTGGCTGGGTGAAATTTTTCTTCTTGTGGCCCTTCTTGCCACATGAAAAACATACAACATCATATCCCCTTCTTTACCCTTTTATCTTCCTCTTTGTGGAATGGCATAAAGCAGCTTTGGGATTAAATCACTTCACTTCCCATTTCTATTTTTTCACCATAAGGGTAGAAATTTTTTCATTATTTGTATCCTTATCCACATGGAGTAGAAGAGTAAGATGATTTGGTAGAGACTTCTCAATTATATTAATATTAAAATTCACAACAATGATAGAGAACCTCTAAGGGAATGATTCTAGAATGAGTATGGTGTACAATTATTTAGGGAGTTTAAACCCTATAACCTATAAACACTCAATGTATCGAGCTATATTTAATATGTGAGGCACATCTGTGGAACCCCCTCCATTCATTATATGAAACAGAACCTTGAAAATCTCAAATCATTCCTATCTAGCCCTATCATTGTAAAGACAACAAAGGTGCTCCAACATGTTTTACGCTTCCAAATTTTCATGATAATTCACTATTTGAATAGAAATTAATGAAGGAATAAAACATTGAATGTAGATTAGAACACTCAAATGTTTTTTATATACAAGTAACTCTCTCCCATTTGCCTCTTTAGTAGGTAGATCATGCATTGTGTATTCTTGCGCATAAGATTTCCATTCATGGAATAACACAACCCAAAGGAATCTAAACCACTCCAAGATGTTATTTCCAATTAGGAGGATACATTTATATAATAATTATCATAAGGATAGTGTGGATTATGATCATTTCATTTAATTTTATTATTAAAAATAGAATAATATTAGTACTTTTCTTGACTAAAAAATAAGTGAGATATAATAAATTAAGATTATTTATTTATTAAATCTCCCTTTATTTTATCAAGTCTCAATATACCTCACTTTTGAACTCATAATTTCTAGTTTCATTCATATTATAGAGGCAAAGATCCCCTTTACTTTTATTAATAATCCAATATTTTTCCATAAAATCTATAATAAAGTAATTTGTGATGCGGTCTTTCCAACTACAGATTTGAAACTACATTATCCATATATAACATTCCCCTATTTGAAAATTGTAACTTTTATTTCCTTAACACTTTCCCAGAAAATATGTATTGAACAACCTTTGGCCATTAAACTCAATAAAATTTCAGTTAGGTAAACCCAAAACTCTCTTTAGAACATCCTTATAAATGTAAGTGTCTAGATTTTGAATATGTACTACACTTAGTTCTATGGATTTTCTCAATCATGTAATTTATGTATTAGCTCGATTTAATATATAATTAAGGGATTTTAATTGATCATGTATAAATTTTTTATCTTTTTTTATACTTTACATTTCAAGTTAATATTAAGTGGAGGTAACATAATTAATTAAACATATTGGATATAAATATATTCATAATTAATTTATTTAATTTCAATATTTATGTATTAATTATTTTATTTATTTTATCACAACCTTTAATCTATGAGATAAATAATTACATAGATAGAAATAATTAATTAATTAAATGACTCATTCATGAGATTTATTATAAAAAACCATTTTGTTTATTTCATATTTAATCATGATTCATTAAATAAACTTCAACTTAATACAAATCTGAAGATCGATATGTGTACTATCTTTGGGTCTTATGAGCATTACATAACAACTCAAAACATTAAACACAAATCTTAATTGAAAACCTCTTTTACATGGCCACAACATTCCTTCATACTTATCATTGCGTTGGATAAACTGAGCACATACATAAGAAAGGGGTGAGAAATAAAGCCTAGTCAGAGAGTAAAATAGGCATAAAATGAATAATAAAATACATGTTATGAAATAGTAATATCAATGGATCATAATAGAAATATAATCATAAATAAATAATATATCATTATTATCAAAACCTGGAAATGTGGAAATAACATAAAACACTACATCATTAATAAAAAGTAATCAAGTAAACCTATGTACTAACATGGTGGAAAAAATCTCTATAAAGGAATCAGTTAAACCCTTGATCTAACATGATTTTCCATTATACTAAACATTACTAAATGCATTGGAGTGAAATTAGGGTGCACCCTTCATAACAATTTCAATCTCAGGCTTAAGTGTACCATAAAGATCATATAACATAGATTCATTAAACACCATTATTTATTCCATGATAAAAGAATGACAAATTAATACATGTAAGTAACCATCTGATAAGTATGTGTGCATAAAAGTGATTACAATTGATATAGGAATGGTTGTCGTGTTCTCTAAACGATTATTTTTTCATGGAAAATCGCGGTGCCATTTTGGCAGCATAACAACATCATATGGAAATTCATAAATTGGGTTGATGAGATAGAAATGGGTATTTAATAATTTATACATGGGATGTAATGTATGGAGATCATGTAAAATGATATCCCAATATGTGAAATGGAATTTAGAAGCATATTACAAAATAAAATTATTGAATGGAAATAAGAAGAGAGAAATCCCTTACAGAATTTTGGCATAGTGACAGGTGAGTTTAAAGGATAATAGGGGAAATTAATGTGAGTGAATGGAAAATATCATCATGTGTACATAAAATATAAGGTAATAAAGTATGGAATAACATATCCCAAATCATGATAATGGAAATTAAAAGGAATGACATGAAATAGGTGCTTGGAGAAAAAAGAGAGTCGGAGATCCCTTACATGGACGTGTAATCCCTATGGTTTGGGAGAAGAATCATGGGAGCTTGGAGGAACTTGGGATGACTTTAGGGGTTATCAGGGAGAGGTTGTTCGAGCTTTAAAGAGCATGAATAGATATAAATTAGTGTAGGTATGAGTTTATATAGGAAAGGATGGGAAATTCTTTATTATTTTGGTTTTCGACACTGCGCACTAAAATATTCAAAACTACAAACCATCCCCGGGTTTTTTCCCAAGGATTCTAGAAAAATGAATTGGAATAAATTATTTTATAATGATGAGGTCCTATGATATTAAATTATGGTCCTTTATTATGTGGAGGTGAGTCATACTTTCAAGGAAATGATTTTAAAGTCATAAAATAGATTATATGTCATGGAGGATTCACTAAGGCATTATAAAATATATCAAATAAACCTGAAATTAAATTATTTTAAAGGAAAAAATTATATTTAGCCATATATTCCTTTTATAGTATTTTATAACATCACTATTGGGTAATTATGATGTCATAAAATACATTATTATACGGTATTTTATTTATACCCAATAATTCGACTGTCTCCGAAAATTATGAATAATTTGCAATTGGATAATTTGGATGGCTTGATTAAAAATATAATATTAATTTTATATAAATAATTTTCTTAATATGTTAATTTTCACATTTAAAACAAAAACCTACATTTATTGAAAATTGGAGGGTTTTGGAAAAAACAGTTTTCAAACCCAAATAAAAATTACATTTGACATCATAAAAATTTTATGATCACTTATATTTAATAAAAGTAATTTAATAATAATATTTTATTAAATTATTATTTAATTCAAAAATCCATTATTTCATTTAAATATATTTTTTAATTAAATTTGAATATTAACCAAAAATACTATTTGTGCTTTAAAAATCATTTAAAAGTAACAATAATAGAATGAAAGTTTATTAAATATTATGTAAAAAATAATCCAAATAATAATAATTCTTGGGTATTGTTATATATCCCATTATTACCCCAGTATATTCCCTATGACTATGGTGTGTGATGGTGGGGCTTTCCTAAGGTCGTTCGGTGAACATGGTTTGGGCTAGGATCTCATGGAACTTGAAATTCTCCCATATATAGTTTATATAATTATTAGGTTGTTAGATATCATCATTTTCTTGGTCTAGGGAAAATCATGGAAATGAAATCTCCATTTAAAGATCTAATAAATTGTCTTCATAGTGTATGATCCTACAGGTTGAGGCCACGACATCCTTTGTGTGTTTCAAAAAGATTTTTAAAATCCTATATTTATACTAATCACATGTCACTATTCAACACCAATATTATCAATGATAAAGATACATAATGTTAATTTAAATATTATGAGTTATAATAAAACAACATTAGAACAAGTGTTTCCCATATCTATAATACATTTAATTAAAACAAATGGAATTTCATTTATAAATGTTTGGGTCATTACATTTATATAATGGTTGATTTAATGAGTGGAAATTAAATCAACCATTGACCTATGTAGTGGGGGGTTTGGATTAGTGGTAAGCACCATGTAATTTTACATGAAAATGGGGGTTCAAAACCCATTGGGTGTAGGTACTATAGTACTACTGTAGCAGCGGAGGTAGTGTAGTAAAGACGGGTACTTTAGTGGTGGAAGGATATTGTAGCGGCAGCAGGGCACTGTTTCAGTGGTGGATACTGTGTGGGTACTGTGGTAGGCAGTTACTATAGTAGTACTATTCACAAAATAGGCTTTATCCCAAAAATTGGGAATACGGGCTATGTAATGGGATACATGCCCACTAGGCCTTTGGGATATGTAATGGGTCTCCCTCTATCTTGTTAAAAGTGGTCGTTGCTTTCCTTTAATAATAAAATGAGGCTTCAGCCCCAACCATTAAAGAAAAACATTGTCCTAGGGTAAATAAAATTTATTGTCATTCTTGGCATGAGTTACAACATTCAATATATCCACTTGTGTTTCACTTTGGCTGGCATAATTATTATTCCATCTTAAACCATACCCATGCACTTTGAGATGCTCCGTTAGTTAAAAAAAAATATTACTCAACCATAGGAAAGGGGAAACAGGGGAATGATTAAATGGGGTTATATAAATATTCTTGCACATGTTGGTCCTATATAATAATGGGGGGTGGGATGACTCACATGAAATAATCTTTTATAATATCAAATAATTTTAGACTCAATAATTAAATTAAATTAAAACTTTTGACACATACAATGGTCTTGGTTAAGCTCATGAATAGTCATACATTAAATTAATTTGAAAAAATTAAATGGATATAATAAATTTTGTTATTGATTTTTAAATTATTTATGATAAACACACTTGAATTAATTAATTGATTTATTTATATATTAATTAAATGTCTTTAATCATAATGTTCATATTTTCTTATATAGAGATACCCATTGTTAATGGAAATCGTGGAAAATAAACTGTAGAACCAATAATGAAAAATTAATTAAGAAAAATTAATTGAGAATTTAAAATTCCTTTAAATCCGTTATTAAATTTTCAAACACACAATAGTGTTCCAATCAAATAAATGTGGAATTAATGCTGCAATTTTCAAATTTAATTTAATTTTTATTTTTTCATTGATGGGATACTACACAACGTGTACATGTAACTACACACCATGTGCCTTGATAGCTATATATCCAAGTCACATGCTTGGGGATTCAACATGTTAACTTGGCCAGACTAGACGATGTGTATATGCCCACAACACAACATTTACGTACATTACATGTCACAGTTTGTGTGGGTCAACACATGGTGTGCAATAAAAGAACTATGTGTAATTTATTTCTTAATGTGTTTATAATATAATGGGAATGGGTGTATAGTGTGTGCTCCGACCGCACACCATGTAACCTAGTTTTATCGTCAATGATTTGGCACATCCCGATGGAATCTTTGGTCTTTATTCATTTGTCCTCAAACCATTATGAAAATCAAACACTAAATGAATATGATTAATATGTAAATAAAATATTAATTCAAATATTATTAAATAAAAAATAATAAGAACTAAAAATCTAACAATAATTAAGCATAGATAAAAAATATAAAAAATAACTATGAATTTAAACGTGACCACCCTGATATCACTTAATTGTTCCTGGTGTAGGGTAAGCATGCATATGTGTATGATATATTAAAATTTTCTATAATAATCATTGACTAAATCCAAGAGTGTAGATATTTCACATAAAATTTATAATTAATTTTTTTAATATTAGAATAAATAAATACCTATGCAAAGGAAGATTCTTCATTTATGAATATTGATCTTCAAAAAATACCCTTTCGAGGTTCATTTATTGATTTATGAGGATGTAAGTATGGAATCCCTCTAGCAGTGATAAACATGTTCTCCTTTGATCTATGAGAAACACCACTCAGTCTCAAGGTGCTAGCGTGGCAAGTTGAATGTATCGTGTTGTTTGTTCTTGATCTCTCCATCTTCTGTCACAAAGAAATATCTCCTACACATTTCATTCTCAAGAGATATAGCGAAGGAGTTGAGAGAGAATTTTTGGTGTGCAACAATTCTATATTCTCAATTTTTAGTATTCTATATAATAGACATATTCCTCTATTTATAGAGTCATTATTCATGTTATAATATTTTTTAATTTTAGATTGGACATTAAATATCAAGTATTACCTTTAATAAACCTCATGACACGTGATAATAATTATATTATTATAAATTTTCAGCATGATCCAACATGCGCAATAATAAATATTATCAAATGGAATTTTTAATTAATATTTTACACAGAAATCATTCTTCGTCTATTCAAACTCTTATATCATTTATTGAAAAAATGAATAATTTTTTATTTACAAACTAGCATATAAATATTTATAAAAATATTTAATAAAAAAATAAATATTTTATTCACATTCCAGAGAGTGAATTTTTATTGAATATATTCAATCATTATAACATGAATAAATTTTTCCCTTAGACCTGAGATTAATATTTATTCCATTAATTAAAATCAAATATAATTTAATAAATATCAGCAAAATTACATAGTGTGTGACCCTATAGGATTACTTATCATTGGAATTAGGAGGTCATGCCTAAATTCCAAGATTACTATCTAGCAACGAGTCAAGGAACCAAAGAAAAAGAACATATTTTCATAATTTTGAAAACCAGATACAAATGACCATTGTGTAGTATAATCCCTTTATCACAATATCTCATCCAGAAGGTTGCATAAATATTTCACTACCCTATATGATTGATATGTCTTTTTTGTCTATCTGAAATAAACATTTTGATACACTATGGACATGGAATTTAATTTTATGGTTATATTCCAATCCAAGGGAAAATGTGTCATCTTCTATAATTATGAAAAGGAAAAATCCTTCCTCAAATTATTCATTAGTGACATGTCACTCATGATGCACCCATCAAACCCAACTTCTCTGTGAAATTTTTACATCATGGTTTATGAAATACATCTAATTATGTGACTTGTTACATGCATTAACAATAAGATTAATGTTTAAGGACTATATCACACACTTTTAGATAGGAATATATGAAGACACCAAAATATTGGTAATTATGACTAGTTGGTTTGTTCTCATAATCTCCAATCATGGAGATTACCATGTGTGAACTTCATGAAAAGAAGCCTCATCTTATTATGAGTACTCGCACCTGATATTCTATGTACTACTTGTCCCATAATTGTATGTTATCCAACTACACAACATTATTTGAGAATATTTTCATAGAATATCAATGTTCTCATCATTTTGGGGAACATCTATGACCTTATCAACATGACGTATACTCTAGGACATTATTACGTTAGATTCATCTATAACAATAATCAATATGTTATAATAAGTTTTATTAAAATTTTATTCATTGAATATTCATTCAATAAAAGTAAAAATAGATATTCTTAGTAAACCAAATCCAACAGAAATGATTTTCATGGTTGTCCCATCTCACTTCCACTCTGAAACATCAATGGGTTTAACTAAACACAATGGAACATGGTGCTCAGTCTTCACTTGTTAATGAGTTAGGCATCGAGATCCAAAATCTGAAACACAAATCTGCATACCTGGCCACAAGAACTAGTGTTGTTGGGTCCAATTATAGATTTTATATATCATAATGTACCTCCAAAAGTGATTTAGGAAACTACAACATCACCTCATCCCACAATTCCAATGGTACTATCATCAATTATTTGAAAGGGATAGTGTTCTCCCAACACTATGAATATCTATTAGGAGAACATCCACATGAAATATGAGTATTTATGGTCTCACAGTAGGTATCTTCACACTGATAATCCATGAAATGTTTTAAAAGAAGTGGGGTATCAACCTTTAACTGAAGATATAATGTGCCATCCTTTTCCATTAAGGAAAACTGGAGAAAAGATAAATTCTCTAACGCCATGACCAATAACTGATAATAAGATCTCTTTCTTAGAACATCTACCACCATTTTCCCATTCCATTTAGTATATACTATCTCCAATTCATAGTCCAAGAGTAAATCTATCATTTTCCTCTATCTAAAGTAAACACCTTTACTATAGAATATATACTTGATACACTTAATGTTAGAGTGAATGGTACACTACTCACCCATCAAGTAGTTTCAGCACATCTTTAGTGTGAATACAATAATTGTTAACTAAATATCATGGGGCATGTAGTTATACTCATGTGGTATCAACTCACATGAACTATATGCAATCACCACCTACCCCTATATCAGAACTCAACCAATTCTCATACCTAATAAATTGAAGATGACTATATACTCAACACCCTCCTCTATAAATAATAAGATGGGATTGATTCTCACATGATTCCTTTTCTCCAAAAATCATTTTTTCACCTTTCCATCATTACTAATATCTTCTCCTTTTAGGTCAATTGTATCAAGGGTGCTTTCACTCCAGAGAAATCAGGAACAAGACTCTAAAAGTACCCAACCATCCCAAGGAAACTCTTCCCACTTCCTCAACCTTCGTAGAGTCCACTTCCACTCCTACCTCTGAGATTACATGTACCATTTAGTGTAACTATTTAATCCAAAACTAAGCCCAATAGAGATTCCCGTAAATTTATTTCCCATTAAGATTTTCTAGGATGATCCTTACGTGTCTTGCGTTCTCTTACTCAAATTTTTAGTACACCCTAATATCTTCAATGAAGACTCCCATGAAATTATCTAAAAAATGATGAAAGATCTGATTCATGGGTTCCATGAACACTATTTGGTCGTTCATTGTGTTTAAGGGTGTCACCAAGTAATTTTTTTAACAATAGCGACATTTGAATGTTGTCTTTGTTATATCATTGTCATATAATCATAGCTAGTGATAACTTGATCTGATTTCATTCTTTGAGAACCATCACACCCCTCTCATCTGGTCAAACAAAAACTTGACCTTTAGTAGTGGGCACTAATTCATCATGGTCACTTTTTTCAAGATCCAGTAATCCAATTTTAACCTCAAAGTCCCATTTTCATTCTTGTAAAACAATATTGGTTATACCTAGTAAGAAATTCTAGGTCTCACAAATATCTTCTTCTAGAGGTCCTCCAACTGCACCCTCTTCTCACCAAACTATGCATGATTTATCTAATATATTGGTGAAAAAAGGGGTCATCATTAGGTGTATTTAAATGTTAAATTCTTCTTCATGGTAGAGAGGAAAGCCTGGAACATATTTAGTAACGAAATATTCATAATCCTCCCCCACTATAAGAAATTGGTATCTCCTATAATTCACTAATTCAATTGTTGTTCTAGTAATTTGGTGACAAATCAGATATAATCTCTTATGTATGATTTCATCCTTCTCTGCCAAGGCTTCCTTTTCACCCCCCAAAGGAAATCTTCATCCAATCACTATGGACACACTACATCCACCAGCTAAAATATTCAATATTAAAATAAAATGTGGATATTCATTCCATACCTAAGATGACACCATAAGTCCTTGTTGCTGCAACAAATATATCACATACAAATATCTCACCTACAAGTGTCAGATCGCACTATCAGTAAAAGTTCGAAATTGATGGGTGACTACCTCTTACATACAAAAATAGCAAGGTTCAAGCCAATGGATCCACTAGAATATCTATGTGTCAAACCAAAGAAGATGAAAGAATGTAATAAATCACAACTATGTATATTAATACTATATAAATGGTATAAAATGTATGTATCTTTCCTCGTATCATAACTAGAGATTCATGGGCATAGGCCTCCATATTTTATAGATGGCCATGTTCCTGACCACCTGCATCATGAGCCTAACATGGACCACCTAGGGTTGGTAGTGGTAATCGGTCAAACCTTTCACAACTTCCTGTCACTTTATCATCCTTTCTTCCACATCCAACACCCTATAAACCACCCTTGTCCTGCCTCTATATCTATATAGATGGTCCCTCGACCGTCTCTCAATAATTTATTCATCTAGTTGGACAATCCTATTCTATATTTACTTTCCCATTAAAAGAGAAACACTAAAAATATCTTATATAATTCAAACCATACTTAGATCCATGCCTCGTTCACATTGGGTCTTGGAATCGCAACATTAGGCTTCTGAAATTTTGGATCCCTATGACTACTATCGACAATAGGTTCTTGAGATCTCATATCCTAGGATCCTTCTACCAGAACACACTATTGATTCCTTCTCATCCAATAATCTCACTATAACATATTCACCTAGGTACCATGCACTGATTCCTTGATTCAGACTTCCACATGACCTTAGGCATGCATCCCCGTATACTGGAGGCTTCCGAATAAGATTCAGGTTCTGATATATCAATCATGGGGAGACTATACCCTCTTTTATCATATTAATACACCAATGAAAATTAAGAAAATATAAATAAATAAAATATATCCAAAAAAAAGATTATTACCAAGATCAAAAGATTTCTAAAACTAGCGATGCAATATCAAACTAATCATTAATTATTTCATGACAGTGTATATGCCAAGTGTCAAAATGAAAATCCAAAAGTAATGAAACTAATGACCCCCAAGTGGGCCTCAAACCACATCTGGATCCCTAATACATGCTTCATCCCATATCATCCTTCAAACACGGGGTATTTTCTCTTTTCATATCAAGAAACCAAAAAGTCTATTTGGGTACTAATCAGGAACCCCGTGTAGGGTATGAGTACAACTCAGTAAACCACCAACAATTGTGATTAAAACAATATACAGTCAATAATATAGTATGAAATTGTATAAATAAAAAATTACAATGCATTATTAAATATTTAACACATTATAAATTATTCTGTATTTAACCATAAAAATCACAGGGTTCCTGAGGAGTTCCCTAACTCGATACTTTCTTCGGCCAGTGCTATATTCTGAACCATTTCACATTATCAATTCCCAATTTATTAAAATATGGGATTTTAATATCCATTTCATTTCAATTTATAGTATTTATAATTGGAACCACAATATAATGCCAATAATTTGGGTCTATTTCAACATGCCTAGGACCCCATCATATTTGGAAACAGCTGACCTTGTCCCACACATATTTATCACTACAGTCTTTGAAAAAACTAGACTATTTCATGCACACGTGGGATTTGGAAGCAACAGACCATGTCTCACACCTTTTTTTAGACTATTTCTCACTATTGTATTTGAGACCACTAGACCATTCCCCAAACACATGGTCTTTGGAATCATCATACCACGTTCCACACATATTACATATATCGTCAAATCAAATCAATCATTATTAATCAACATTGATAAACTTATCAAAATTGACCCTCATAATCTTTTGTTAATTAATTCATAAATTAATAAATCCTTTTTCATTAATTAGTTGAACAATTAATTAAAAAACATCACTTTATTTTAATTAATTCAATAATCAAGTAATCATACATATATCATTAATTAATTCCCCAATTAATTAATCACATCACTTTCTTTAATTAATTCAACATTCAATTAACCAAATAGGGTCCATTAATTTATTCAACAAGTAATTAATCATTTCACTATCCCAATATCCCATAATTAATTACATAATTAATTGTCTAAATCTCAATCTCGATATCTCATAGTTAATTCCACAATTAATTATCCCCATATCCCAAAAAATATCAATTCCTTCATTAATTATTTCCCCCAAATTATTAAATCAATTAAAATTTTAAATAGATAAAAATGTATATAATCTCTAAAAATTTTATACATGAAATCCAAATCATGACTAAGATAGTTGAATATGAGACCACCTACCTTGATTCATTGAGGAATGATCTCCTAATGGAAATCCCCAAAAATTGAGCGGCACATCAACGTTGAACGAGTTCCGTATCCAAAACCTATGTCAAGATAAAACAAATCAATATCTCTCTAATATAGATCTAGATATAAAATCCTAGATATAGATCCATAATAATATGTCTATATCTATTGAAAAATTCTATGAAACCCAACTAAAAGAATTGGTGAAGGAAGGAAGAAAGAACAGGGAACCAAGAGGGATGGGATTATTTGGTCGGGATGGTTTTAGATCATTGATATAGGCCTCCAATTGAAAATAAATCAGCCTGGAAGGTTTGGAATCCATATTGTAGGATCTTAAATAAATGGAAAATGGGTTGCTCTGAGTTTGGGTCAAATTGGATGATTTTTAGGGGTTCAGTTGATTAAAAACTAATTTGTAGGTGGAATTAATAGTCGATATTGGTTTCCTAGGTAGAGGTGCATGGTTTCCCCAAATTATGAACCTAAATTGTTTTCCACTTTTTTAGGGGTTGCATGTTTACTTCTAAGAGGGTTAAGATTTTGAAAAACCATACACCAACCATGAAAATATCCACTTTACAGGTTTGCATAGTTCACTGGGTTGGGGTGTACAGTTTTCACTAACTATTTTCCAACCACGATTAACCCTCATTATTCCAAATTATCTCAATCATCACCCCAAATAAAACTCAAGGTAAAACCAAAGAAAAATATGTTGAATCAAATAAAAAAAACATCCTGAAATGAAGCCCTATTCATATCTAAATATGTTTGGGATATTAAAATCTACCCATCTTATAATAGCTCGTCCTTGGATTACACTCCCAAGATTCTCTAAGATTATGAGTCAAAAACAGAAGGCCACTGAGTCCTCATATCTACTTCCTCTTCATATATTTCCTCCTTCACACACACATGTTTCTACAGTACACGAACTATCATCATGGTCTTTCATTGAAAAAAAATTTCATTGTGATATGAAACATGTATCAGATACTCCTGAAAGGACGCATCTATCTCAAGATCAACATCATCCTCCTCGATCATATGAGAAGTTTTAGGTTGATAAATCCATTATTTTGACACTTTAAAACATCATACATTGCACTATACTTCTATGGAATGGATAACTCATATGCCATCTGCCTTATTCTATCCATAACCTCTAACGGTCCAACGATCATGGGTACCAAAATTCATTTTTTTTGTACCCTCTGACAACCAAATCCAGGTGAAAACTGAAGGAATACGTCATCACCCTATATAAAATCTAAGGATCATATACATATATCATCAAATGAATATGTCTACTCTGATCCATATCAATTCGTTCCTGAATCAACTGAACATGCTTCTATATATATTATAAAAAACATAGTCCCAACAATTTGGACTCACCTAGCTCCATTCAACATAAAGGTGGTCTATATGGTCTATCATATATTACCATATATGGTTCCATATATATTGTTTTTTATAATTGTTTTTGTAGGAAAAATCCACAAAAGTTGGGTGCTTCTCCCAATATCCTCCAAAGTCTAGGACATATGCTGACAACATATCCTTAAGTACCAGTATTGTATGCTCTAACTGCCCATTTGTATTTGGGCAAGAATCCATTATCAATAAAACATGTTTACAAAATACCTTCTGTAATCCCTTTCATATGTGAGAAGTAAACCATGAGTCAAAGTCTAAAACAATTGTTTGTGGAACCTCATTTAGATGGACTATCTCTCATGCATACAAATCACTCAACTACTCTACTGATAAAGCCTCCTGTATATGTAAGAAATATTCTACAGTCATTATTATATACATAAAACACCAAAAGGAATAATTCATTTGATGTTTCTTCATGAGACCCACAACATATCCCATGGTAACTTCATACCACTTCCACTCTAAAATAGGAAATGGTTGTAGTAATCTTTTATCTTGTTGATACTTAGCCTTCACCTATAGATAGGTGTAGCATTGTGTCAGGAAACTTGATATATCCTTTTTCATACCTAGCCTCCAAATATTTTATTAGATTCATGGTACATTATGGTCACATATGTATGTACCACCCACTTTGAGGAATGAAATTCATTCATCAACTCTTCTTGCATGATTGTAAGAGCTATATTCTTATTCCAGAAATAGATTATCTTATCATCATATATGATCCAATTTTATGTTGACTCCCCACCATCAAGGCTTTCCCTCATGGTCATGAACTCCAGATCATTATACTTCCTACCTATAAACTAGCTCAAACGTATAAACTCTACTAAAAAAGATACGAGATTCGTCTGCTCCTAAATATCCAAAACCCATGCATGCATCTCCGTTAGTAGATTCATCATCTTCTACAAAGAACTGGACTCCGGAATATCCTAAGACAAATTCTTTCTTCTTAAATAATCATCAAAATTGTTTCCCTTCTAAGGATTATATTCTAGTCCAAAATAATTTGACATCATATAATCAACTCTTTTCCATTGTGGAAGACTCAAATCTCATTGTGAAAAGAAACACTTCATGATCTTGTGATCTATATACACAGTAAAAAAATTTCTAGACAGATAATGCCTCTATCATTTTAAATCATGCAGCACTATAGAAAATTTGATGTCTTGTGTAAGGTACTTCCATTAATGTTGACACATATTCTAAGACCCATATGCCACAACTCGATCTCCCTACATCAACATTGTTGTGGGTCATATCCCAGAAGAGTCATAATAAAAAATATACACCTCACATGGACCAGGTAGTATCAACAGAAGTTCCAATGTCATCCACTTATTCAAATCCTATAAATCATTCTCACATGATTCTAACCATTTAATATTTATACCCTTTTTAGTAAATATTGTAAGTGGAATTTTAATCAATAAAAGTTATATATGAACGTTTAATAATATCCAGCTAACCCTATAACTCTATGGATATTAATAACTATTTATTGGATGCTCCCAAGATGCAACTCCCAAAACTTTTGATGGGTCCACTGAAAAACCTTCCTCCAAGATTATGTTTCCTTATAAGTGTACCAAATCAATACAAAACTATCACTTATTGATCTTTCCATATAGGAAATGACACCCTATTATCCTCAAGATTTCATCATGGTGTTGGGAAATATCGTCATGAGAATTGGAGTACACCAAGATGTCATCCAAAAACTCTACAAAAACTGACCTTGGTATAAATGAAAGATTATATTAATCAATTCCATAAATACTGTAGTTTCATTACTCAACACAAACAGCATTACAACAAACTCATATAGGCCATAACATCTTCAAAAATATGTCCTTTGTATATCGGAAATTTTAACACTCTGTTAATGACACTCTAATATCATGTAAATCTTGGAAAAGATAGAAGATCCCCTAAAATAGTAAAAAAGGTCATTGATATGCGAGAGAGGATAAATTTTCGTCACTATCATCCGATTCAATTTCTGGTAGTTGACACAAAAGAGTTTAGTCTTGTTGGACTTATTATCAAATATCACTAGTGATCCCCAAGGTGACATACTCAGTTGGATTTATATCTTATCCTCCAACTATTCCAGATATGTCTTGAGCTCTTGACTCTCAGTCAGTTCTATTCAATATGGTGGAATTGAAATTGGATCATCTCCCAACATGAGCCCAATAGTTAATTCCACATGTCTCTTGGATGAATGTACATAGAATTATTCAAGAAACTCATCCTGAAACAGGTCCACTACAGGTGAAAAAACATCATGCTTTACACCTTCATCATTCAGAAATAAATTAGCATCCTGGGTGTTGAGCTCTCCTAGTTGTATAGTAATTCATCGTGCTCAACCTGACATGATATAATACTCTCCAGAGTCAATGTAATTGTCACACTTAGGATATGTAAAAGAAACCCTCCTTCATTTAGAGTCAATAGGGGCTCAGTATGTGACTATCCAGTTCATACTTATAATTAGGTTGAAGCCTAACATGTGAAGAATATAGAGATCCCAGAGAAAATAGTACTCTCTGATCTCAAGAGATCATCACTTTCACAAATAGATGTCTCTGGACCATATTCATAAAGATGTATATATATCATAATAACCCCTCTCACAAACATCACTATCAGGTTCCAACCATTAACAAGTTTTACTGATATAAAAATTGCGAGGTACTAGTATCAAATAAGGAACTAGATAATGTGTAAGCTACAAGTATAGTACCTCTCATTGTCGATAGACCAACTTCACTATATATAAGTGTAGGATGAATGGAATTTAATTATTCTTACTCTCTTCCATGTTATATTATCTGAATTCCATGAGCTTTACCACTCTCCTGGTATGGGAAAACATTCCCAAAAGCACTATATCCTCTTCCTCGGTAGCCTCTTCCAATAGAACTCTAGTTTCTAGAGAGATATGGTGCATATGATTCCCTTCCCTCACTCTAGTTCTGCCTAAATCCTCCATCATTAACCATATACCATGTGTTCCCATAGAACTAATGTACATTTTCCTTATTACTAAATCTTCATCACTCCACTATTGGTTGGGTAAGATGTTTATGGAATTGTCCCATCCTACCACAAAAGTCGTAAACCACATGGGTATGTTCCTGTGTAACAGACCCTTCCCCCTTGTTACAGTTCATTCCACTAGTCTGGGAGAAATTCTCATAATGACATTTCCTTTTATGAAAATTCACACCACCTGACCATTCAAAAGAAACCACATGTCTACCACCAGAGGCCTCCTTTATGTTCTCCATGGATATAAGAGCCTGATTTACCACTTCTATACACTTACTCAGCCTGAAGATATTTACGTGGGAATTAATTTCGAATTTTATACCTTCTTGAAACCAATTTTCCATAGTGGCCTCATATCATTCTGAAACTGGAAAAAAGTGATGAAAATTTATGATGAATCCATCATAGTCCATCACATGAATATTCTCCTAACTCATCCTCATGAACATAGATTCTCTCTTATATCTCAGTGTGTCTAGATAATATTCCACTAGGAACTTCTCTTGGACAAGCTTTCATTACATGGCTTCTAAATGTCCAATCAGAGTCTAAAAATACCACAAATTATTTTCATAACCACATAGAATATTAAAATATATCCTGAATCTCTTCTGAGTAGGAGACTTCAAGAGTTCATGTATAGTTCAGATTGACTCAATACCAACCACCTCAACCTCAGATCCACCCTCTTTAGTAAAATACAAGGGTTAATACAACTTAAACACCCTCATAAAATTAGACATGCCTTTTACAACCTTTCCATTGTCCCTTTTCATGAATTGCATGAATAGAGCAAAGTTCCCTTAGAACTTCTCCCCAACTACCTCAATCGGAACTATCAGTGCCTCAGGTTTTATAATTGGTGGAGCTTCTCTAGACATATCCAAATTTTTTTCTCTCAAAAAGATCATCATGGAGGAATATTTCTACAATTTCAAATACAATCCTTAGGACACGGTTCAAAAAATTATCACATTTTTGTATGATAAAAAACACAATGATCCATTCCCAATAACCTCTTCACATGTTCAAACAGAGGCACTAAAACTACCCTTAACCATCCTACCCCTTGGATTGGGTTAACAAGGGTTAACCACATTCTCATTATTCACATTCCATTAGTCCCAAATTTATTCACACATTATATCATTTTAAAATTTCTATAAATATTATTTTAGGAATCATTTTCATTTCAATTTCACAAGAAACAAAAACAATTCAAGTTCAACGACTTACCCAAAACCCATTTTCTTGTGCATACCTAAAATGACGCATGTCCTAATAACCCTATGTGCCTATAATTATGCATGAACACTCAAACTCTATGACTTACTGATCCATGGGCCACAAATTATAAAATCTCAACAAATATATGAAAACATAATCACATCACAAAACAAGTGCATCACCCATTTTGAAGTAATATATAACTATAAAAAGACACATCAATAACATCAATCCCACATTGAGTACTTGGGTTTTCCCATGTACATGGATTTTCAACTCCCATGCATGAGATAATTTCCATGACGAGATTCTCTCTAATCTCATGTCTACCATTACTAAATAGTAATACTAAATAAAAGAAATGAAAACAACTTGGATACTAATTTTTAAAATCCCACCTCGAGTTCCACGCTATAGGGCCCCGATCTATATCACCACATGACCACATGCTCAGCTCCCCAAACACTATAGGCTGGGGACTAGTAGCGTGGGTAAGATATATTGATCGTGAGGAAAATATACCCTATTTTATCATATTAATAGCCAAGTGGAAAATAATAAACAATAATTGAATAACATATAACTAGAAACACAATATTACCAAGATCATAAGATGACCAAAAATGGAGATACAAAAAAAATAAAAATTACATATGGCTTGCTAATGTACTTTCTAGGTGTCAAAATGAAAACCCAAAAATAAATGCACTAATTACTCCCAAGAAGGTCTCAAACCTCTCTAGATCCCTCTTTCATGTTACAAAACAAATCTTCAATATACATATAGAATTTTTCCTCTTCCTGTCCATAAAACACAAAGTTTTTTGGGTACAGATTAGGAAGCCCAAGTAGGGTGTGAGAACAACTTATTAGGACACCACCAATAGTGTCTAAAACCACATCCAATCAATATTAGTGTATGAATTTTTATAAATAAATAAGTAAAAGACATAAGTATACATTTATCACATTATCCATTATTCTTTTTTTAAACCACAAAACCATCGGGTTCCCGAGGATACCCTTACCTCGATACCAGCTTCATCTGGTGATGTAGTCTAAACCATTTCACATTATCAATTCACAATTCATTATGAAAAGTGGTTTTCATTATCCATTTCATTTCAATTGATTATATGGATTATTGGAACCATAGATTATTGCCAAAATTTTGGGTATAGTTCATTATGACTAGAACCTCATGGGAATGGGAAACAACAGACAGTGTCCCACACATATTTATCACTAGTGGACTCTTATGTAGAAGAACATGTCCCACACTTGTGGTATTTGGAATCAGAATACCTTTTCCCACTCATATTTAAAAATCAATTTCTCAAAATGGTATTCGGATGTAGAAAACCATTTCTTGCACACATTGTCTTCGGAAGCAGTAGACCATTCCATACACATATCGCATATATAACTATATAACATAAATCATTTTTAATCAACTTTAATCCTCTTATAATAATGGACCATCACAATCTTCCATTAATTAATTCATTAATTAAATACCCCATGATAATTATTTAATTCACAAATTAATTAATAACATAACATTTCTTTAATTAAATCAACAATCAATTAATTATACACATCCCATTAATTAATTCACCAATTAATTATTCACTCACTTTCATCAATTAATTCAATGATCAATTAACCTTATAAGGTCCATTAATTATTTCAAAAGTTAATTAATCATTTCAAAATTGTAATGTATCATAATTAATTCCATAATTAATTATCGAAATGTCAGTCTCAATATTTTATAATTTATTTCAGAATTAATTATCCCTAAATCCCATAAATTCACAATTTCTTCATTAATTAATTCATATAATTGTCTAATTCCACTAAGATCTTAAATTTCTAAAAAAACCCTTTCAACTCTAAAATTTTAATAAACATAAGAAAAATGACAACTGTGGGATTTGAATATTTGACCACCAACCTCGATTTGTTGATGAACAGTTACAGAATGGAAATCCCATAAAATTGAAAAAAATGATATTGAATGAGATCTAGATCTGAAACCTAAATCAATATCAATTAAATCAATATCGCTATAATATATATCTAGATCTATAATTTTATATCTTGATCCAAAATACTATATCTATATCAATTCCAAATAAAGATGAACAACCAATAATAGAATAGGACAAGGAAGGATTGAAGAATGAGAAACCAAGCATGATAGGATTTTCTTAACAGGATGGGTGCATATCTTTGACCTAGGCTTTGAATAAAAAATAAGATTTCTAAAAAGGCTTGAAATCCATTCAGGAGGCTCTAAAATTGAGATAAAACATGTTAGTCTGAGTTTGGGTCGAATAGGGTGCGTTTTGGTGGTTTTTTTATCAAATAAAAAATCATATGGAATTAAAATTTGAGTAATGTTTGATGGGAATGGGTGCACATTTTCTTCTAACCATGAACCTAAACCATGCACCTCTTTTACAGGGGTTTCATATTTACTCCTAATGTAGAACACTTTTTCACAAATCGTATGTCGATTGTGAAAATCCCAAAAATCATTGTTTTCTTGGTTTATGGGGTCTAGGCCCAAGGTTTTCTCTAACTATGCACTAACCATGCACAACCCTCTTTCATTGAGATTTTCTCAATCTTCACCCAAACACACCTGAAGTTAAAACCTGATGAAAGTATTCTCAAATAATGAAAAAAATAATTAACTGAAATCAAGACTAATTTAGCTCCAGAAATGGTCGAGGTATTACACTCCCACCACTAAGGCCTGCTCTAGCACTCCTGTAAAGGTGGGAATCCAGAGGGATGTTACTGATTCCCTGATATCCTGATGTAATCCATACTCAAAGTTATGTGCTCTGAAAACTGGATACTAAACCATGTCTATAGTTTATCATGATTTTCTTGTAAACCATGATGAGTACTTTGACATGGTCAAATTTCTCTATTGAAAATGCATAAGCTCATATATTTACATTGATCATAATGTGGAAAGATAAAACTCCTCTCTGAAGAGTTACTCAAATTCTGATTATGGTAGAGTTGTCTCCTCATGTGACTGAGTCACTAAATCAAATATCTCCTAGTAGATGCATGAATAATACTTTCCATAATGACCACTATTTGATCATCATGAGTCCACACAAAGCCGGTACTTGACTGACTACCACTATCTAGTCCTCAACAACCCATGTGTCTAGATCACCCTGAATCATTGGATTTTTTGGCCTCTAGAACCCATGAAACACACCATCTGACATGATTCATCAATTGAAACATCTAGTGTTAGTTTCAACTCAATAGATGGTGGTATTGATGGTAAACCACCTTAAGTTTATATATCAGGTATAGGCCCCTTTAATAAATCCACATTACTTATAAAATTATCCTCAGGATCATGCAGTGGAATCCTGGTTGGCAGTGTTCAAAGAGGCATCATAAAAAAAGATGTTCCACAAACAAAGAGAATATATGGGGAGATGTCTCAAGAAGGAAATGGAAAAGACAAACTATTTCTATATGATTCATGTACCAATGTTTTCCCTACAACCAATGTATACATGTACAGAGCTGAAAGGAAGGGGATTAGAGTCCTATTGTATGGATATGTTAGACTCCAAAACCACATTGGAGTCCCTATCCTAAAAACTAAACTTGAAAAAATAACATTTTTCCCCCAACCAATAACCTAGACTCTGGTACTAAGGTATAACTGAATTCCATGATACTAATCTTTCATGACACGGTCCACTTAGGTCTGAACTGTTACTACCCGAATCCTTCCTCTAATAGGCATAGGGATAGCTTCCAGTGTTGAGTAGGCATATCCCAAACATGGGAGGAATTGACCTAATGTACCTGTAGACACACACACATCTCCAATCCTATACAATTTCAAAATGTAAGACAACAAAAAACCAGTGAATGCAAACATTTATGATTTAATAATTAGAGTATGAAAATTTAGTACCGAAAGTGAAAAAGAGGATAAAATACAAGAATAAAAAAATGTATTGATTCTAAATATCTCCAAGGGTGGGTAATATCATAAAATTCAAGATCCCAAAAAACAATTCAGTCATTCAAGATCAATTTTAGCTACACCTTCTCTCTTTCCTCATAAACCACCATCAAATGGGTCATCATCTGCATTAGACATGACACATGTGGGAGGAGCCCATGCAAGGGTGAGTATAAAAATACCAAGTAGGACACCTTGAATAAAATAAACACAATGCATCAATAATCCTACGTTCATAAATATTATACGAAAATTAGTGCATAACACAAAAACTCATATATACTCAGGAAGGAAATCACACCACCAGACAGTCATATACAACTACCAGCCACATGATCATGCTCAATGATATTATTTTTCCAAGATAATCCACTTTAAAATACATGATATCACTAGATAAACTCATCCATGAGGTGAGTATCATTAATCCCTAACCAATAAATCTCACTGGTCTCAAATGAAACAGATACTCCGATAGGGGATCACACCCATGATGGGTTGGAACACCACGAACATAATCTGGATCAACTAGCTACATAGAGTAATTTATTCCAATGATACCATAAATACTACTGATATGACCTTTTATATGGAGAATAAAAGTCTAGATCATGGAGGTTATTCCAATTCCACAAACCCCACCTAGGGTACACAAATGATAGAGGATAACACTCCAGTCTAACGGAGGGACACCACTATCTTTATCTAAGAATCATCCTCCGGAGAGGATCATAATAATGATACGTGTATATAATTCTACATTGTAATCATGATGAAATTAACTAATGGAATTAAATCAATCAATACTAGTGTATAATGATAAAATAAAGGGTTACAAACACCATCAAAGGGGATGCACGACATGTACAGGGGGTATATGGAATGACTAGCCAACCCCTATTTTGTTTGTGTGGTTCTAACTAACATTTAATGTTAATATCAATATATTTATCATATAGAAATATTATGCGATGTTTATAGATCACCTGGAACCTTACTTCTGTTATCTACCCATGGTCGTGTGTTGTTTTTCATGCTTGTGTACCAACCTGTGTACACATATTCATTCTGATGTACACCTGGTCATGTTAGTGCATGTGTCATTGAGATCTCTTCTGCATCATCCTACACATCATCAGTTCCGGCATCCTCATTGTAATATGTGGATCATAGGCTTCCTAACCATGGTGTCACCCACTCATCGAATTCTGGTCCTCTATCTTCATGGAAAATGATTTTTTGATCCTATCTATTACCATCGTAATCAACCCTCGTGTAACCATCATGGAAAGATATTCCTCAATCCAATCTAGTCTCATTCCTCCTTGAATCATCAAATATCATCATCAATCCTCAAATGAAAACCTTCATCAGGATATGTATCTATATTATTGACATATTGTGTCGTATAATGATCATTCAACGATCAAATACCCAGTAATCGTTGAACCATGGGCCAAAGTAAATACCCACAATAATCACATGAATAAACTGTAGAGAAAACCATGAACCATAATATATGAGGAACAAACATAGACCTCTATTTATTCAACCTCAATCCATTTTCAAAAAATTGACGAGTGAAGAGGTATATATAATTAATGAATTATAAAACTCCCAATTTTAATCTACTTTCGATGAGTGAATCAATTATTGTTCATAGAATTGATCAACATTCGACCATGAATAAAGAATAGGATTGAAGTCACAGCTCAACATCATCTCTGTTGTTTTGATCAATCATTGATAAAGATTGGTCATGTGTTTTTGTTGTTAGTGAGATCCAAAAACTCCAATGGCACAACAATCCTTGATCCAGGTCTGATCTAGTGTTGTCTACCAAGACCACCCTCTAACGGTCCTTTATGTCTCTAGGGTTTAACATCCAACCCTAAGACATCTCTATTACCATATATCTATAAAATATCTTTGTCATTGTGTTAGAAAAATAAAAAATATTCATTTTTTCATTTGTTCTCATGAAAATGTTTTCACAACCGCCCCACATCAACAAATTTGATTTCAAGCCTAGGGTGAAACCCATGTTCTAAACCCAATAGTGCCGCCAAATTTATAATTTGGTCTCCATTTTGAGAGTTATTCAAATTTTTTGGAAAGCATGTTGCACGTGATATTTAATATATTTAATTTAATTCAAAACATAATTCTAGGAACACAAGGCCTTAAAATAACATATTGTCTCAATTCTTAGATCCAATAATAATACATAAAATATTCAAATGTAATACATGAAAAATCATAGTTTTTATAATGTAGAACATTCATCTATGGAACACAAATCGAGATAAAATTAAGATGTGATGGTGGTTGGGATTAAAAAATTAAATGTTGAGGGAGTGTCCTAAGAAATCCTTCTTTTTTAAAAGATAGATGATATCAAATTTAAGGTTAAAGGGTTTTAAATACTTGATTAATAGAACCTAAATATATAATAGAATGTTTTTCCAATTATGAAAACAATAATGATGTGGTAGAATAATCTACCATGTTGGTCAAACTTTTTCTATCTATCAATAATTCAAAGTGGTCAGTGATCAAACTCTTAAATTAAATTCAATAAAAATTATAGTGTCCCTATGATTGTATTCTCCTATTAATTTATTTTTAATTTTGATGGGCCTCCATGTTGAGGATTCTACTTCCCTCTTTTTTTAATATAAATGGAAATATTCTATTTTTGAACATTTCTTAACATCTAAAATTTATGTTCTCTCAATTTTCTGCCAGGATTATCTTTCTAATTACATAGTAGGAAGTAACATGATAATAATTTAATCTACCCAAAAATCTAAATGGAATGAGGTTTGGGAAATCGTAATATAAAAATACTATATTCTAATGATGAATATGGAATTACAAAATCATATTTAAGAAATACTTTAATAGATATATATAGGATTTCAGGATATTCCAGGTAGACACCATCATTAAAATCCAAGATTAGCCTATTTAAAAAAATCTATCTGGTTTCCTTAGAGACTATACTAATGGATTAATATTGATATGATAGATATGTAATTAATTTACCATCATTGTAAGCCAGTGTTATAGAAATGAAATATTATACAGTGAATGACTTGGTATAATTGATATTATTCTTAGGTTTAATAGAAGAATCAATGCTCATAAGGGTTCAAGTACTCGAAAATTACATTCATGAGTTTCGTAAAAAGTCAAATGAAAATTTATATATGTCTATAATATAAATATTCTCTAAATTTTTCAAAGATTAATAGACATAAAAAACATGGATTGGATTTTTTTATGTCTAGATAGTGGTCCACAGAAACTTTTTGTTCATTTTTATTCTTATAATAAACTTTTACATAATCCATGAGATGGATATTTTTGGTGATTAGAAGATTTGATTTTCCTTAAGCCACCACTTTTGGGTTTTCAAAATGAAAATATTTGTGCATTTTGTATTTCAAAATTATCTAAATTTTCCTTGAACTAGGTATGATTCAAGCCTAGAAAGCAAAGACTCAAATTTTTCATAGGATTACCTTTATGGGTATTAAATGTAATGTGTATTATGCCTCTTATCTATGGAATTTTAATCTATTTAATGTTAGATCCATGTGGGAACTAACATTTATGTCAAAACATAATCTACCAAAATATTAGGCAATCATCATAGAAACGGGGGTGAAATAGATATGATGGGGGTTGAGATCCCAATACTAGAATAGATATCCTCAAGGGGAGGTGCACATAGTTTTAGTTCATGCGTATTAGACCAATCGATAGTGTAATAAACAAAAAGAGGGTATGAGGGTTACAATTATTTTAAAACCTTTTCACCTAGTGATAAAATTGGTGTAAATTTTAACTTGGGATGTTTTCATTTGGAAATGGGGAAATGAAAATGGATAGAGTTGGAATACTAATACTGACCATATTCGAGTGACGAACCTATTACCCTATGGCTAAATAACAATACTAAGGATGAACACTGAAAAAATTCATATGGGGGGTTTTACTATAATATTTTCACGGAAATGTGGTGTTAGAGGGCTGTCTCCTTTAATAATGAACCATACCTCTAATTTTTTATAGGAATGTTGGATATCCTTCACATTTATCATCACTAATTATAGGGATCCTTTAATATTTGAAATAATCCTAACTAATATCCATGGAATATATTTCATGATTAATATACAAAATTTACAATTTATGGAATGCAGAAAGTAAAAATTTAGAAGATAACATTAAAAATTCAATTCAAAACAAATAAATATTGGTTCATTACATAATATTACATGAGAGTGTAAGTGGATAGGAATTTGTGGTTGGGTCTATAATAGATGGTTTGAAACATTCTATATATTCTAAAATCAAACAAATCAGGCCACACATAATTATAGGGAAGAAATATATTGTCTTATCATAGATTCAAATATAGAAATACTCTAAGTGAATGTGGTCACAAATATTGGGCATGGTGATGAAATTTTCAACTACTTAAAGAATGATAGGTTTGGACATCATTGTATGTTATGTTATAATAAGAATAAATACCCTTATAGTTCTTCATAAAGGTAGAATAATCATCAACCTAACACATTTTTAATGAGGGAAAAGTATAGTTGAATTAAGTTACCCAAGATTTAGGATGGGGGGAAATGGGATGAAAATTAAATTTGCAGCGGGATTCAAGACATGTGACAAGGATGTAACCATATATCTTTTTTTCATTGAAATAATTCCATGTATAGTTATGATAATATCTATTTGTAAAAATATGGATCATTTTATAAGTAATAATGGTGAATTATATGGGTTTCTTTGTGATATAAAAAATAATAAATCCTGATGTAAATTGGTAAGGACACAAAAAAAGGTCAAAACATACTATATCCTCATTTAAGGTCACTATAAGTCCATTAATTAATAAGTAAAATAAGAAAGATATTATAATCATGTGATAAATTCATGTTAATGTGTAATTTTTGGTTGGTTGTGAAATAAGAGATTTGAACACCACTATGTATCCTATAATAATAGTAATCAACACAAATATAGTTATAAAAATGTATTTTCTCTAATCGTGATCATTTATAAGAGGAAAATGGAATGATTATGTAATACTGATTGGTTATATAATGGAAAATGGTAGGTTAACTAATTAATTTCGGAGAATTAGGATAGAGTGGAAGGTTTGGGTGAATGAGGTTTATGATTGGTCTTGGGGTAGGAAAGTTAGGAATCTCTATATATATTGGAATAAGTTATATCAAGTCACATGTAGTTCTTGGAAATGGGGGAATTTTTATCCTAACATAAGCTTAAAAATTTTTAAGACAAAAAATATGTAATATTACATGCATCAAGCTCTCATTTAATTAAACTAGGTCATATATGACTGACCACTCTAAGCTATAAAAGGCTTATGTAGGGCAGACCTGGTGTTGTTCAATTTGAAATCCCATGACAGGGATGATATATTATGTAGTTTAAATTCATGAAAAGAGGACTTTGGTTCCATATATTTTAGGTTCATATGATTAGGACGTATTTGAAGTAGTTTAAAATCATATATAATTCACTTATGCGGCCTAATATGATGTTATGAAATGTGATTCATGTGAATCCTTTCATTTGTAATAGGTGTAATACACACATCATCCATTACGATCAAGGAATTATTTCTATTTTAGTTAACCTAATATATGATTTAAGTTCCATAACATATGTATTTTAGCATTAGATTATTCATTCAAATAATCATTGGTGTTATCAAGGCCAATATCAATTCTCATTGAATGAAAATATGGAGGAAAAACTTCTTGTTAAATTATTTTGGAACTCGATTGTAATGAAGTTTAAGATTATCTAATGTGTTTAACCTTTACACATTGATTCATTATAATTCATAAAACTATATCTATGACTTTTTATATTCATATGGTTGATCACAAATAAAAAATTTGAGTGAATAAAACAAAATTTTTATGTTCAGAACTATTTTTTCCCTATATATGAGTGAGTATAGGGTCTCATGCTTGGTGGTATGGTTCAAGGTTGAATAGTAAAAAAATTAATATTTTTTCTATATATAACTTATTATCCATTATTACTATCTTTTTACAGAAAAAATAGACATTGATTGATTCTATTTATCCATTAGTAACTACATGATAGTTGCATGAATTATTGGAAAGAAGTTTTTTCTTTTGGTATAGTCTATTCAGATCAAAAATAGAAAATTTAGTGTAATTTTTGATTCTTATTGTTTAATGAAAAATTATATTTTAGTTATTATAGATTTTATAAGTTTAATTATAAGTTATTTCTAAATCCCTTTTAGGGATAAAACTTCTACCCATTTTAATAATAATTCAATAGTAGTAAGGATAAACTTAATCTTTCTAACTATATATGGATGGTATGTCCCCATGAAATCTATACCCAATAAATATTTATTTATAGGAGAATTTATAATTGTGCAATAACTTTAGTGGTTGATGAATAAAATCACGTGTAATTTAAATTCATGGAACTTCATTGTGAATTCCACCAAAATCATGCGACATTAATGAGTATAAATAACCATGTCTTTTTATCCAGTGGAATAGATCAAACCCTGACTAATGAGTGATTAATGTCCTATAATGGAAATCATGTATGATGGAAAGGGTATATTCCACTTTAATGCACCTAATGAATAATACCTGAAATGTTTATTTTTAGAGAACGTTCTGAAAATTTAGGACTTCCAAAGGGTGAAAAATTATTACCATCAATGGATGTTATCCTTCATGAATCGATCTTTCAAGTGGGTCCCATTATTATAGTTAATTTATTATAAGAGATATTCAACCAACCCACGTGTCAACTATTAATTTATAATTCGTTCTTTGATAAGTGATTGAAGTTATTTCACTTATATTATCCGAAACATTGTGGATAAATGAAGTGAATACCTAATATTATGGAATATAAATCACTATCTCCTTCAAATCTAGATGTTCCAAGGAAATATCATATTTTCCAAGAAATCAACCAAACCATTTTTTGAGAAAATAATACGAGACATCTCTAAATATGAAGAAAATTGTTACATTAACTTATGTATGTAGTAAATTATTGGTATAAATTCTTCTCTCTTGATAGAATAGTATCAATTACATTCCTTGATCACCAACTCTATTTTTCCCTAGATATTTAATTTTTTAATTTCTTTTTGTATATTAAATTATAGTCCAATGGTAATATATTTTTATTTTATCTTATTATATGCATTCCCTTCTAACATGTAAAAAAATTATGGAGGAAATTTATTTATAGGGAAATAAAAAAAATATCTAAGACAACCCAGTTGATTTTTTTCATCTTCCATCCTTCTCTTAATTAAATATATAGAATAAAAATTTAAAAACATTTACCATGTTTGGGAAGTAATATTTTCAATGAAAACATCTTCATTCATAATTTCTACATCCAATTGTACCTTCTCTCGGGTAAGATGTGATGCAATAAAAATCTACAAACTCTTTTCCTTTGATTACCTTCTTAGACACAAAGTTAATGATAAACTATTTTATGATAATTACCCATCAATAAAAACAATATTCTATTTTACTTTTCTGACAATAATTTTTTTTTTGTTGGGTCCTCTTATATACCCATGTTCACTTATTAGTGTATATAGAATGCGATTGATATACCTTCCTTAAATATCGAAGGAGAATCAATGATCCCATCTTCCTCATTATTATCAAGTGTATGAGATCGTATAATCACTTATGATCTGAAAGATGATGTAGGTATTCTATAATTTACATCAATATCACACATATCTAATGAGTTTTATGGTATTTTGGGAATGGTTTACACCATATAAAATGAGGGTTTTTTGAATCATGTGTTATCCTTATATGGTTCATATCCAACTAGTAAAATATCATTTTCCATGTTTACTATATTTAAATGAATTACATATTCCCAGAAAAATTACTAGGGTTAATAATTATTTTCATATACAAAATGTGAACCCCTTCCTCAATAAATGTTGGTTGTTCAATAAAATATTCTGCTTGATCATTGTGGGAAGTGAAGGTAATAAAAAGATCTTTTAATTTACCAACATGAATCAATTCTTATACAGATGTAGAGCTTTCACCTTAATAATATGGATGGTAACCATTATATCTTTACCATTTCTAATTCATGGATTGAATGGATCAACTTGAAGTCCCTTAGGAAAAATAAATAATGTGGTTTCATTTATCAATGTCTATTTCCCATCCCTTTTGAAATACCCTATGTTAATGTATTTATATTTGAAGGATTCAAAAATAGAGTTATAATTATAGATTTCCCAAACCTATCCATTTAAAAAATATTTCATCTATTGAAGATATGATCAGGTAATTATTCTATTCTTTTGAATCCATATCCTTCCCAGCAAGAAAAATAATGATGTTTCCTTAGTAATTACCATGAATTCTGAGTGAGAGTTGAGATATCTAAATTGGTACTTCAACTTCATTATCCTGAGTTTTCCCTACTCAAACATGATGTTTCCTTGGATTATCATATAAGAAGGATACAATACAATTTAACTATAGCCTAAGTAGTGGAGATTCATGATCAATATGAGATTTATTCTAGATCCATTAAATACTAATATATGGTTAATATTAACATCATCGATCATTCTAAAATCATAAATGTACTTGATGTGCCCATGGGATGAAATTTATTCGTCATGTTTAGTGAAAAAAATGACCATGTGATAATCAGTGGATCCCATTTCTAATTTTTTTGTTTTATCAGTAGGCACTTCTCTCTTGAACTCATAAAGGATTGAAATAGCTTCAATAAGAGCTTATAATATTCCTTTAGAGGGATAAAGCATGTATATGAATGAATTAATATAATTTATGGTTACGTGATACTTTAAAATATCATATTCTTGGGCTACAGGTATATGATTCATTCCACATAGATGTTCATAAACATTTTGTTTATGGGTCATAGCGGACTAATGATCAATTCCCCTTGTTTAAATTAAGTGAATCTTTGTTTTAGGTTTTGGAGGGATGTTTGGCATCTTAATAACATTGTAAGAGAAATAAAAAACACCATCAATCCGATATTAAATATATAGTTTTGAATAAATATAAATAAAGTATATTAATAATGATGTACCTTTCACCATTAGATATGACTTATCAAATGTATTCATAAGAATTTTATTGAGATCTATAAAAAGATGACGAAATGATCCTTCCTCCAAAGGTATCCATGGATCATGGTAATCACAAGACACCTTGGTTTAACCTCTCTTAACACCATGGTCTACTATAACCTTTTCTAAATGTGTAATAAAATGATACTTAGTGATATTTATCAATGAGTAGTTCTAAAGATCATAAGTATGGGACAAAATTATAGAGCCACTCAAGGGATTCCAAACTCTAACATTCATTTATGAGACTTTTCATAAATTCCCCTTAACATTGAAACATCTTTAACATTTAATCTGATCATCCATAAATTCATCTAATGTTCAAATAAATATATTTAATTTAAATATCTTCATAATAATCATCAAATGAAAATTGTAAACGTGATTGATAAATGCAACAAATGATGGAATACAAAACAGTATTTATCTTTCAATATGATAATTTAAATGCATATCAATTATTGAATAGTTTATCCTGATATAGAACGGTGAAAATCATGTTAGATCCTATAATCATCAAAAATATTATGTTTTGGTAGGAATTTGAGTTCATACAACCATCAATATCAAACATACACTGAAATCCTTAAGGAATGTATAAAAATTTTACCTTATGTAATCCCATAAACAATAACTCAATAAATACATATATAAAAACACCATTCGTATTTTTTTCAAAAAACCTTTTGGAAAATATAAAATCAATTCATCGTGTATCATATCATATATATTTCATTGTGAATATTCATTTAAATCTTCTTCTGGATACCCTCTAAAACTATTTTTTGGTACCTTTTAATGTTTCGTAAACATAAAATTCATTCTTTTTTTGAAAACATATGATACAACTAGCCTTTTCAACATTTTAAAAAAAATATGAATTCATAAATTCATAAATATAGGTAACGATTTTCTAGTAGAAAAGAATTATTTATACTCAAGATATAAAGTGATTTGGGATATTTTTTATTAAACTTATGTAAATCTATATTTATATCCACAAACTATATCATATAAAAGTATAAAAAATCATATAATACCTTTTTCTAAGACATCATGTAACTATTAGACACAGATTATGTCAAGGTTATATATCTTACTCCTATATTCTTGATTCTCGAAGAACAGAATGACTTGGTTGATGAATAAAACACATTTCATTCACCTCAAGAATATGATAACATCATATCCCCATCACTAAAAAATATAATAACATCATATTACTATCTTGGTATGGTTTTACACTTATATAGTCTATTTCAATTGAGGGAAAATATTTCATAATAATCATTTGTGTGAAAAAAATGCATCATGGTAAATCGCTAACTAATGACATGATTAATAACATTCCTAACCACCTTCTAATTAGAAAAATATCAAGGATTTACTAAAAAGGTATAAAATTATAAAGGTTCTCATTATAGTTATCTCACCAATAGTAATTATGTGGAAATATAAATATTAAACATGAACCACTGGTATATTAAATACACAGTGTTTGGAAATCCATGTAGTATATAGTTAGGGTTCAATGAGCACAAAAACCCCATTTTATGCCTCATGAACATGTTTTGTATCCTAATGTAAAATAATACTATTGATATCCTTATAATTATTTCACAACCTATAATACTCTATGAATAACATCATTTAGGGATAACTAAAAGTCATACATTGAGAGGCCAATTATAATTTCACTTTTGGTAATTTATGTATCCAATATGAAATAATGATAAAGTTGATTATTAATTTTATATAGCATGATCCATTTAATATTCTTAAATGCATTTAATAATACTTAACCAAACCAAAAAAAAGAAAAATTCAAATTATATCTCATATGATTGATTACTAGATTGAACGTATGTTTTCTAAACTTTTCAAATATTTGTAATCTCAATAAATTTCTATATAATTCCTACCATGTCTTTATGTGATCATAGGATAAAACCATCCTCATTAACTCTTTTAATGAGTAACATATATAATGTAAGATATTTTAAATAATGTAAAGATTTAAGAATCATAATCCCAATGTAAAATTGTTTAAACATAATATTCAAACTCATTAAATGAACAACATTCAATGTTATGGTGTTAATAACATCTGTTGTGTACTTATAATTTTTTCTAAGTGTATAATCATCATATTTATTATAATAATTCCCTCAAAACTTATCATTGAGATCATTTTAGTAATAAATGTAACTCTTTACTTTTAAAAATCTAAAAATACATCCAAAAACCTTTTAGGTTATAAAGGGAAATTAACTTTGTTTTTGTAAATAAATGTAAATCAATAAATTTCTCTTTAATATCATAAACTAAAATATTTTAGGATATTAACTTTGAATAATATATAGAATAATATTTTATTAGTTCACTTTTAACTTTTCCAAGTTATAAATGCACTCCCATTTTCCTTCTAAAGACTATATTCTCTTTAGAAAATCATGATAAGATACAAAAGCTTTTTTATTTCAGTAAATAATAATTATTTCCTTCGGTATCATTATATAATACTAGAAAGGAGCTGACTGTGGATAATTAAATGGTACCAGAAATTTATTAAAAAAATTTAAAACAAGTGAATAAGGGGATAGCAAGGTCAATGTGGAAAAAAACACCACCATACCATCTAATAAAAACCACGAGTTATCATTTATTCGTAGAAACCCTTCCACAAAAAACCACATCAACATATTGGATGTATTCCTATCCTCCATTAATTCAGATTCTACCACATGACAAACTGATAATCAGTGTTAAATGGTTTATCAACCAACTAAGTTCTCTTGTCATCATCATCCTCCATCCCATACTCAACAAGAGGTTTATCATCCAATAGTTACCCTTTTGAGGTCATTCCTACATGAAAAACCTTTCCACTATCCAATTTGATCAATAAAGTAGGTACATATGTCACAGGTAATGTTAAATTTCCATATCTTTCCTCTCATGGCTCTCTTTATATATCAAATCAATTTTTGTAGATTTAATGGACTTTAGCATTGTGAAGAAATTTTTCTTTACATAACCATCATTGGTTATAATCACAAGTGTATCATAATTGGTGGAGACCACCTTGAAATCTATGGGTTTAGAAGTATGAGTATCAGACACAAATTCACAATATGAAGTATGCACTGCCCCCCTAAAATTAGATGTGTTGACAACTACAAGAGCAGCCTGCACTATCTACTAAGAACTGTCATAATCACACCATTGATAATCATCATGAGTGTGACACCCCAAGGTTTAAAAAAATGAAATGCATGAAACTTTTTTTTAAGAATATATTTATTACTAGCCTTTAAACATAATTTTTTCACTTCTATGTTTTGAATTTTGAAAATTGGTTATCAATAATTATGTTCAGTAAGTTATTTTGAATCTGATATAGGCAACTTGCATTTTGGTCAATAGTATCATACCCTAATGAGTAGTGATATAAATAGTTATATGACCCTTATGAATAGTAAATAATATTATTATTTTATTTTCTTATGGATATAATATAATGAGATGTTGATTAATTTTACAAGCTATTAAAAATGAGTTATAGATAAAAAAATTTTAATTTTATGAATAAATTATGATTATATTTAATAATTGAATTAATAATATTTAGAAAATTATTTAAACAAATTTGAGATCATTTTTTAATTCTAAAAATCATTATATTATTAGGGTTATTTTTTGGGAATTGTCAGAAATTCTAGAATTTTTTATGGATAGTAAAATACGATAAAATATGATAAATGATAAATACTTGATTTATAGCATCATAAGTGATGAAAGGATTATGAAAGACCACATTGAAAGAGACCAAAATCCATTATTACTATTTTGGGGCACATTAATTAAGACTATTAATAGTCTTGAGAAAAAATATTATAATAATTATTAAAATAATGTAAAATACCTCCTCTGCTCCACAATAAATAACTCCCTCATTTCCCACTTCTTCCCACACCTCTCAAGACTTGAGTATTACCTATGTTCTACCCAATACTTCTCCCAAGGCTCTTAACCACGTCCTAGAGCTTCTGGTCTCACCAAAAGGCCAAAACCAAAGGCCTTAATATGGATCTCCAAGAGAAGAGATCAAGAGCTAAACATCCTCTTTTGTTTTCCTTCTTTTGATTTCATTTTAATTTCTATTATTCCTATTTCCTCACCTCACCTTATCCAAGAGTCTTGAATGATCCAATGTCTTACATATTCTGGATTTCATCATGTTAATGGAATACTCACCATGAAACTTCTTCTCCTCTCCCACTTATTTAATAAATTAAAACACAGTATGTGATGTGTCGAATTACCGATATCATGGATGATGTGTTTTAAATTTATCTTAATTGATTCAAGATTGGTCATTAAACCATTTTTTTTGTTTAAACAGATTATAATTTACTTATTATATCTTATATATGTTTCTTTAATCATTTTATACACATTTTATTAATTTATAAAACAAATGAGTCCATTACGATCTAAAAATCGCCAAAATGACCTAAACAAATATATATAATGTTTCAACATTTAAATTATCCTCATGTTAAAATACAACATGATAAATGGTATAATTTATCCTTATATAAATATTTAAATACCACTCTATTATAATTCTTGAGTTTCACATCCAATCTGCAAGAATATTCATTATGAACCGATCATGGAAAACATGTCAAGAACACACCCAAAACAATGGAAGGAACAAAATAATAATAATTAAAAGGTGAAATTATGTAAAGAAATTTCCATATAAGGTGGTATAGACAAGAATATATTTCTTTATGATATTTATAAAAATATTTTAAAAATTATACAAAAGGGTGAAATGATATTCAATTAAGAAAAACCTGAGGTAAGGTAATTCTTAACCGAATTTACATCCTTTGGGTAAACCTTATACATAATTATTTATATGGTATTTAATTTTTTTTGTGATGAATTGTGATTATATTATTATTAATTAAGTTTATTTATATATTATATATATTACATCCACTCTATTAAGTCTCATGTCAATTTTATTATATTTATAGGGGACTTTTCATTTAAAACCCTCTTTTAAAATTATGTTTTACGAAATTCAAGAGCAATGTTTTTATCAATTAATCATGTTGTATAATTTTGTTTTGGTACCTGAGAATTTTTTATAATGACATTTGGGACCTATATGTCCCTTAAATTAATTGGGTATGTGTAAGTTGGAGGTCATCGGTATGGTTACTTTATGTGTAACTACAATGTTTACACAAATTGTATGGTAGTCGTGAGGGTTAAAAATTATAAGGTAGCTGAGAGGGTTACAAGATTATGTAAGTAATTACCATGATACCTCTTTTGTTCTATTTATGATATTATATTTGTGTAAATCTTATGGAAATATAATTTTTCACAAAGTAAGTAAATATGGGTGATAAGTATGTCTTTTGAAAATGATTTCATACTGTAACACCCCAAGCTTCTACGGTACGCTTCTCTTTGAATAATGTGATAGCGTGTGTTGTACGCAACACCGAGTTCTAACAACCAATAAAACTAGCCGTTATGAATAGTAATACCTACTTTTTAAAATTATATATATTTTATATTTCAAAATGGACTTCATTTTTGGATTCGGAATATCTAATTTAGCATAAGGTGAAATTTTGGTGCTTTTCGGATAACTTTCATATTTTGATGAATAGTGAAAATTACTAAATTTTAATTAAAAACAACTTTTTTAATCAAAATAATTAATAGTGATAAATTATGAATTTTAGTAGTTTTAAAGTATATTTAGAATATATTTTTACCATTTAATATAATGTTGTTCATTGGACATAATTTTACAATTAAACCGAACATAAACAAGTGTCAATCTTTTGATAGTTATTATCTCTTAAAAACACGCTTTTTGTTTTGACAGCGGGAATTAATTTTAAATTAATTTCTGCCACTTCTGTATTTTGAATTTAGGAAAATGGATTCCATATTTGGAATCAGTATGTTAAAATTGTGTAAATAGGTAACTTTTATTTTTAGACATTTTGAATAATTACTGCGGTAAATATTTTATTTACCATGGTTAAGGGTAAATCCGGTAAATAAGGGTTAAAAAATAATATTATAATAATACTAAATTACCCTAAAACGTGTCTTAACCCTATTGGTTGATACATGGTCGACCATGGGCATATTTGGGTCGATTTTGGGACCCCATGGATCCACTTGTAAGTGATAATGACACTTTATTTTAATTAAGTTAAAATGAATACAAAAATGACACAAGCATATATCTTTTAGAAAAACAATTGTTACATAGGGTTATATATGTTGTAATTTAGATTATAAATATTTATTAGAAAGATAAAAAGATTTCCTACATAATGATATTTTATTTATAATTTTTAGACATTAAAAAATTTATTTTATTTATGACACAATGATGATGCAGTAATTACTATAATAGTGAAAAATTAAAATAATTGATATTATAAATACCCAAATAAATATAATATGAAACTTTTAATGAATTAAACTAATTTTATAGAATAATATGATATATTAGGATTGATTTAATTGACTTTTTTCGAAGTAATCAATCTTTTATGAGTTTCACAAAAATCAACTATTGAATAGTTTCAAAATTGACATAAAAGAGTTCTTAAAACAAATATTATATTATTAATTGATATTAAATTCCTAAAAATCTAAGGATCGGCCAAGAGACTTATATCATGATAGGTTCATCATTAATGGACCACTTGGGGGTCTCTTGGATATATATAGTATGTTTATTAACCATATTATATAAAAATACAAAGAGACATTGTAAAAGTGAAACTAATTAACTTAGAGTTAATACATAAAGATAAGGTTAATATAAGTACCCAAACCTGTCTAACTTCTATTGGTTGAGTTGTTTTCGACCCATCCCCACCTTAACCTTTGAATAGTAAACTTTGGAGCCATTGGAAACCGATTATGAATTTATTATAAACTAATATCTCTGGCTTTTCCAAAGGTACCCCTCACCCCTCTTATAAAAGGGAACTCCTCCTTCTCACTTCTTCACGTCTTAAAAGCCTTTTGGTTCGGCCAAACTCTGCCCAAATACTCTTCCAACTTCCCTCACTACAACCTAGGGGCCTTAGTTTGATAAAAAAGCCAACCTATGGAGCCCTTTTGATCAAATCAAATAGAAGAACCCGAAGAAGAGGTAATGATTTCACCACCCTTTTCTAAGTTCATTTCTTCTTCCACTTATTCTTCCTTTGTTGTTAACATTCTAAAATAATAAATCCAGTATCATATATATACTGTGATTTTATTATAAATATGGTACAACCATATTCAGTATTCTATCCGCCCTTTGAATAACATGTCACCATACGTGCGTACGTACGGCTTACCGTCTCCACGTCGTGGTGTAATTGTTATTCAATATAATATTATTTGGATGGGTATAATAAAGATGTGTAACTCATGTAAATAATAAATATAACATGTTAATGATTCTGTATATATGATATACCATCCATTTATATATTATTTTAATATCAAAAGAATGATATTGTCGCTCGTGCGTACGTACGGACTACCGTCTCCACGAACGCGATGAGATTCATTCTCCATCGTATCCATTCAAGTATAATTATCATTTTATGATTTAAAAATGATGTTTAAGGACTTGATATCATTCTGGATATGAATTAGATACAACAAACATGGCTTATGTTACAAAACATATAAAAGAAAATGAGTAAGTTAACACCCGAAACGACGATAATTCTAAGATATTATTAACAAATCAATGTTAAAAGATCATATATGATATCATATTAATATATATTATTCTTGTATAATTTAATAACAATTATTTCACCATTATACAGGAGGTTAACCTACCCTAACCAAGGAAAAGTACAAGGTAAGGGTTATTTCACAATCTCTTCATTTTTCGAGGTTGTTTATATGTAATAATCTACTGGGATCTCTTTATCATCCACATCCATGTTTCTTAAAAATGTATTTCAAAACATTTTTAATATTTACTATAATATGAGTTAAAGTCATTTATACCCTTTTTGACTTTTATAAGTGGTTTATAAAGGAATATTTCCGTCGTTTTCAAAATAAGGTCCTTTTTAACCTTTTCGACAGAATTAAGGTAAGAATGTTTTTTTAACTTATACGGCGAGTGCGGTTATTTTCTGCCGTTATAAAATCTTCAAAGATTTCCTTACAAGCTTATAAGAATATTTTCAAATAAAATGTTTTATTTTATATGGATCTTAAATGATTTCAAAATAAAAGGAGATATTTCTTTAAAAAGAATATTGATTTCATCTATGTCAACATCCTTTGATGGATTTTAAGATTATTTGAAGTTGATTTATTATGATACAAAACTTATATATTGTATTGAAGGTTTTGTGATATGCTTGACTGTGGATGTGCTATTTTTATACCATTCATAGTTTATGATGAAATTATTGACATTTCGTATGCTAGTTTTAATAAGAATGTTTATGTTATGTTTAAACCTTTTCATATGGGAATTCATTGGACTTAATATGTGACGGGTGGAGCCCGATATAGCTCCTCGATGCATCGGTAGGTCTCATGAGACAAACTAGTGTCTTGGAACAAGGCCTTGACAAAATCTTATTTGTAGTCTTGGCACAAGGCCTTGACTATGTGGTTATGATAGTCTGGCATTATGCACTCTAACATTATGAAAGTGGTTATTGATTTTTGCATGTGATTATTCGATTAGTAGAATATCCATGTGAATAAGTAAATGGAATTATTTCATTTTATTTATTCCATACCATGTTGAAAGTTCATGTTTGAAAGGCTTTTGATTAGTTATACATTGCCTTAAATGTTTATTCTTATTTATGAATGTTTCCGCTATATTGTTATCCTTACTGGGCATTTGAGCTCACCCCTTTGCTATGCTTTATTTTTCCCAGGAAGTGAAGAAGTAAGTTATGAATGACCTGCAGGGATATTATGTGGGGATATGAGTGTGGATTATGGAGACATTATGTTGTTGTAGTAGTTTTTCATTTTATGATGTAATGTAAAACTTATGAATATATCTAGTGTTTCCAAGGCTACTAAACCAATCGGTCTTTCGAGATTTGATCTTTCTTGTGATCATGCCAATGTTATGTAATAAGGCACCGACTCTAGGTAACTAGGGTTGGGGCGTTACAGTTGGTATCAGAGGTAGTTTAGTACAAACCTTGGAAACTAGATTTAGATAAACTCTGATTAGAGCACGTAGACCTAAGATGAACTTTGAGGATTAGTATAGAAGAACTTCCTAGAATTTTAGTATTGTAGATATTTTGTTTGTTTTCCGAGCAATACATCCCTGTCTAGATACGAGCAGGTAGAGGCGGCTCTGGCACAGATGTACCTAGGGGTAAAACCTGAAAACACCGCTTTGAGCTAGACTCGAACGGGAACTAGTGCACGACAACGGGCCTTGCTGCACTCTTGGTTACGACACTCCCGGGGATATGCTTAGGATAACTCTCATTTTCCTTACAAATCATTATGAAGGGTTTATGAGTATATACTTCCTCAAAGAAAACATTTTTATGATTATGGATTATATCCATAAATAGTTCAATTTATGTTAAGTGTTTTATAATTATGGGATTATTTATTTTGATTCATAAACTAATCTAGTTTATGCCATTGTTTAGAAATGGCGCCTAGTGGAAGAAATGGAAACTGTATCAATGCACGCACTCCATTTAGGGATTTCCCTCCTGCTCAAGATAATTATAGTGGGGCTGGTGATGCAACTGGTTCCGATCAGCTAATCACCATACTGGGACAACTTACTCAGGTTATGAATAATAACCTTACCCGTATGGAGCACCCTGATCCGCAGCGTGGAGGATCAATTTTAGATCGATTCATGAGGCAACAACCACCAACGATAAATGGGAATACAAATCCCTTAGTAGCCGAGCAGTGGATAAATTCCCCAGAGAAAATATTTCAGGCTTTAGGGAGCAGTGAAAGGGAAAAAGTTATCATGGCAGTTTACCGCCTCACTGGAGATGCTGATCAATGGTGGTAATTGATTCAAAAAATGAAGGAAGATGATGAAGTATCAAATATGGAGTGGAGAGAGTTCAGAGATCTGTTTTTAGAAAAATACTTTCCTCGCGACCATCGAGCAGATGTGGAAAGCCAATTTATGAGTCTGAGACAAAAGATGGATGAGAATGTCACAATGTATGAGGCTAACATTACAAGGTTAGCGAGGTATGCTGGAGATTATATTCGCAACGCAAGAAGTAAGATTCATCGTTTCTTTGATGGGTTAAAACCATTTCTCAGTCGAGCATTAGTCTCACAATCCTTTTCATCGTACGAAGACATTGTCTCATGTGTTATCAAGACCGAAAAGGAATTCTCTAAGTCTTATGACATTAAAGCAAATCAAGGGAAGAACAGACCTGCTGATCAATCTGGGAATGGAAATAAGGGGAAGAAGGGAATGGTTGAATATCCATCTTGTGGTAAATGCGGGAAGAAACATCCTGGAACTTGCTTGAAGGGAATGAGAGTCTGTTACAAGTGTGGTGAAAAAGGCCACCAAGCTCATGATTGCAAGGGGAAGAAGGAAGCTACCAACGTTCAGTGCTATAATTGCAGGGAGATGGGGCATTATGGAAATGCATGTCCTAAGCGTCGGGAGAACTTACCTCAGAAAAGGCCAAGGGATCAAGGCCAGGCTTATGCTATCACTACTGCAGAGGTAGAAGCTCCAAAAGACGTGGTGGCAGGTAATTTAATGGTTTCCTCAAGTTTAGCAAATGCATTATTTAACTCTGGATCGTCGCATTGTTCCATATCTTCCCAGTTTGCTAAGAAAATTAGATATTTCCAATTTGATTTAATAAGGGATTTGTCAGTTAAAACTCCTAAGGGAAGTATCATTGCAACAATGTTTTGTGAATCAGTCCCCATTAGAGCACATAAATTTTCTTTATCTGCTGATCTCATCGTCATACCTATGATTGAGTTTGATATAATCCTCGGTATGGACTGGCTTTCGGACTATGATGCGATGATTTATTGTAAGAAGAAAGAGGTTACGATTCTTGATGATAATGATAAGGAACACCTTATCTTTAGAGCAGAATCATCACCACCTAATTCTTATTTTGATCCACCCCCAGCAGCTCAACTTAATTCAATTATTGGGGAGGAAGAGAATGAAATAACTGTCAGTGAGGAAAGGAATGTTCAAATAGAGGATGTACCTGATTTGTAGATGTATTTCCGGAAGATTTACCTAGACATCCTCCAGAACGAGAAGTTGAGTTTTCCATTGATTTGATTCCTGGATCAAGGCCTATATCTAAGTCCCCTTATAGAATGGCCACTGTAGAGTTAGTCTAACTAAAGAAACAACTAGAGGAATTGAGTAATAAGGGATTTATTCTCCCTAGTGTTTCTCCATGGGGAGCCCCTGTTCTTTTTGTTAAAAAGAAAGATGGATCTATGAGGTTATGTATCGACTACAGGGAGATCAATGCTATAACAATAAAGAACATGTATCCCCTACCTCGTATTGATGATTTATTTGAACAACTGCATAGAGCTCAATACTTTTCAAAGATTGACCTTCGATCTGGATACCATCAGTTGTGTGTGAAGAAGGAAAACATTCCGAAGACAGCATTTCGAACCAGGTACGGGCATTACGAGTTTACTGTAATGCCTTTTGGATTGACTAATGCACCCTCTGTATTCATGGATCTGATGAATAGAGTTTTCAAGGAGTATCTCGATGAATTTTTGGTGGTATTTATTGATGATATCTTGGTATACTCAAAAACCTACGAAGATCATGAAAATCACTTGCGCATTATCTTGACGACTCTGAGGAGGCATGAATTATATAGGAAGTTTAGAAAGTGTGAATTCTGGCTTCAGGAGATTTCTTTTTTTGGCCATATTTTCTCTAAAGATGGAATCTCTGTTGATCCTTCTAAGACCAAGGCAATCCAAGAATGGCCAGCACCTACGAGTATAACTGAGGTACGCAGTTTTATTGGTTTGGCAGGTTATTATCGACGTTTCGTCCAGAATTTTGCCCGATTGGCTAACCCATTAACGAAGCTCACACGTAAAGGGGTTAAATTTGTTTGGACAAAAGAGTGTGAAGAATGTTTTGAAGAACTGAAGAAAAGATTAGTCAATCCTCCTATATTGACTCTACCATTGGGGAATGATGGGTTCGTTATTTATAGTGATGCATCGAAGAAAGGACTTGGTTGTGTCCTTATGCAGAATGATAGAGTTATTGCATATGCATCACGACAGTTGAAAATTCATGAACAAAACTATCCTACTCATGATCTCGAGTTAGCAGCTGTGATCTTTTCTTTGAAGATATGGAGGCACTACCTCTATGGTGAAAATGTGAAATTTATACTGATCACAAGAGTTTGAAGTATATTTTCTCACAAAAATAACTCAACATGAGGCAAAGGAAATGGCTTGAATTACTCAAGGATTATGATTGCATGATACACTACCACCTGGGGAAAGCAAACAAGGTGGAAGATGCTTTGAGTAGAAAAGACCATGGAGTTTTGAACAATATGAGAATTGAAAGGGACCCAATTTTCATGGATCTAGTGAAGATGGACATGGGAATAACCAGGGAAGGCAAAACATCATTTCTTTTTCAAATGGTTGCCAAACCATCTTTAATAGAAAGGATTAAGAGTACTCAGACCGATGATGAAGAATTCCAAAAGAAGATTAAAGCTGTGAATGATGGGAGATTGAGAGACTTTGTGTATGAAGATAGAATTTTGAAATTCGGGAAGAGACTTTGTGTTCCCGATTTACCTGATCTAAAAAGGGAATTGCTGGATGATGCTCATAGTTCCAATTTCTCTATACACCCTGGGAGCACAAAAATGTATAGAGATTTGAAGGAACATTTTTGTTGGGACAACATGAAGAGGGAGATTGCTGATTTTGTGTCAAGATGTATGGTTTGTCAACAAGTGAAAGCTGGAAGGCAACAGCCTGGAGGAGTCATGCAACCTCTTCCCATACCGGAGTGGAAATGGGACAATATTACGATGGAATTTGTCATGGGGATACCAAAGACTCCTAGAAGGAATGATGCAATATGGGTTATTGTTGATCGTCTTACCAAGTCAGCGCATTTTCTTGCTATAAGAGAAGATCTACCCCTGGAACGTCTAGCAAGACTATATATTAATGAAGTTCTAAGACGTCATGGAGTACCCTTATCAATTGTTTCTGATCGTGATCCCCGTTTTACTTCAAGATTTTGGAAAAGTATTCAGAAATCCCTGGATACTGAACTTCATTTGAGCCTTTCTTACCACCCTCAGACAGACGGTCAATCAGAACAGACTATTCAGACCTTAGAAGACATGTTGAGATCTTGCTCACTTGACTTTCAGGGTATGTGGGATCAATATTTGCCACTGGTAGAATTTTCCTATAACAATAGCTTCCATTCGAGTATTCATATGGGACCATATGAAGCGTTATACGGAAAGAGATGTCGTACACCAACCTGTTGGGATGACGTAGGTGAAAGAAAACTTGTAGGCCCAGAACTGGTGGAGGAAACGGAGGAAAAGGTGAATGTAATCCAAAATCACATCAAAGCAGATCAAAGTAGGCAGAAGAGCTATGCCGATAATCGAAGGAAGGATTTGGAAGTTCAAGTCAGTGATCATGTTTTCCTGAAGGTATCTCCATGGAAGGGAGTCATGTGTTTTGGTAAGAAAGGTAAATTGAATCCCAGGTACACCGGACCTTTCGAAATTCTAGAACGAATTGGGGATGTAGCTTACCGATTGGCAATGCCGCCAAGTCTCTCTAATGTTCACAATGTGTTCCACGTATCTCTGTTGAGGAAATACATGCCTGACCCAACGCATGTACTCACCTATGAAGAATTAGAACTGGAACCCGATCTGTCTTATAGTGAAGAGCCCGTCAGGATTCTTGATACGAGAGAACAAGTACTGAGAAACCGGACGACGCGTCTGGTAAAAGTTTTGTGGAGAAACCATAAGATGGAAGAGGCAACGTGGGAACCCGAGGAACTTGTGATGAAGAACCACCCGAGTCTTTTCATGTGATAGTATTCTAGAAATTTCAAGGACGAAATTATTTGAAGGAGGAGAGAATGTAACACACCAAGCTTCTACAGTACGCTTCTCTTTGAATAATGCGATAGCGTGTGTTGTACGCAACACCGAGTTCTAACAACCAATCAAACTAGCCGTTATGAATAGTAATACCTAATTTTTAAAATTATATATATTTTATATTTCAAAATGGACTTCATTTTTGGATTCGGAATATCTAATTTAGCCTAAGGTGAAATTTTGGTACTTTTCGGATAACTTTCATATTTTGATGAATAGTGAAAATTACTAAATTTTAATTAAAAACAACTTTTTTAATCAAAATAATTAAAAGTGATAAATTATGAATTTTAGTAGTTTTAAAGTATATTTAGAATATATTTTTACCATTTAATATAATGTTGTTCATTGGACATAATTTTATAATTAAACCGAACATAAACAAGTGTCAATCTTTTGATAGTTATTATCTCTTAAAAACACGCTTTTTGTTTTGACAGCGGGAATTATTTTTAAATTAATTTTTACCACTTCTATGTTTTGAATTTAGGAAAATGGATTCCATATTTGGAATCAGGATGTTTAAATTGTGTAAATAGGTAACTTTTATTTTTAGACATTTTGAATAATTACTGCGGTAAATATTTTATTTACCATGGTTAAGGGTAAATCCGGTAAATAAGGGTTAAAAAATAATATTATAATAATACTAAATTACCCTAAAACGTGTCTTAACCCTATTGGTTGATACATGGTCGACCATGGGCATCTTTGGGTCGATTTTGGGACCCCATGGGTCCACTTGTATGTGATAATGACACTTTATTTTAATTAAGTTAAAATGAATACAAAAATGACACAAGCATATATCTTTTAGCAAAACAACTGTTAAATAGGGTTATATATGTTGGATTTTAGATTATAAATATTCATTAGAAAGATAAAAAATATTTCCTACATAATGATATTTTATTTATAATTTTTAGACATTAAATAATTTATTTTATTTATGACACAATGATGATGCAGTGATTACTATAATAGTGAAAAATTAAAATAATTGATATTATAAATACCCAAATAAATATAATATGAAACTTTTAATGAATTAAACTAATTTTATAGGATAATATGATATATTAGGATTGATTTAATTGACTTTGTTCGAAGTAATCAATCTGTTATGAGTTTCACAAAAATCAACTATTGAATAGTGTCAAAATTGACATAAAAGAGTTCTTAAAACAAATATTATATTATTAATTGATATTAAATTCCTAAAAATCTAAGGTTCGGCCAAGAGACTTATATCATGATAGGTTCATCATTAATGGACAACTTGGGGATCGATTGGATATATATAGTAAGTTTATTAACCATATTATATAAAAATACAAAGAGACATTGTAAAAGTGAAACTAATTAACTTAGAGTTAATACTTAAAGATAAGGTTAATATAAGTACCCAAACCGGTCTAAATTCTATTGGTTGAGTTGTTTTCAACCCATCCACACCTTAACCTTTGAATAATCAACTTTGGAGCCATTGGAAACCTATTATGAATTTATTATAAACTAATATCTCTAGCTTTTCCAAAGGTTCCCCTCACCCCTCTTATAAAAGGGCACTCCTCCTTCTCATTTCTTCACACCTTAAAAGCCTTTTGGTTCGGCAAAACTCTGCCCCAATACTCTCCCAACTTCTCTCACTACATCCTAGGGGCCTTAGTTTGATCAGAAAGCCAACCTAAATATCCCTTTTGATCAAATCAAAAGGAAGAACCCGAAGAAGAGGTAATGATTTCACCACCCTTTTCTAAGTTCATTTTTTCTTCCACTTCTTCTTCCTTTGTTGTTACCATTCTAAAATAATAAATCCAGTATCATATATATACTGTGATGTTATTATAAATATGGTACAACCATATTCAGTATTCTATCCACCCTTTGAATAACATGTCACCATACGTGCGTACGTACGGCTTACCGTCTCCACGTCGTGGTGTAATTGTTATTCAATATAATATTATTTGGATGGGTATAATAATGATGTGTAACTCATGTAAATAATAAATATAACATGTTAATGATCTTGTATATATGATATACCATCCATTTATATATTATTTTAATATCAAAAGAATGATATTGTCACTCGTGCGTACGTACGGACTACCGTGTCCACGAACGCGATTAGATTCATTCTCCATCGTATCCGTTCAAGTATAATTATCATTTTATGATTTAAAAATGATGTTTAAGGACTTGATATCATTCTGGATATGAATAAGATACAACAAACATGGCTTATGTAACAAAACATATAAAAGAAAATGAGTAAGTTAACACCCGAAAAGACGATAATTCGAAGATATTATTAACAAATCAATGTTAAAAGATCATATATGATATCATATTAATATATATGATTCTTGTATAATTTAATAACAATTATTTCACCATTATATAGGAGGTTAACCTACCCCAACCAAAGAAAAGTACAAGGTAAGGGTTATTTCACAATCTCTTCATTATCCGAGGTTGTTTATATGTAATAATCTACTGGGATCTCTTTATCATCCACATCCATGTTTCTTAAAAATGTATTTCAAAACATTTTTACTATTTACTAGAATATGAGTTAAAGTCATTTATACCCTTTTTGACTTTTATAAGTGGTTTATAAAGGAATCTTTCCGTCATTTTCAAAACAAGGTCCTTTTTAACCTTTTCGACATAATTAAGGTGAGAATGTTTTTTTTAACTTATACGGCGAGTGCGGTTATTTTCTGCCGTTATAAAATCTTCAAAGATTTCCTTACAAGATTATAAGAATATTTTCAAAGAAAATGTTTTATTTTATATGGATCTTAAATTATTTCAAAATAAAAGGAGATATTTGTTTAAATAGAATATTGATTTCATCTATGTCAGCATCCTTTGATGGATTTTAAGATTATTTGAAGTTGATTTATTACGATACAAAACTTCTATATTGTATTGAAGGTTTTGGGATATGTTTCACTGTGGATGTGCTATTTTTATACCATTCATAGTTTATGATGAAATTATTGACATTTCGTATGCTAGTTTTAATACGAATGTTTATGTTATGTTTAAACCTTTTCATATGGGAATGCATTGGACTTAATATGTGACGGGTGGAGCCCGCTATAGCTCCTCGATGCATCGGTAGGTCTCATGAGACAAACTAGTGTATTGGCATAAGGCCTTTATAAAATCTTATTTGTAGTCTTGGCATGAGGCCTTGACTATGTGGTTATGATAGTCTGGCATTATGCATTCCAAAATTGTGAAAGTGGTTATTGATTTTTTCATGTGATTATTCGATTAGTAGAATATCCATGTGAATAAGTAAATGGAATTATTTCATTTTATTTATGCCATACCATGATGAAGGTTCATGTTTGAAAGGATTTTGTTTAGTTATACATTGCCTTAAATGTTTATTCTTATTTATGAAAGTTTCCGTTATATTGTCATCCTTACTGGGCATTTGAGCTCACCCCTTTTCTATGTTTTATTTTTCCCAGGAAGTGAAGAAGTAAGTTATGAATGACCTGCAGGGATATTATGTGGGGATATGAGTGTGGATTATGGAGACATTATGTTGTTGTAGTATTTTTTCATTTTATTATGTAATGTAAAACTTATGAATATATATAGTGTTTACAAGGCTACTAAACCAATCGGTCTTTCGAGATTTGATCTTCCTTGTGATCATGCCAATGTTATGTAATAATGCACCGACTCTGGGTAACTAGGGTCGGGGCGTTACACATACATTACAAGTAATCATGGAATAATGTGTTCTTTCCTTCTTTTTATAAATATTAGTGAGATTTTTGTACTAATCATAAGTTTTTAATTGATTTACATAGTTTATATGGATGTGTGGGAAAAAAATGAATCCAAACTGAATGTTTGAATAATTTTTAATGAAATCATGTTTTATTTGAAAAGTTCTTTATTTTGGAAGAAATGAATACTATTGTTATGGTATCCACTCTGTATTAATGTGTAATGATATGAATGTTTTATGTCCTAATTATATAAAGATGTGAACATGAAAAGATACACATTGGGAAAGGAAGTGATTTCTTGACTAAATTCATGATTATGTAATGTAATAAGGTCTGGTCCTTATAATTAGTATCAAAGGATGGGTTAGAATGATTTTGTGGTTAGGATGATGTTAATTGAATACCATGAAATATGTTTACTCTGTGACTAATTTTAAATGTTATATCATTTATATATTACCATGTTTAATTAACTAAGATATGTTTTTTCATAATGGTCATCTAGAAAAGAAATGGGGAAGATGAAGAGGATAGGCATCAAGATAATGACATCCTTTTGTATCTATAGCCTAGAATGGTAGGGATTGGAACTAAGAATTTTGTGAGAGTAATGGATCATCTAACACTAGAAATAAATGGTGGTGTGTTCCAGGAAAGAGAAAAAAAAACATACCACCAAATATTTTGACAATAGTGGAACATTTTATGAGACAATACCCTCATACTTTTAATGGATTCTCTGACCCAGTAGTGGCTGAAGGATAGATTAAAACCCTTGAAAATATTTTTCATATTATGATATGTTCATATAATCAAAATTAATTCTTTCCTTTTATCATTTTGAAGGTGATGATGTTCAGTGGTGGTCAATGGTAAGGAATATCATGGATAGAGAAGATATTGATGCCTTAGAGTGGGATGAATTTTAAAGTCTTTTTGTTGAAAAATATTTTCCTAAGGTGGTTCTACACAGGATGGAGAATAAAATCATATAATCGAAGAAATAGATGAAGCTTCAGTGGCCATGTATGAAGAAAACGTCACCGAACTGGTGAGGTATGCTCTAAATCTCATTCTAGCTCTTAATAGAAAAATCAACCACTTTTAGTCAGTATTAAAGCCAACGTATCGAAGGGAATTGGCCTCCTGTGAATTCAAATGTTTTGAAAAACTTATATGATGTGTTGAGAGGGTTGAGATGGAGTTTTATAATTATCGCATGCATTTTGAAAAGAAACAAAAGGAAAGGTCCATATAAAAGGTTATGGGTAATAATCAACTGAAGAAACTTGATGGTAAGAAAATTCAGTTTCTAGTTTGTGAAAATTGTGGTAAGAAGGACCCTAGGGAATACCTTACCAAAACTGGGTATTGTTTTTGATGTGGTAAACATGGAAATATAGGGAAAGATTATAATTTAAATGATCCTAAGACTAATCCTGATAATCAAACTACTAGGTGTTTTAAATGTGGTGATATGGGTCATTATAAAAAAGCCTGCCCAAAGAGAGATCTAAATGACGTAAAGAAGAAAGACTATAAAAAGAAAGGTGTAGTGAGATCCTTTGAAACTATGTGATCTTTTGTCAGGAAATCTAATGAGATTGTATAAGGTACTTTTTCTATTTACTCAGATTTTTCTAATGTTTTCATTGATATAGGGTCTACACATTACATCATTTCAATGAAATTTTCTGGTAAATTGGAAATATCACCTCAAAAAATGAGGCCAGAACATATTTTTAAAACACTAGGGGGAATATTATAGTAATGAAATGTTATAATAATCTTTATACAATGGTATGTGGAAATCCATTACCTACAAGCCTTGTGGTTTTACCCTTAGTAGATTTTGATGTCATTCTGGGAATGGATTGGCTTTCTATTTGTCTTTCAAAGAATGACTGTAGAGCTAAAAAATTTGTTTTTCAGAAAATCTTTCAGTTTTTATATAATAAAGAACCCATAAAATTGATAACGTATCAGGAAGCTGAGAAACTATTGAAATATGGAAATGAATGTTACCTTTCTCATATTATTGAAAATAAAAGATCTATTTAGATTAATGATGTGCTAGTGTTAAATGAATTCCATGATGTTTTTCCTGATGAGTTATCCAGTGTCATACCTGATTAATATGTCGAATTCACAATTGTCATAGTTTCTAATTCCAATCCAATTTCAAAAACCCCATATTTTATGGATAAAATAGAACATCATTAATTTAAAAATCAGTTGTAGGATTTTCTAGATAAAGGCTTCATTTATCCTAGAACTTCACCATGGGGTGACCCTGTTTTGTTTATCAAAAATAACATGTTTCCATGATACTTTGTGTTGATTATTGATCTTTGAATAACATCACTTTAAAAACAAGTATCATTTTACTCATATTGATGCCTTTTTTGATCAGCTCTTGGGAGCTCAGTACTTTTCTAATATTGACATGAAATCTGGATACCATTAGCTAAAGGTGAAGGAGGATGATATCCTGAAAACAACTTTCTGTACTTGATATAGGCACTATTATTTTTTTGTTATGCCATTTGGGATAACTAATGCACCTACTGTATTCATGAATCTTACAAATATAATATTTCATGAGTTCTTGGATAAGTTTCTAGTTGTGATTATAGATGACATAATGGTATTTTATATGTTTTAAGAAGATAATGAATATCATATAAGGGTTATTTTAAAAAACATAAAGCAAAAGAAACTATATGGAAAATTCATCAAGTGAGATTTTTTGTTACAATAATTTTTTTCCCTGGGAAAATTGTAAATAAGAATAGAATAACAGTTGATCCTGCCAAAACCAGAGTTGTTGATGAAAGTCCAAGACCCAAAAATTTTATAGAGATTCTTATATTTAATTCATTAGTAGGTTATAACTGATGGGTTGTTAAAAATAGTTCACGGTTATCTAGACTTCTAACTAAGTAAACATGGAAAGGTGTTAAATTTATTTGGATAAAAGAATGAAATGTTTTATTTTTAGGAACTGAAGAAGTGATTGGTGAATGATCTCATTTTAGACTTGCATTCCTGAAATGGGGAGTTTTTCATCTACAGTGATTCTTATTTGAAGGTAATTGTTTTTGTTTAGATGAATAATGATTAGGTAATTGATTATTCTTCAGGAAAACTAAAAACTCATGAGTAAAATTATCCCACATAAAATTTGGAATTGAAATCTGTGGCTTTTACTTTGAAAATTTGAGGGTATAATTTGTACAGAGAAAGAGGTCAAAAATATACAAATCATAAAAGTATGAAGTATATATTCACTCATTAGTAATTAAAAATGAGGAAGAGAAGATTTGTTGAACTGGTAATGGACTATGACTGCATGATCAATTACCATCCGAGAAAAGAAAACAATGTGGTAGATGCCTTGGGTCAAAAACATCATGCATCATTAACCATGTTATATATGGAACATGAACCCTTAATTATTGATTTGATGAATATTGGCATCGAAGTTGTTGATGTAATAAATTCCCATATTTTGTTTTAGGTGTCAGTACAGTCATCATTATCAGATAAAATTAATCAAGCATAGAAAGAAGACAATGAGCTATAAGAAAAGGTATAATTGGTTAAAATAGTTATGTTACTAGCATTTCACCTTGATAAATATTGTCTTTTGTGATTTGTAAAATGTTGTGTGTGCCTTGTGATTAATGTTTGAAGTAATATTTATTGTGTGAATCTCATAGTTTTCCATTTTCTATTCATCTTGTTAGTACCAAGATGTATAGAGACATTTGAGAGTATTATTGGTGGGATGGAATGGAAAGAGATATTTGTTATTTTACCATGAAATTTTTTGACATGTCAATAGATTAAATAATAGTGGTAGTAATTGAAGGGGATTATTTATCCTTTTACATTGATAGAGTGAAAATTGGGGAATGAATCTGTGTACTTTGTGGTGAGACTACAAAAGACTTATCGAGGTAACAATGCAATTTGGGTTGTTGTGGATCAGATGACTAAATCCTTACATTTTCTTTCTATTCGAGATATAATGTCTTGGGATCTTATTTCTCTAATGTAATTAAATTCTTTTTTAGGTTACATGGATATCCTCTTTCTATTTTATCTAACTCGGATCACAGGTTCACTTCTAATTTTTGTAAGGGCCTTCAGAAGACATTGGGAATAGAATTAAATTTTTGTATAGATTTTCATCCTCAATTAGATGAGCAGTCAGAACGAATGATTTATACATTGGAGGATATGGTTCAAGCATGTTCAATGGATTACAAGGGAATTTGGGATTATCATATTTCTTTAGTAGAGTTTTCTAATAATAATAGTTTTAATTCCAGTATACATATGGCACATTTTGAGGAATTGTATAGGAAGTGGATTAAAACATCGGATTTTGGGATGAAGTCAGGGAAAGGAAGTTGATTAGACCAGAATTATTAGAGGAAGTGGCTGAGAAAGTGAAGATGATCCAACATCACAAGAGAACAGATTAGAGTAGGTAGAAAAGTTTTGCAGATAACAAAAGGAATGACTTCTATTTCGAGGTAGGTGACTGTGTTTTTCTTAAAATATCTCCTTGGAAATGTGTGATGTGTTTTGGTAATAATTGGAGGACAATTATGTAGTTCGTCAATCCTTTTGAGATCCTAGACAAATTTAGACCAATTTTATACCGAGTAGCTTTGTGTCCGAGTTTTTCTCAGGTACACAATGTTTTTCATGTTTCAATGTTGAGAAAGTATGTGCCATATTCAACTCACGTTTGGATCATAGAATAAGTTTAGCTGGAAAATAACCTTTCTTATTAAGAATAAATAGTTCAGATTCTTGATCGAAGGGAACAAGTATTTTGGAATTGGTAATCCACCAGGTAAGGGTTTTTTGGAGAAACAACATGGTTGAAGAAGAAACATGGGATTTTGAAAATTTTGTGTTGGAAAGGTACCCTCACTTGTTTAATAAGTAAATAAAATTTCAAGTGCACAATTTCTAGAAGGTAGGGATAATCTAACACCCCATGGTTTAAAAAAAATTGAAATGCAGGAAACATTTTTTTAAGAGGATTTTTATAACTAGCCTTTAAACATAATTTTTACACTTTTATGTTTTGAATTTTTAAAAACGTTCATCAACAATAGTGTTCAGTACGTTATTTAGTTTTTGATAGAAATGACATGATTTTTGGGGAATAATAACATACCCTTATGAATAGTGATATGAATAGTAATATAAACCTTAGAAATAGTAAATCATATTATTATTTTATTTTTTAAGGATATAAGATAATGAGATTTTGATTAATATTTCAAGGTGTTAAAAATGAGTTATAGATTTATCATTGTTATTTTTTAAATAAATTTGAATTTTATTTAAAAACTAAATTAAAAATATTTAAAAAACTATATTAATAAAATAGAGTTTATTTTTGAATTCTACAATTCAATAAATGGTTAGGGTTAATTTTGAATAATTTTCTAAAATTTTAGAATTTTTTTATGAATAGTAAAATATGATAAAATATGATAAAAGTTAAATACTTGATTTACTACATCATAGGTGATTCAATGATGATGTACGAAAACGTTTTTCAAACCCACATGACATTATTAATCTTTGGGTTCACATTAATTAAGACTATTCATAGTCTTGAGAAAAAATATTATAATAATGATTAAAATAATGTAAGATACATCCTCTCCTCCACTATAAATACCACAATCATTTACCTCTTCCTCCCGCACCTCTCAAGCCTTGAGCCTTAACTATGTTCTGATAAATAATCCTCCCAAGGATCTTCCACACATCCTAGTGCTTCTAGTCTCACCAAAAGGCCAAAACCAAAGGCCGTAAGAAGGATCCCATGGAGAATAGATCAAGAGGTAAACATCCTCTTTTGTTTTCTTTCTTTTGTTTTCATTTTCTTTCATATTCATCTTTTTTCCTCACCTACACTTATCCAAGAGGCATGAATGATCCAAGATATTACATACTCTAGATTTCATCTTGTTTATTGAAAACTCACCATTATACTACTTCTCCTCACCCACTTATTCAAGAAATTAAATCATCATTCGTGATTTGTCGAATTAACATCATGGACGATGTGAATTCAATTTCATTTAATTCAATAAAGACTGGTTAGGAAACAATTTTTTTTGTTGAAAAAGATTATAAATTATGTATTATATCTTATAAAAGGTTTTGGAATAATTTTATGTACATGTTATTAATTTATAAAACAAATGATTTCATTATGATCGAAGAATCACCAAAATAACCTAAACAAAAAACAATAATGATTTAACTCATGAATCATCCTTATGTCCGAATTCAAGATGATAAATTGTATAAATTATGGGTATGGAAATATTTAAATACCACTAAATTCCAATTCAGTATTTTCACTTCCAGTTGATGAGAATATCCATCATTATCTAATCATGGAAAACATGTAAGGAACGCACCCAAAACAATTGAAGGAACAAAATACTAATAATTAAAGGGTAAAATGACATTATTAAATGAACATATAAGGTGTTATAAACATTAATATGTGTATTTAAGATATTTATAACACTCTTTTAACCATTATAAAAGAGTTTTAAATGAGTTTTATGTAAGGCAAACCTGAGGTAATGGGATTCTTAACCCTATTTCCATCCATTGGGTTTACCGTGTACTTCATTATATATGTTGTATTTAAATTGTTTGTGTGATGAATTATCATTATATTATGTTTAATAATGTGTATTTATAGATTATATACATAATACATTCACTCTATTAAGTATCAATTCGATTATATGTTATTTATAATGGACTTTTCTTTTACAAATCTCTTTTAAAATTCTGTTTTACGAAATTCAAAAGTAATGTTTTTATGAACTTTTCCCTGTAGTATGATTGTGTTATGGTTCTTGGGAATTTTTTATGATGAATTTTGGGACCTATATCTCCCTCCAATTCATTTGGTATGTGTAATATGGAGGTTGGTAATATGGTTACACTATGTGTAACTACGATGGTTGCAAAAATTGTAAGGATGCTGTGAGGGTTACAAATTATAAGGTAGCCGAGAGGGTTACAAGATTATATAAGTAATTACCAAATATATCTCTATGGTTCTTTTTATGTTATCATTATTTTGGGAATCCTGTGGAAATATCATATTCCACAAGGTAAGTATATATGGGTTATAAGCATCTATTTTGAAAATGTATTCATACATTACAGGTAATCATGGACTAATGTGTTATTTCCTTCTTTTTATATCCCTTACTAAGGTTTGTGTGCTCATCCAAAGTTTTAAATGATTTTCATATGTTACAAGTATGTGTATGACAAAGAAGGAAGGAAAGTTAAATTTTTGATGATTTTCCAAAAAAATATTGTTTTATTTTAAAATTATAATATTTTGCATGAAATGAATACTATTTTTATGGTGTCCTCTCTGTATTAATGTGTAATGTTATGAAATTTTTATGTCCCAATTATATATTGATCTGAACTATAAAAGACCTTAAATTTAATAGGAATTTATTTATTGTCTAAATTCAAGATTATGTAATGTAATATGGTTAGGTCCTTGTAGTGAGAAAAAAGGAGAAGAGATCCCCAAAGATTGTAGATAAAAATCATGATCATGTATAGGTTCTATAACATGATCCTAAGAAGAGACCCCCAAATCTACTAGGGAAGAAATAGGAGCATGTGGAGGAGTTACCACATGCTCCTAATAATGAACATCTTACACATAGCCTCTATAAATAGATTGTTCAAGCTTCATATTCTCATAAATAGGTGACAGATTTCTAGTGGCATGTTTCCCAACCACAATATGAGAAACCTCTTTATGATATAATAGTCTAGGATCTGGTTTCCCTTTGGAAAGTAATGGTTCCTTGAATAAAATCATAGGATTATCATAGGTACTATAATGATAATAAACATCACCCCATTTAGGAGTGTTATCCCCTTGAGTCATATGAGTGATAGGAAATAGGGGTTCTATATTTAGCACACCCCTACTACAAACCACATCACATTGATTACCATCAATCCTATTCCCAACCACCACCTCAGTGAAATAGGGAGTTCCCCCATTCATTCACCCATAAATACTATAAGAAATCATTTTCCCCTTAGTGGATAAAGGTAGAGAATATCCCTTCACACTATCATAGTTTTTATTTTATCTATACATAGGCTTAGAAGGAGTGGTATCACGATTATTTTTCATTTTAGACATAAACTTTTCAATAAGGGGCATGTTTCTTTTAAAATTAGAATATATACATCCTCTGTGACAATTATCCTTAACAAGTAAAATGGTTGAGCGGTTAAGGAATAATTCAAAAATACATTCAAATTCGATATCATGTTCGAATTTAAACTCACCAAAAATCATGTAAAATGTCTCAAGAAGAGGCATAAACATATGAAACTCTACCTAAAATATGGGAGAAATGACTATAACTGATAGATATAGTCCCCTTTTTATGTTTAATTGTGGTACCAACTACTAAAGAAACATCCAAGATAATTAATGGGTGCCAAAAAAACCAATTTAAGCCTTTGAAATGAATCCAATATTGCGCAATAGTAGACCTATCTTGAAGAGTGTCAAACTAGGGATTACAATTTTGAAACCCCCAAAACCTTGGCTTCAGGTTAACAAAACCAAAACTACAATATTTAAATTTCCATTCATTTTAATAAAATGTGATATGATAAAATTTCATATCGAGTGACAATTCATACTAGTTACTGAATCCCAAAATCCTAATTAGGTGATTCTTTATATCCTCAAGCCTCTAAGAATTATGTGTTTTTGAGATGAGATTATCAATAATTAAATTCTTCATGATTTAATTCTATCTTCAAATAGTCAAGGGTTCCATTCAACCACCGTAGGTGTGCCATTCCTCTATGTCTTAAGAGTAATGGAATCTCCACCCTGAGTGCCAAGAAAGAAATAATCATAACCCTTTATAATAACTACTTGTAATAAAAAAAGTCCCTTATCATATAAAATAATGAGATTAAAATACATATACTTTGTTAATATCCATATGAGATTTCCTTATTCATTCAAACTATAATTTTTTAATCCTTTTCTATATCATTTGAATTCAAACTACACACTCCATCAATTCATTCATTATTTTTATCTCTTGTATACAAACTAAAATTTTAAATTATAAATTTCATATGATATATTGCTAAAATCTAAGAACTATTTTCTATAACATTATTACCTAACATGTAATCTATATGATTTTTCTAAAACACCATCATTTATTTGTGATAATCAATAAAATGAGAACAATTTTCTTCTTTTATAACATTACATTTAAGTTTCCATAACCATTGATGGATATTTTAAAAATAAAAAATTCTCTTTTTCAATTAAACCATTAAAGTTTAATATTTTATACACAGCACCAGACCCTAGAAATCACATTTCATTCTCATATATGATCAAAATTTTGAGAAAATTGGTTTTTCGAAATCATCTATATTATCGTAATATTTTCTAACAGTGATTTAATAATGAATTTAATTCCTACATTAAGCCTTAATGGAAGACTCTCACCAAACCAAGTCATTTTCTATACTCAATAATGTTGATTACATTAGAGGATATTAATTTTTAATATTTCAACATATATGTAATGAATTTTAAACCTTATGTGAATTTATATTTACTTCCCATATTATTATAGATTCACCTGTTGAATAGATTCAATGTTTGGTTACTTAACAATGGTTTACACCAACACGTAGTTTTTTCCTCACTTAAGAGTGTTCCTTTTTTATATAAAAATCTATGAAGTTTCTTACATTAATATATTTATTTCTGGAAAATATAAAATTTAATCTTATTGGTGGTGATTTTATTTTCTCTAAAACATAAGCTTTTATCATATGAATATCAATTTTTACATCTATCTAATAAATAATTTTATTAAGTTTGATCGCACTTAAATGATGACCCACATATAAATTTTACATTCTATCCATTAGTGGTTTAAAATAAATATTTTACAAATAAATATATATTGTTTTATTTATTTATGTAGGTTTTTATATCAATCTTATAAAATATTAATCTTGGATAGTTGAGAAACCTACTATTTTTTCAATCCATCATATAGACAAACTCTAAATTATTCCTATAGTAATTTAACTCTTAATATTTCCCAAAAACATTATTTCATAATGAAAATTAAAAAAATGAGCCACTTTACTCTTTGAATCACCTAATTACATGATTTACATACATAAAATTTTTCAAGGGCACCCTGCTTTGGTTGAACCTACCCAATTTCTTGATTTAGGTCTTGATAAGTGTTCACATTGCAAGGAACGCTACTCAAAAACTATATAAAATGACACATTTAAAATGATGGTTATTTATATCCAACATTATATTTTTTTCTTATATTTTTATTTAATAAATTAATTTTCACCCACATGTGTCTAGGGTGGGAGGGGGAGGTGTTTTGGGGTACCTATTAGGAGTTTGATTCCCTGGTTTGATTATTTGTGGGTTTTTATTCTAACATGTGTGAGCCTCCATTTAGTGAATGTAACCCACATTTATATTGAATAAATTACATAAAAAGTATTATATTATTTTTTAAACATTATTTATTATATAATAGTTTTTTAAAATATTTAATACTATATATATTCAATATAACAACCCTTTTCTTTATTTCATACTTAAACATAATTTATTACATAAAATATTAAATTGATACAACATAGAAAATTGAGAGGTCTACTAACTTTGGAGATTAGGAATATTAAATTACAACTTAAAACATGAAATAAACATCTTTATTGAAAACTTATTTTACATGACCAGACACATTCCTTTGTACATAACATTACATGGGATAACCTGAGGACATGAATAAAAAATGGTGAGCTATAATGGACAGTAAGGGAGTAAACAAGGAATAAAATGAAGAATAAAGTACATGTTAGGAAGTAGTAATTTCAATGGAGCAGAAGATAAATATGATCATAAAGGAATCAGATAGCATGAATATCCTAACATGGAAATGGGTTAATAACATTTAACAAGATATTAGCATAAGACAAGGCTTATTGCACATAGAGAATGAGTAAACCCTCATTTAAATTGAATTAGGATGATTAAACATTAATTTCACATGAATAATCATGAGTAAATCCTTATTTTACATTATGTATCATGATACTATTATTTACCAATATCATTGGTGTGATATCAGGGTGCACCCTTTATAAACATTTCATTTCATGCATAAGTGTACAAAATGGATCTTATAACTTGGATTCATTAATCATCATCATTTATTACAAAATAAAAGAATGTGGAATTAATCCATGAAACTATATAATCATTACATAAATGTGTTTAAAGGTTAATATCCTTGATTTTTTGATGGGTATGGTATTCACTGCACGATTACTTTGGCTTGGAAAATCATGGTTCCATTTATGCAGCATAATAGTGTGACATAAGAATTTATAAAAATTATTGATAAGTGATAAAGGGGTGTCTCATCAAATTTACATGAAATGGACAGTTAGGGGTATTATATATTCATGTCCCAACATATGTAATCTATTTATATTCATAAAACAAAATAATTTCTTGAATGTAAATGAGGAGAGAGAAATACCTTACGGAATGTCGGAATGGTAATGGGTGTACTTGGGAAGAATTCATGACAGAGAAAGGGGAATATCATTATCAAAACATAAAAAGATAAATATAGGGGAGGTTTCAGATCATACCATAACATTTTTAATTGAAAATATAAGGGTATAGAAGCATAAAAAAATTGGAAAGAAATGAGACAAAAAGAAATCCCTTACTTGGATTTGTGATCCCAACGGTTTGGGAGGGGATTGGGAGTGGATTATTAGGTGCTTCGGGGGACTTGGGAGTATTTTAGAGAGAGGATAAAATATTAGAGACATTCTTTAAGTGTTTTTAGTATATAGAAGTCAGAGGTTGGGTGAGCTTATATAGGAAAATAGAGTGAATTCTTTATTATTTAGATTTTGGACACTACACATTAAACTGATCAAAAATGAAAAAACAACCCAGGGATTTTTTCAAATGGTTTTTCTATAAAAGGGTAGTGAAAAAAATTATTTTATAATTCCAATGGCCATACTTATTAAAATAATAGTCTTCATTATGTAGAGGTTATTCACAATATAAAAGAGATCAATTTAAAAAGTTTAAAGGTTATATATATTTTGAAGGGTCCACTAAGAAGCCATAAAATCACTAAAACAAATATAAAATCACTTTTTTTAATTTTAAAACATATCTATGCTGAAAAAACACTTTTATATTATTTTATTATGTCACTATTGGGTCATTATGATGTCATAGAATAGATTATATATTAAAATGGTATTTAATTTTTACCCAAAAAATAAAATGTCTCAGATAATTAAGAAAGATTCACCATTGGATAATTTAGACGTCCTAATTCCAAAAATACTATTCATTTTATCTAAATAATTTTATTAATATTTTAATTTTTACATTAAAAATAAAAACCGACATTTATCCAAAATTCATGGGTTTGGACATAAATGACTTTCCAACCTAAATAAAAAATATAATTTTATTCATAAAACATATACAGTCATTTATATTTAATAAAAAGTAATTTAGTAATAAGATTTTATTAAAATATTATTTAATTCAGAAATACATTAATTTATAGAAATAGATTTATTAATTGAATATTAACTAAAAAATACTATTTGTTCTTTAAAAACAATTTACAAAGTAAAAATAATAAAATTATTGTATATTCATTATTCTATACAAAAATAATGCATATAATCATATTTCTAGGGTCTTGTTACATTATCCCTTATAACCCTTGCATAAGACCTAAGCGTAAGGTGTGAGATTATGATAGACTCTTGGAGAGGCTCAGATAACATTGCTCGAGTGGTAATCTCTATTGACATCTACTTCTCCCATAGGTAGTTCCGTTTAATATTAATGTGTTGATGCATGGCTTGGGATTGGTCAAGAGAGAATCCCAGTGATGCCACATCCATTCCGAGATTTAAAAAATGGGATTTGTATGAAAAAATTCTACTGGATGAGGCCATCACTTGCTTTTTAGGTGTTAATTGGATTTGTTAAAGCCCTATATTTATACTAATAATTTGATCACTGTTCAAAAGATATATTAGAAATGGTTATAATTCTTAAAAGTAATGGAAGTGAATATTTAATATAATCATTTTACATAATAATACATTAATTGGAACAAGAATATTTTTCATTAATAAAATTTTGGGTCATTATAATCTTCCCCCCTTATAAATTTTTCCCTTTAAATTCTCTTTTCCCACACTAATACAGAGGTGGGTAACTCCACCTCCTCACATCCTCCAGTACCCACACTGCTTATTCAAACTTTTAGTTTCTCCACAACCATTTCACGAGGGGCATTATCTTATTTGTTAGAAATATTTCTCCACGATATAAGATCTTCACTGCCTTCTCTTCAAAAGAGAGGTCATTCTCCAATGGTACCACCTCTAGATTGAGTACATATGATTGGTCAGGTATTTACTTCCTCAAGAGTGATACATGTCATATAACATGTACTTGAGATATGTTCGGTGGAAATTCTAATCAATAGGCCAGTACTCCAATGCAATCAAGGATCTCAAAAGAGATGATGTACATTGGACTAAGATTTACCTTCCTTCCAAATCTCATATATCTCTTACACAACGATATGTGGAGGAGTACCATGTCTCCCACATCAATTTCTAGGTCTCGTTGACAATTATTGGCATAGCTCTTTTGTCGTCTCTAAGTAGATTTAATGCACTGCTGAATAGACCTAACCTTCTCCACCATTTCATTGAACATTTCTGGAACTAGGTTTTTTTCTCTCCATATTCATCCCAACACTTCAGTGTTCTACACCTCTTCCCATACAAGGCTTCATAAGGAGCCATATGGATGTTGGTGTGGAAACTGTTATTGTAAGGGAACTCAACCAAATGAATTTGTCAATACCATCATTCTTTAAAGTCCATTGAGCATTCTCTCAACATTTCCTAAAGTGTTTGGATAGTGCACTCAGATTGTCCATCAGATTGAGGATGATAAGTCATACTAAAGTTCAACTCAGTATTCATAGAATGTTGAAGACTCTTCTAGAACATATAGGTGAATCTTGGATCTTGATCATATACATAAGATAGCGGTACTCTATGTAGCCATACCAATTCTCTCATATATATCTATTCTAGTTGATCTAATGCAAAATCCTCTACAATTGAAATGAAGTGTGCAGTCCTTATAAGGAAATCCACAACAATCCAAATATAATTTTATCCTCTGAATGTGTTCAGAAGTTTGATGACAAATTCCATGGTGATGTTCCCCCATTTCCATGCTAGTATGGGTAGTAGATGGATCATCCCCTAAAACTTATGCCTCTCAACCTTCACTTGTTGACATACTTGGAACATTGAGGTGTACTCAGAGATCTCCTTCTTCATGTTATCCCTCCAATAAATATTTCGGAGATCTTGATACATATTTGTGTTTCTTGGGTGAACGGAATAATTTGAACTATGTGCATCATCCAAAAGATCTTCCTTTAACTCTAGATTCGATGGAACACATAGTCATGACACAAACCACAAAACTAATTCTTCATTAACATTGAACTATAAGGATTTCCCTTTTCTAATTATTTCCACTTTCTTCTGAATTCCCACATTATCCTTTTGAGCATTCTTTAACCTTCCTAAAAGAGAAATTTGAGCAATAATTTCTTAAAGGATTTATGATGTTCCTTTATTTATGCTTCCCATATAAATATTCATCAAATATAAGAAGATTAGATCATTTTCACTTCTCATCAATGAAAGTATTTTTGGTTCCATTCTACATAGAGTATCTTCCACCTTGTACGCTTTCTTAGGGTGGTAAATGATTGAGCAGTCATAGTCATTGATCAGATTTATCCATCTTCATTGGTGCATATTCAACTATTTATGTTTGAATATATACATGAGGCTTTTGGGATCCATGTATATTTCATAATTCTCCCCAAAGAGGTAATGTCACAAAATTTCTAAAGTGTAGGTTGCTTCAGTAAACTCCATATCATGTGTTGGATAGTTTTTCTCATGAACATTAAATTTCTTTGAAGAATGGGAAAGGACTTCTTCATTTTTCCGCAACACACATCCCATGACCTTCTTTGAATCATCACTAAATACCATGAAAAGTTCTCCAATTGTGGGTAGTGTGAGAATGGGGACAGTGATAAGCCACATTTTAAACTCCTTGAAGTGCACTTTTCATCCATCACTCCAAGAAATCATTAATCTTTTATGAGTTATTTAGGTAAGAGGTTTGGAAAATCTTGATAAATTTCTAAAAAATCTGATATAATATCAATATAACCCTAGGAAGATATGGATATTTGTTACTAATATTTTTCTTTAGTAATCCCTAAATTGCCGCTATCTTGGAGGGATCCACATATATCCCATTGCTTGTGATGATATTACCCAAGAATGATACCTCCTTCAACCAAAACTCACACTTACTATAATTTTCATAGAGCTTATCCTTTCGCAAGGACTCTAGTACAGTTCTTGGATTCTCCTCATAATCCTCCTTGGTTTTGGAGTATATTAGAATATCATCTATAAGAACTAAAATTAATTTGTATAGTTAATTTCTAAAGACTCTATTTAGTAAGTCCATGAATATTTCTGGAGAATTAGTGAGTCTGAAAGTAATAACAATGAATTCATAGTGCCCGTATCTTTTATGAAACGAACTCTTGGGGATATCCTTATTCTTCATCCTTACTTGATAATATCCTGACCACAGATCCACTTTAGAGAATTATTTTTCTCCATATAGATGATCAAACAAGTCATCATTTTGTGGAAGATGATACTTGTTCTTTATTATGTTTTTTTTGAGGTCTCGATAATTGATGCAAAGGCGCATTGACCCATCCTTCTTCTTAACAAATAGAACTGTTGAACCCCATGGTGAATCACTTGGGAGTATAAACCCTTTATCCAGATTCTCTTGTAGTTTTTTAATCATATCCTCAAGCCCAGCAATATCCATTCTATATGGATTCTTGGATAAAGGAAACACCCCAAGTATAAGATCAATTGGGAATTGAACATCTCTTCTAGGAGGAAGACCAGACAATTCCTTGAGAAACACTTCAGTGAATTCCCTCACAATAGGTATTTCTTAAAGGATGGTTTCTTCCTAAGACTAATTAATCTAAGAAAGATATTCATTCTCATAGGGTAGTAATATCCATTCTTGAGATGATGATTCTAATGATGATTCATCCTTCTTCATGCACTTGTACTGAATCGGTGGTCGATTCTTCACATGGAGAGTGATTTTCCCCCCATATAAATTTCTGTTGGATATATATAAAGAAAGAAAATACATGCCAAGAATTTCATCAAATTCCACTAGAGGGAGTATGATGTGGTTTTTCAGGATGTTCAATACATAAATTATGACAGGGGAGGAGTTATATTCATGGGATTCTATGATTTACCCACTTCTTGTTCTCACCAACATCTTTACATCCATGATTTTTGGTGGTGTTCAGGTAGTTCTACTAAACATTTGGGATATAAAAATATGCATAGAACCATAATAAAAAGTTAAATTCTCTATTATTGAATTAATAACAAGCATACCTCTCACAAATTTTATTGGATTTCACTTTGGTGGTAGTGATGGAAAAAGCTTTCCCTTGTTTCCTTGGAGGTTGTTGGTGGTCTCAAAAAACCCTTAGCTTAGGGAACTGGTTTGAAAAGTGTCCTAGTGCTTTAAGGTTAAAGTAATGAACAACACGTTGAGGGTCAAACAGAGTGTTCCTCTCCTCTATCGCTGCTGCAGGTTTTTCTTGTTGGTGGTTAATGTCCATGGGCCCTTTTCTTCAACACATATAGAATTTCTTCGTCCCCATCTGGCAATTTCCAGGGGGCTTCTTTCCACACCTTTGTCAAGTGGGGTGATAGATTTTCTTAGAACTATTTGATTTATCCATTGGATCTCTATAATTAAATTCCACCTTAGTATTCTTATACCCATGATACCCATGAGATTCACCGATCTCTATTTTGACTTTGAGGGAACATCAGATAATTTTCTCATAGCTCTCAAAGTCACGGATCGCTAGGGATTTCCGTAGGCTAGTTTTTATCCCACCAAAAAAGTGGTCAATATTTCATTATGGGGTAATGACAAAGACATAGGAATATCCTGGAATCCTGGTGATGTTTTCCTCATAAGCTCTGATGGATTCATCATCTTTTTTATCAAGGGAAAGGAAGTCCCTTTCCATCTTAAGTTGGAGGGTGCGAGGAAAATGTTTATCAAATTTTTTTTTCTAAAAATCCTTCTGTCCCAATGCCTCGATCTCCTCATCATGATTTATATTTTTTATCAATGTCCACTATTGATCAGATTTACCATCCATACAATAAGAAACTAGAATTACCTTCTATTTTTTGGAACATTTAATGATGCAGAATATCTTTTCAATGGAGTTGATCCATTGTTCGGAAAATGAGGGATTGCATGATCCATTAAAAGTAGGAGGCATTTGTCTCATTAAGCTCTCCATTGTGAGTTTTACATTCTTGTGGGTGGTTTTATGTTTCTATCAACCCATTTTTCTATTCAGAACCTGATTAAACATAAATATTATAGTGAAAAAGGTCATGATTCCCACTCCCAACAGATTGGGCATCTCATTAGAATAGTCATCACATTGATCTTCTCATCGGCTGTTAGCCCTAGTCATCCTATTAATGACCGTTGGAAGGAATAAAATGAATGTCAGAGGTATCACATAAAGGTTAATCCAAAGACCAAAATGGATTACTTATAATTTACCTTTATTTCCTAAACATAAGAATTTATTTGCTTCAATCTATGTTATCCATGATTTACTTCCCAATGTATATTCTGAGGGGAATTTTTTATTCCCTTAATAATGGATCCAACTAAACATATGAATTTACCAAATCATATACCTTATAAATAGTGTAACCAATAGTGTATCAAGGCCCGTTTTTTTGCACAAGTTCTTGTTTGATTCTAGCTCAAAGCGGTGTTTTTGGGTTTTACCCCTAGATACATTTGTGCTAGAGCCACATCAACCTACTCGTATATAGACAAGGATGTATTTTCTTGATAAACCACTTAATCAATAATCGCCAAAATTTGTGGCTGTTTTATTATAATTATTCGTATCCTTATGTCTTTCTCTACAGGTTTCTAATCCTAATCCCAAATATAACTAAACCAATCCTCTAATACCAACAATAACAACCCTTCTCTTTATTTCACACATAAACATGATTTATTACATAAAATCATCACTTGATACAACATGGAATATCAAGATGTCTAGTTTCATTAGGGATTATGAATATTAAATAACAACTTAAAACCATAAATACACATCTTTATTGAAAACTTCTTTTACATTCCCACACACATTCCTTCATACATAGAATTGCATGGGATAACTTGAGGATATGCATAAAAAAGGGTGAGCTATAAATCCCAGTAAGGGAGAAATCAAGTCATAACATGAAGAATACTTCAGATTTTAGTAAATTGGAATATTAATGGATCCTAAGAGAAACATGAACATAAAATAATTATATATCATTATTATCATAACATGGAAATTTGGAAACAACATTTTACATGATATTACCATGAGCCAAGGATCATTGCACATGGAGCATGAGTAAACCGTCATTGCACATGAATTATCATGATTAAACCCTCATTTCTCTTTAATTATCATGAGTAAACCATCATTTCACTTTATTTTTCATGAATCTAGTATTTACCCAATGAATAGGAGTGCTATCAGGGTGAACAATTTTTAAACATTTCATCTCATGCAAATTTGTGCCACGTGGATCATATAACATAGATTCATTAAACAACATAATATATTCCAAGATAAAGGAATGTGTTAATTCATACATCAAAATCTATAATCAATACGTAAATTTTCATAATGGTGAATATCCTTTATAGTGAAATGGGTATGGTATTCACTACACAATGACATTGGCTTGGAAAATCGCGGTGTAATTTCTACAATATAACGGCGTGACATAAGAATTCATAAAAATGGTTGATGAGTGATAAAGGGGTGTCTCATCATATTTACATGAAATGGATAGTAAGGGGTAATATATATACATGTACGAACATATATAATGAAATTTATATTCATAAAATAATAATTGCTCGAATGTAAATGAGGGGAGAGAATCCTTTACAGAAATTAGGCATGGTAATGGGTGTAATTGGGTGGAATTAATGAGAAATAAAGGGTTATATCATCAATAAAATAGAAGGAGGTAATTTTAGGAGAGGTGAGAAATCATACCCCAAAATTTTTAATTGAAAAGACAAGCGTATAGCAATATAAAGAATCATGGGAAAAAGTGAGAGAGGAAAAATCCCTTACTTGGAAGTATGATCACAAAGAATTGGGTGGGGCTTAACAGAGGATTATTGAGAGGATTGGGAGCCTTGAAGGACTTTAATGAAAATAGTTCATGTTAGGGACGTTATACAAGGGTTTTGAGTGATGATATGTGGGATATTGGGTGGGTTTATATTGGATAAGAGAGGGAATTCTTTATTATTTTGGTTTTGGACACTACACATTAAAACTAATCTGAAGTACAAACCAATCAATACTTTTTTCCATTATTTCTTCCAAAGTGGAGTGGAAACATTGTTTTATAAGGCCTATGTTGGAACTTTTTAAAATATTAAGCTTTCTTATGTGGATGTGAGTCACACTCTCAAAGAAATCATTTTAAAAAGTAAAAATGTCTTATAATTCTTGGAAGGTCCACTAAGGCACCATAAAGTTAATAAAAAAATATAAAATATCATTTTGTTAAAGGTAAAAAACATATTAGTCGAACAACCATTTTATATTATTTTATTATATCACTATTGGGTCATTATGATGTCATAAAACACATTAAATATTTATACTATATTTAATTTTAACCCATAAAATTGAATGTCTCGGATAATTAAGAAAAAATCATTGTTGGACAAATTCAAAGTCCTTATTCCAAAAATAATATTCATTTTATCGAAATAATTTCCAAAATATGTGAATTTTTTACTTTCAAAACAAAAACCAACATTTATCGAAAATTCATGGGTTTTGACAAAAACGACTTTCACACCATGATAATAATTACAAATGTATTCATAAAAATTATATGATTAGTTTTATTTAATAAAAATTAATTTAGTAATAATATTTTTTAAAATTTTTATTTATTTAAAAATTATGTTAATTAATCAAAGTAGATTTTTTAATAGAATATTAACTAAAAAATACAATTTATGCTTTAAAAACTATTTACAATGTAACTATAATAAAATGAATATATATTCCTTATTCTATAAAAAATAACGAACATAATAAAATTTATAGGGTATTGTTACATAAACCCTTATAACACCTACCTAAGACCTAAGGGTAAGGTGTGTGATGTTGACAAATTCTTGGGGAGGATTAGATAACATCGGTCGGGTGGTAATCTCTATTAACATCCACTTCTCCCATTGGCGGTACTGTTCAATCATAAATTGTTGAAGCTCAGCTTGGCCTTGGTCAATAGTGAATCCCAGTGACACCACCTCCTTTCTAAGATTTGAAAATGGGCTTTATATAGATAAATTTTACTAGATCAGACCATCACTTTCTTTGTCTGAGTAAATTGGATTTGTTAAAGCCCTATATTTATACTAATCATGAGATCATTCTTCAACAACCATATAAGAAATGGTAAAAATTATTGACAGTATTTGAAAATACAAAAACATAAAAAAAGAAGTTCATATTTTAAATAAACATTATACATAAGAAGACATTTAATTAGATCAAGAGTAATTTTCAAAAATAAAATTTTGTGTTGTGAAATTCAAATGTTAAGATCGAATTTTTTTTATTTTATTCACTATCCGCTTTCTCCATTGACATGAATCCTAACCAATATTTCATGAGAATATCATTATCTGATCTCCTTCAATAAAATCAGACTCTACTATCTGTGATCATTATTTCCATCCATAACTTCAATCATATATATCATCAACATTAACCTCTCTCTACCTTCTACCACTTCTTTTTTCTATTTCTTGAGGCCTCTTAGATATTTTTTTATTATTTTGGATTATTGATTGACTATATTTTCATAATTCATGATGAATCATTCATTTACTCAATGTGAATAGAGATAATTTGTATTTATGATTTACTTTAAAGATTTATCAAATGAACAATATACTATATTATTAGGTAATTAAAATTATTCCAACTAGCTTATCATTCTCCATTATAAAGATTCATCATCAGAGGAAATATAATTTTATCATATGCCTCCTTTACAGATTATCATTTATTATAATTTAAATCATCTCATTCCACTTAATTTTCATTCTATAAATATTTTCATTTGTTATTTATTATTTATATCAAAAAGAAATAATTTATACATTAAAACTATTTTATGATCCATTATAAACAATGTGTAATGTATTTTAAGTTATATAGTGATATAATACAAGTAAATTTCAATCATGGGAACAAAAATAATAATATTTAATGTTTTATTTCATTTCCATGAAGTTTTTTATAAACATAATAACAAAAATAATGAAAAAATGAGATGAATTATTTTTGTCTTTTTTCATAGTGTATTATTTTTATTTTTTGGTTTTTTTAATTTTATAAATGATCATTTTAGGGTTTAAAAATTATAGGATTCAATTAAAAGAGTATATTTATATGTTTATTTTTATTTTCATTATTTTGTGTTTTTATTTGTGAAATTATTTTTTCTTGCCACTTTTTTTAAAAAAAAGTGTTTTTTCATTTTTTAAATATTTAGTCTTATTTTTTTATTTATAATATTATATTTTAATGTATATTTCAATATACAAGAACTTGTAATCAATACATAAAATTTTTCATATTTTATAATTAATAACTTTTTGATTACTACATCGTGAATAAGTGAAGAGTATAAGGAAGTGATTATTTCACTTTATGAATTTGGAAAACCAAATATTCCAGATATCGACTTGTTTTTAAATTTTTTCAAGAAATTTATAAATATGGAAAAGTTAAAAAGAATGGAAATAAAATATCATTTCATTTTTCATGGTCTTAATACATGTTATTGTCCTTGGATATGGTAAGGTAAAATTAGGGAAAAAGTCATATATAATGATGGTAGAGATTTTCAAGATGATAAGTCTAATCAAATTAATGAAATGTTATATGTTATATAAGTGGATAAATTTAGAAAGCATCATTGATTGGGAACACATATAGTGAAACAAAAAAATATTGTATCCATTTTTTTTAAATTTATAGTTTTATCAATAGTTTTATGATTAGTTAAATTAATGAACATGAATGGATCGGATTGTAATTGTTTTATAGAGTTGTTGTAGTTGTTGAAAGACGTATGTTTTAAAGACAATGATCTTATAAATTCACATTATAATGTGAAAAAAAATATTATTCTAGATTTTATTGGGTTATAAGATGATATATGTCTACACCCATGATTATGTTCTCTATATAAAGGGATACGAAGTTTTGTTAGGGTGTCCTAATTATGTGACGTTGTGGTATTAATTGAAATAAAAATAATAGTTTTATTTAGCTATTGATATAAGTACCAAAATTCTTACTAAGAAGATTTGGTATCACCTAATTGTTCCACATATGAAACATTCTTTTAATATTTAAATAACGAAAAAATGTAAAATACAGAATTCATATGAGAAAATATTTTATAGAAAATTATGACAATTAGTTTATGTCCATAACAAAATAAAATTGATCAATAACTTCTAACATTCTGAATTAAAGTCTAGAATATTTGACATGTACTATGTATAAATATAATAAATCAATATAGACTTAGTAGATAGCATAGTTCATGGAATATTTGATTGGTTATTTAAAACATATCTCCTATATTTTGTATAAACCATAAATATATCATGTTGAGTTTAATGATTTCTAGACTAAAGCCTAGAAATGATATTACTTTTTTTTATCAAAAATATTTAATTATTTGAGTCTTTTATGGGAGGAAGATATCTGGGTGGATGACTTTTAAAAAATGGAATTTTTCCAATTACATTAAATAATTATTTTCACTATAAATTAATTTAGAATATATGGTAATTTTTCTGGCTATAGTGTTAAGGGGTATAATTATTGTCTACTTTTTGATGAAGGGTCTTCATATTATCAACAACAACATGGGATAAAAATAGTACACAAGGTTAATCAAAGGATTTTTCCATTGATCAATATTATTGATTATTAAAAAATTAATTCAATGGTAAATATTAATTTTATAGTGATGAAAATCCTTTTTGAATGACTCCTTATTTTGAGAGGGTGAAAAAAATTGATATCACATTTGGAAATACACATTGATTTTGAAATAATATAAATAGATGGAATAAAAAATCAATATATTTTGAGCTTCCAAAATGGTGATATCATGAGTATAAATATAATATTGATGTATTTAATTTTTAGAATAATTTTTATAACTATTTTTCTCTACCATTATTAGATATCAATTAGAAGACGAAGTATGGGTTGAATGTAATATTAAACTTATTATCAATGGGAATACCAATTGAGTTGGGTCCTACTAGGAATGAAAAAGGAATATAATTTATTTTTGATATTCAAAAAATATAAAATATGTAGAAAATTAATTCATTTTTTAATTCCTCCATGGTATCAAAATTCATTCAGGTTATTCCTTAAAAATAAAATAAAAAGTTCCAATAAAATATTTAACGTAATATGTAAAGAATATCATAACTGAAATTTTTTACTGAAATGGATCCTAATAGTTTTAATATATAAAATAATACACACCCATGTTATTTTTTGTCTTACATAAGGCTTATACCCTGGGGTGAATTAGGGAATGTGATGTTTTCATTTTCCCCATGACAAAAATCTTATTTTATAGTTATTGAGAACAAATATCTCTCACACTCTCAATCTCTCTCTTCCTCCCTTAACCCTTACCAACAAATATAAAGTGATTAAAACATTAAAATACTGATTCATTTATTTTAATAGGGACACCTAAATAGGATAATCCAATGAAAATCCATGATAGTGTCCTTATATTCTTAAAGCAATAAAGCTCAGTACTATTCAGCTATTTGTTTTAGAGTGGATGCACTAACCCTCTTGATCTATAACCATGATCCTAGAAAATATGACTTCCCACATTTCAATTAAGTAATTCACTCCTCCTCTCAGTTCGACCATTTTCATCCATACACAATAGATAAATATTACACTTATAGTTTTTTATGAATATTCTAAATCATCCCCTACATAAAGAACCTAACTCTCATCTTCTAGAAAGAGTCTATCAGGAACACATGTTCTTCTTCATCTTTCTATCTTAATTGAGACTAGAAAATTGTTACAATATTTTTCTATTTGACTTTTAATATTTTCATTACAAAATACCATTTCTCTATTTTATTCTCTTTTATTGACACAATCTCTCTTTTTATTATGAAAAGATATTTTACATATATTTTGGAAGTAATTTTAGGATTATATTCTGAAAATTAATATCCTTCCATTTTAGTGTATAAACATTTTATAAAATGTATAAGTTAAATATCTCTTCCACCAGATAAATAAACAAATAATTCACATCTAGAAAATAAATCATCTAGAATTTATTATTTGGACCAATCTAGATACAGTAGCTTTTGAAAAAATCAAGAAATAAAATTACACCCAGATCATATATCTTACCACATCCCCATTATTTTCTTGTATTTAATTATTTTGTGTGTGATTTAAGATTCATGAAAAAAAGAACCTACAAATTGGTTAAGAAAATAAAATTAAAGTTTCTTTATTATCCCTTGATATTTGGTTTAAACTACTCCTTGCTTAATTTTTCAATCATATTTTTGGAGTAAAAAATATTTATTCAAACAAACTACTAATAGTCGACACCCTCCATTAAAATCAAAAACTCTCAAATGACTCATAAATAACTCATTTTGTCCCTAATTTAATTAAAACTCACTCATATTCATTGTTAATAACACATAAAAGGTGTTGATCACTAATACACGTAGGAAAATAGCTCATATGTTGAGAAAAAAGGTTTGTGCATCAAAGCCTCAGATATTAATTTTTACCTCTATCCATTTCAAAATTTATGGATTCTAAAAATAATGAGTCAAACACTACTATGTAGTGACACATAAAAATATAATTATGAATCATACTCATAACATGACTTAGAAAAATGTAATATTTTGGTTTAACCAGATTTTTCAAAAAAACGTCATATAATTCTTCAAACCTCTTATATATTTTACAAAATTAACTCCAATCACTTATAAAAACAATATTAAACATTCCTTCCACTTCATTATAAAAAAACATCACAAAACACATACGAATGATATTTTTTCAATATATATATTAATTATTATCTAGTTTTGTTATTTTTTGATTCAATTTTAACAATGTTATGGATCTAAATTTAGTAAATATATTGAGAGTTTTGTATTTTATATACTTTTTATAATGGAATTGTTCTTTTCACCGCAATATTTTGATATCATAATACATTTAATGGTTAATTAGGGGAGATAAATAATTATTTTTTGTCTTATTAATCAATGGTGTATATATCCTCTTGAAAGGTACATTAATATATTATGTTGGTATATTATGAATACATATCTTCTTGAATCCTCTATTTTTAAGAAGTATATTTATAGTTATGTGGTGTCATTTTTTTCAAAACTACTTGTCTATAATAGAGTATAATATTTTTACTATATATCTCCATCAATGAGTTAGTTTTAGGAGAAATTTGATCTATAACTTTAAAATAATATTATTAGCATGTGAAAAAATGAAGCAAGTGTATTTACACAGCTTGAATAAAATAAATTATTCTCTGTCATATATAACACTAAATATAAATGTGGTAAAACAGAGTTTTCTAAATAAGAAAGATATGTGGGTAAGGAATGAGAATAAAAAAATCTTTTTTACCGTGGTTTAATGAGACAGTGAAAGGTAGATATGACGTATTAGAAACATTGAGATGTTTTGTAGGATTTCCAGGTTTAATTGTAATAACATGGTCAGTGTGAGTTATAAATGGATATAAATTTTATATTAAAGATCAGGGTGACAAAATTTTGTTTAGAATAATAAGTGGATATAAATTTTATATTAAATATCAGGATGAAAAAATGTAGTTTAGAATATTAGTGTATTATTGTTCACTAAAGAAATTCATTTTTAATGTGAAATGAAAAATCCCAAGTCATTTCATAAGGTTCATGTTATAGAGTAATTAATGAAATATGGGATATTTATTACATTAAATTTTGATTTCCTATATTTACTTTTAAATGGGTTGTCGGTAACAAAAATGTAAAATAAGATGAATTCATTATGACACTAGTAAATCTGAATATGTTGGAATATATATATAACCGTTTTATAATGGATGTACCTTTGAAATAATTAATCTATGTTCTTTATCCGTAAAATATACATTCATATATCATTTTTCAAGGAAATGGAAATTTTTTGAATAAAAATATGATGATGATAATGAATTGTGTGAGATACCTAGTTCCATGGAATGATTATCAGAAGAAATGTATTACCATGCCATAAACAGGTTTTTTATTTATAGAAATATATTAGGAAAGAATATGGGAAAACAATACTCTTATAATATCCTAATATTACAGGTAATAAATATTTATTTCATGATTATAATTCAAAAAAATTCAAACTATTTTATATAAATTTTATTTTTAAATTATATTGGAGTCATATATTTTAATAAATATGAAAAAAAATATATTTTTGTGCTTTTGATATCATTTTCCAAATATTAATTTTCATATGTAATTATTAGATTTATATAAATTTCTACTTACGTTTTATTTTCGTCTATAAATATATCATTTCATGTCGTATAAATGTTTTCTATATATTTTTTAGAATTTATTCTAAATACTATACTGAATATGATAAAGGGACTATTTTTTATATTATTTTTCAATTTTTAGTCAATTTTATATGTAACAATTTTATTTTTATAATATTTTACTTAAGTTTTTTTCTTATATCTATATCACCTTATGTATCATAAATTATATAAAAAAATTAACATTACTATTAACTACTATAATAAATAAGATAAAGAGTTTTTTTGTATTTTTTTTCAAATTTTTATTCAATTTTATATGTAATAGTTGGATTTTTATATTATTTTACATACGTTTTTTTCTTCTATCTATATCATTTCATGAATAAAAAATTTTCATCCTTTTTAATCATGTTATTCATCTACATTGATGAAAATGAATAATTTTTTTTTTATATTTGTTTAGTTATGGTTATATCATTTTTAAATTTTTATTTAATAGTAAATATAGCAATTAGATTTGTATAATTTTTTATTGCTTTTTTATGATGTGTAAGATAATATCATATCAACTAGGTGAGTCACTTTGATCATCTAGGTAGAAACATTCACAAACCATCAATATAGAGCCTCCTCATTCATATACAGATGAGCCTTATACTTCTATGGGTTAAGAAATGGCTTCTAAGGTTGGTAAAATTGGTTGCACAAATTGATTTAAATTATCACATACTCATAACCTACACCAAATGATATCGATAATGTTTTATGTGAGTGGGGATTATATGGGTCTAAATTCGGAACAATTTTGGAGCTTTCTATTTTTGAAAGCTCAATATAATGTATGTATTTTGACATTGATTGGAAAGGTATCGATTAGAAAACATTATCTATGCTTTGGGAGGCCATTTTAATAGACTCATTTAATATTATTTTATTATTCATTTCATTTTTATACTAATATATGCATTTTTTCATTCACATCATATGAAAAATGATTTTTGTTAAAATAAATAATATAGGACGAGATGTTTATTATTTTCTACAAAGACATAGAGGGATTCTAATCAATAATAAATTTAGACATAATTTTTTATAGAATAAAAAATGAATGAAAATATAATATATATGGTTTTCTAGATTAATATTCATATATTTTTATTGATGGTAAATAATAAGAATCATTATTGGAAAGTGAAATGTCTACACTTTTAAGTTTTGTTTGTATAATCACAAAAAATGATCATATTAATGATTTGATTATCGTTAATAAATAATAATTGAAGACAAATACCTAAGATATCCAATAAAAAAATTATACACTGATATTTTGTCTCATGGAGGGTATCCATTATTAGCATAACAAAATATTGATTAAAATTTAGAAAAAATTAGTGTTTGTTCTTTATGAAATACTAGACTACCCCTAGATTAACATGAAAATTAGAAGAGGTACTGGATGTTGAAAAGTGGAACATATATTATATAATCTTCTAAGGTTGTCGATAAAAATATTATAAGAAGTTATTCATGTTATTTTTGAACAGTTTATATTTTTTAATTCACTAATAATTTTTTCAAATATTCTATATAGGAATCCCTTAAGGGTCAAAGAACATAGTGGAAATTCATAACTGAGGGTAGGAAGGATATTTTGGTCACTATTTTAGAAAGTATAAAACACCAAGGTCATTTTTTAGGATATGATATGATTGTATCAATTAAAAAATTGTGTGTTCATTTTACAACTTCTTCAAGGGAGGATGTATATAAATGAGAAATAAACTCTTCACAAGTAATGTTCAAGATAGGGGTGAGACAATAGAGGATAGGATAATATCATCAGTTTAGTTGATGTTTAGAGACATTAAGATATTTCATTAGGTTTCATATCATACTCTTTCACTAGCATCTATATACCTCACAACTCCACCTCTTCTTGTATACCCCACTTCAACACCTCCTCCCCCATAGATTCTCATTTACAATGAGTATATATTAAGGATATGTTAAATAATATTATAGATTAGGTGATCATATATTATATTTAGGATACCCTATTTCATAATAAGATAGACATAAATCATCTTATATTAACAGTATAATATATTATAGAAGCATCAGCTATAGTATCATTCTCTACTAATGAGGTTTCTAAAGTTGGACAAAGTATTGAATATTTTTTATTATTCCAATATAGACTTATCTAATAACATACCACTAACGTATACATATATTATATACTCTATTTCATATAAGTGATATTTTTTAAAAAAAAATTTAAAAATATATCTAAATATATTAAAATTAAATACATGATGTACAAAAAGAAAAAATAGGTTGAGGTCATTTTAAATTATCATACTACTTTGTCTAAGGGTATTTCAAGATTATTAACATTTTAATTTATGTTGATGGTTATTTATGAGATACAAATGAGTGAAAAAAATTATGTTCCTAATAATATGATGATAATTTGTAAGATATATATCATGGACCCTATAAATGTATATATATTGGGTCTTACTAAGATGAAAGTCTTTTCCCATTAAGTGATTATCATATTTATTTCATGTATATCAATTTGATCCTACATAATACCAATGTTTCTGTTTTTTAAGAAACTGTTATACACATTTTCTATAGTATAATATGAATTATATGTATTGATTCATGAGCACCCAATTAACTACTCCAATAATTAATATAATTAAATATTTTCAAAGTACAATATATATTTAAGTAAAATTTAAAAATGATGCAATTCTGTATTGGATTCCTCCTTACCATGATGGGTATGAAACATATATTTCAAAAAAAGTTATTTATCTTAATTGAATAATAGATCCCATTATATTTTTGTATATCAGTGGCCCTTATATGCACTATTTTTATCTACAAAAAAAGACAGCTTACTAATCATGCCCCATACATGGTGATGTGTGATCAATTATTATTTTATTTCATAATTATAAATTTTAAATGAGGAATTAAATATCTATAAATATTCAATGGTAAAGAGGAATAAAAATAATTATCTATACACAAATGTGACTTAATTTATAAGAATTACAATTTATAAGGTACTTAAAATATTATTGTTAATTAGTTACTTCTTCGAAAATAGAAATTTTTTAATTGAGATGTAGTAATTGAATGTGGATATTATCTTTTGAGATTTATTTATAAATAATTGAGACTATAATGTGTATAGTTTTCATAAAAGTTTTAATTTATTATAACATTTCCTTTTATTTATATTTTCATTACTTTTAGAGTAAATATTGAATAATCTATTTTTAATTTCTGGATTTTTTATGATCCTAACCCTTATAATAGAAATCAGTTAAATCATCTATACAGAGAATGGGATTATATTTTTACAAGTATCATTAGATTTAATTTTTATCATTATTGTAATGTATATTTTAAATTTTAAATTTTAAATAGTAATTTTTTTGTAATTTAAATAAAAGTGTGATATAAATATTTTTTAAATAATTGCTCTATGATGTCATTTGCTGGTAGTTTTTTATATTTTTAGTTTTTAGTTTTTAATCTTGTATGGGTTTTATGAATATATTTTGTAATTAATTAAAAATAATAATTTCTAAGTATATTTTTTTATAATCAAGATAAAAAATTTCACCAATTATTTAAGACCACTAAAATATAAAATATTTTTTTACTTCATTTATTATATAATACACATCAAAATTCATCTAATTTTACATATTGTGATGGTTTTCTATGATGTTTTTATGATAACTGATATGAAATATCATTTCTAATATTGGTTAAAATAATTGATGTAAAATAAATTTTAAAAAATAACTTTCAACGACCTCTCCTATTAGCCAATTTTTAAAAAATCCATTGAAACCTCCTTTATACATGACTGGAATTGAGAATAATTTATTTTTAAATGTTATTTATCTTCACTACCTTATCTCAAGATATTACCATTATATGTATCATGATTTCAAATATTTACATTAGAATCATATCAATATATAACCCTTTACCTGACTTATGAACAAAATAAAGTCATGGTAGTTGTAAACTAAACCGTTTATTATACCAAGAATGTAACTTCATAAATTAAATTATACTAATTTGAGGAAGAATCATAACTAATTAAACTAAATCATACTTATATTAAAAATAAAATAATATATTCAATAAAAATAAATAAATGAATAAACTAAATAAATGAATCATTTTCATATTTAAACATGCGATTTATAATTTATAAACAATTAATTTAAGAATATACAATTTATAATTTATGAAATAATAAAATTTTAAAATTCAATTTTATCCAACATTAAAATTTCATATTATTATTTACATGGAAATAATATGAACTCCTTCATATTTTACAATAAGCTATAAAATATGACCATCATTTTATTGGATAATAAAAATTTTATATTAATGTAAATACTTTTTAAAAATTGAATATATCACATTGCATTTTATTTAAATCACTTATCACATTAATAAAAACTTATTTTGGAATGGCTTATGTAATTCTCTAATAGGGTCTTAATATAAATATTTTATATACATTTATGAGATATTCAAAAATTGGTGTAAACACTTTTACATTTTACATTATTTAATTTATAAACATTTTACCAATTATTTACAATGTAAATTGACTTTAAACCATGATCACATCAACCATGACATTATTGGTATGGTTTAAAACCCCCCATATAAGGAAAATGATTTTTAGATTGTAATGACCCAAACTTTTATTAATGAAAATTCCTCTTTATCTAATTTAATGTATTATTATGTAAAATAGATATATAAAATATAAAATTCCTTGTTTTTATGGATTTCAAAATACTGTTAATAATTTTTACAATTGGTAATATAGTTTTTCAATAGTGATCAATTGATTAGTATAAATATAGGGCTTTAACAGATCCAATTTACTCAGACAATGGAAGTGACTGCCTCATATAATAGAATTGCTCTCTATGAAGCCCATTTTTTGAGGATCATAAAGGAGGTGGTGTATTTGGGATTCTCTCTTGACCAAGCCCAGACAAGCTTCAGCACGTTATTCTTGAACAGAACAACCTATGGGAGAAGTGGAAGTTGATAGAGATTACCACCTGAGCGATGTTATTTGAGCCACCCCAAGAGTATGTCACTATCGCACTCCATACCCTTAGGTCTTATATAGGTGTTATAAGGGGTTATGTAAAAACCCCCTAGCACTATGATTATGTCCATTATTTTTGTACATTCACTTTCTTATTGTTACCTTGTAAATAGTTTTTAAAGCACCAATAGTATTTTTTTAGTTAATTTTTAATTAAAAAAATCTGTTTTGGAGAATTAATGGATATTTGAATTAAATAATATTTTAATAAAATATTATTACAAAATTATTTTTTATTAAATATAAATTATTTTATAATTAATATGAAAATACTTATAATTTTTATAAAGGTTTGAAAGCTATATTTGTTGAAACCCGTGAATTTTGAATAAATGTGACTTTCTGCTTTAAATGTAAAAATTCACATATTTAAAAACTTATTTAGATAAAATTAATATTATTTTTGTAATTAGGATGTCGAAATTATCCATCAAATAATTTTTCCTAATTTCCTGAGGCAATCAAATTTTTTGGTAAAAATTAAATACCGTTTAAATATATAATGTGTTTATGACATCATAATAACCCAATAGTGATATAATAAAATACTATAAGTGGTATGTTCGGAAAATATATGCTTTAACATTATAATAATGTAATTTTAGGTTTATTTTATTTATTTTATAAATCCTTAGTGGACCCTCCAATACTTATAAAACGTTTTATCCTTTTAAAATGATTTTCTTGAGAGTGTGACTCACCTCCACATAAGCAGGCCTAATATTTTAATAATTTCAGAAATTTTCCTTATAAAATAATTTTTAACACTCCCCTTTGTAAAATACGATGGGAAAACCATTATATGGTTTGTGTTTTTGATTAGTTTAATGTGTAGGGTCCAAAACCAAAATAATAATGAATTGCCTCTCTTTTCCAATATAAACCCACCCAAGATCCCACTTCTTTTTCAGTAAAAGCCTTGGTGTCTCAACCATCCCAAGAAATCCTCTCTCTATAACCCTCAAAAGTCACCCCAATATCTCATGAAGCCTCTCTCAAGCCTCCCCCAAGCCTTTGGGATTACACATCCAAGAAAATGATTTCTTCCTTTCTCGTTTTTTGACTCAATTTCATTATGTTGTTATACCATTATGTCTTAAATTAAAAATGTGTAGGAATTTTTTTCCCTCCCCCATACTACCCTCCTTATGTTTTAATGATGATATAACTCTTTCTCTCTCATTAATTACTCCCATGAACACCTGTTACCATGCCAAAATTCTGTAAGGAATTTCTCTATTCTCATTTAAATTAAAGCAATTATTTTGTATGATGAATATAAATTACATTAAATATGTTGGGAAATATATCTATATGACCCCCATAATTTCCATTTCATGTACATATTATGATATATCCCTTTATCTCTCATCAATCAATTTTATTAATTCTTATGTCACACCGTTATGCTGCTGAAATCACACCACAATTTTCCAAGAAAAAGTCATTATATAGTGAATACCATGCCCATTTCCCTATCAAGGGTATTCGCCTTTATACACATTTACTTATTGATTATAGAGTTTAATTTATTAATTTCAAATTCTTTTATCCTGCGATAAATGATTATTTTTAATGAATCTATGTTATATGATTGATGTGGCACATTTATTCATTAAATAAAATGATGAAGAAGGGTGCGCCTGGATATCATTCCAACACATTGGATAAAGATTAGTATCATGATACTTCAAATGAAGTTAGGGTTTACTCATGATCATTCATGTTAAATGAGGGTTTACTCATGCACCATGTGCAATGATCCTTGGCTTATGCTGAAATCTTGTTGAATGTTATTGCCACATTTCCATGTTATGATAGTCATGATATATCATGACTTTATGTTCATGTTTCTCTTTTGATCTGCTGATATGCCTATAGAATAACATGTAGTATATTCATCATGTTATGCCTTTTTTACTCCCTTACTAGGCTTTATAGCTCACCATTTTCTTTTGGAATCCCTCAAGTTATCCCATAAAATTCTATGTACAAAGGAATTTTGTGATCATGTAAAAGAATTTTTCAATAAATAAAGTGTGTTTTATGTTCTAAGATGTTATGTAATGTTTTTAAGCCACAAATACAGAATTCCTATTGATCTTCTATCTTGTATCAAGTGAATATTTTATGTAAAAAATAATGTTTATTTGTGTAATAATGATAAGTGTTGTTATAGTTGGTATCAGAGGATAAGTTTAGTTATTTGTGTGATTAGGATTAGAAACCCCTAGTGAAATCCTTAGAGATAAGACTACGTATAATAAAAACATCCCAAAATTTTGGTGAGTATTGAGTAATTGGTTTATCAAGAAAATAAAACTCTGTTTGGATATGAGTAGGTAGAGTCAGCTCTAGCACAGATATATCTCGGGGTAAGACTGGAGAACACTACTTCGAGATATACTTGAATGGAAACTAGTGCCCGACAATGGGCCTTGTTGCACTCTTGGTTACAATACTCCCCTGGGACATGCATAGGAAAATTGACAATCTTATTAAGAACCATTGTTAATGGAATGAAATAAATTCCCCTAAGAATATATGTTAGGAATTAGATTATGGATAACATATATTGAAGCCTATAAATTCATAAGTTAAAGAAATAAAAGTAATTTATAAGTCATCTGTTTTTTCATTGTATTACCCTTTATGTGTTACCCCATTCTTTCCTTTTATTCTAACCAATGGCCAGTAATATGAGGACTCGAGCTAACAGCCGATGTGAAGATCAATGTGACGACTGTTCTAATAAGAAGCCCAATCTGATGGGAGAAATAATTGAGAACATTGTCATGATACTCTCTCAGTTTACACATGTTTTGAATAGAAACAGGGGTCAATAGGAACTTTCATCTCCCCTAATAAATAACAAGTCAAAATCAAGAGCTTCATGAGGCACATGCCTCCAACTTTTAATAGAGCATTTCATCCCTCAATCTCCGAACAATGGATCAACTCCATTGAAAATATCTTCTCCATCCTTCAACATTCTGAACAAAGGAAGGTACTTATGGTTGCTAATCATATGGAAGGTGAAGCTGATAAATGGTTGACATTGATAAAAAAATATGAAGCCTGAGGAAGAGATCAAGGCATTGGATTGGAAGGATTTCCAGAAAATTATTTTTTGATAAATATTTTTTGTGAACCCTCCAACATAATATGTAAAGGGGTTTCCTTTACCTCAAGAAAAAAGGGGATGAATCCATCGGACTGTACATGGAAAACATCACAAGGATTGCATGATATGCCTCTGTATTTGTCGTTACCCTCTAATTCATGTTTGACTACTTCTTTGGTCAGATAAAACATATCCTACAATAATCTATAGCGATCCATGACTTAGAGATCTATGATGAAATTTTTTGATGTTTCCTCAAAGTCAAAATGGATATCGAAAAATATTAGGGGTATCATGGGGATATTAAGTGTAAGGTGGACTTTAATTAAGACAGTTGGATGGAAAAATCTCATGGTTCTAAGAAAATCCGGTATTGTACTTTCTAAATGTGTAGAAAGAAGCACCCCAGAAATTATTTAAAGGGGATGATGAAATGATGTAGCTGTGAAAGAAAAGTGCACCTATCCATTAACTACCTACATGAAAAACCTATGGCTATGATAGAAAAGAGGAATACTCCATTCAATCCTCAAAACATTATTAATTTCATCAACTGCAAATAACTAGGGCATTGTGCTAACTATTTCCCTAAGACAAGGGTTTTCAGAGGCAACCAACAACCTTTAATGCAGCAAAATATATATTTTTTCCATCACTACTGCTGAAATGAACCTTGAAAATGATGTGGTGATAGGTACACCAATTACTCATTAAATAATAGAGAACATAATTTTTGATTATATTTCCACACATTCTTTTATATCCCTAAAGTTTAGTAGAACAATCCCTACACCACCAAAAATCATGGAAGTAATGATGTCAGTGAGAATGTAAAATGGGGAAATCATTGCAACCCACGAATATAAATCCTTCCGTTTCAAAATTTTTGGATTGAACTTCTAGGAAAACCACATCATACTCCCTCTACTAGAATTTTATGAAGATCTTGGCATGGATTTGATTTCCTTATATAGAGCCAACATAAATTATCGTGAAACGGAAATCACTCTCCTTATGGTGAATCGACCCCTGATTCGGTACAAGTTCAAGGAGGTGGATGAATCTTATTTAGTACCATTATCATAAACATGGATATTACTGAACTATGAGCATGCGTATCTGGCACATATGATTTAATATAAGGAAACAACCATCCTTGAATACATTCCCATTTTGAGGGAATTCATTGATGTTTTTCCTGAGGAATTGTCTTGTCTTCCTCCTAGAAGAGATGTATAATTCTCTATTGATATTATACCTAGGGAATTTCAAATATCCAAGACTCTATATAGAATGGCTATTTTGAAGCTTGAGGAGATAAAGAAATAAGTATATGTGAATCTGGATGAAGGGTTTATACGCCCAAGTGCTTCCCCATGCATTTCACTAGTCCTCTTCGTCATGAAGAAGGATGGGTCAATGCGCCTTTTCCATGATTATTGCGAGCTCAAAAAAATCAAGATGAATAACAAGTATCCCATTCCCAAATATATTAATTTTTCAATCAGCTACATTGATCACTGTACTTCACCAAGGTGGATTTGTGGTCGGGATATTACCAAGTAAGGGTGAAGAAGAAGTATTTCCCCAAAAATGGTTTTCGTATAAGATATGGGCACTATGAATTCATAGTAATTCCATTTGGACTCACTAATTCTCTAAAAATCTTCATGGGCTGATAAATAGAGTCTTTATAGATTACCTCAACAAATTTGTGGTAGTATTTATATATGATATTCTATGTTACTTCAAAACCATGGAGGAGCATGAGGAATATCTAATCACTATACTAGAGACCTTTCTAAAGTGTAATCTCTATGAAAAGTACTGAAAGTGTGAGTTCTGGTTAAAGAAGGTCTCATTATTGGGTCATATCATCACAAGTAATGGGATATCTCTGGATCCCACCAAGATATATTCAATTGAGGGAATGTCGAGGCCAACATCAGTAGGAGATATCCATCGCTACCAAGGGTTAGATGGATATTATTGCCAATTTGTGAGAAATTCCTCATGATTTTCAAACCCCCTTACAAAACTAACTCGGAAGGGATTCATATTTTCTTGAGTGATGAATGTAAAGAAGAGATTCATGGAGTTGAAAATGAGGTTTATCACAGCAATCGTGCTCACATTACATATGAGTGGAGAGCTTTTGTGGTATTTAGTGATTCTCCGAAGAAGGGCTTGGGATGTGTTCTGATGAAAAATGAAAAATTTATTGCCTATGCTTCAAGGCAATTGAATGATCATGGGAAAAAAATTCCAATACATGATCTGGAGTGGGCTGTAGTAATCTACACTTTTAAAATTTTGTGACATTACCTTTTTGGGGAGATGTGTGAAATATTTATGAATCACAAACAACTCAAGTATATATTCACACAAAAAGATTTTAATGTGTGCCAACAAAGATGGTTAGATCTGATCAAAGACTCTGACTGCTGAATCCATTACCACCCTGGGAAAGAAAATAAGGTGGGGAATTCTCTACAAAGTAAGGAACCAATAATTTTATCATTGATGATAATTTAAAAGGATCCAATCTTCTTAGATTTGATGAAGAAGTACATGGGAATCATAAAGAATAGAACATCATAAATCCTTTCAAAAATGATTTCTCAACCATCTCTTTTGTAAAGGTTAAAGGATTCTCAAAAGGATGATTTAGAAATTAAGAAGAAAGAGGAAACTATTAGAAAAGGGAAATCCTTGGAGTTCGATGTCAATGAAGAAGGAATTGTGAGATTTTGGAATAGACTATGTGTTCCATCTAGCATGGAGTTGAATACAGAACTTTTGAATGATGCACATAGTTCAAATTTTTCAATTTACATAAGAAACAAAAAACTTTATCGAGATATATAAGATAATTATAGGTGAGATAAAATGAAGAAGGAGATCTCCAAGTATACATCAAAGTGCCTGGTATGTCAGCAAGTGAAAGATCAGAGGAAGAAGTCTAATGGGATGATGCAACCATTACCAAATCCGTCATGAAAATGGGATAACATCACCATCGAATTTGTCACTATACATTCAAATACCACCAAAGGAAACAATGTTATCTGGATTGTTTTGGATCATCTTATAAACTATTGCACACTTTATTGCAATTTGGGAGGATTTCTCATTGTATCAAATGGTACAAATATATATCAATGAAATGTTAAGGCGGCATGGAGTACCACTATTTATTGTATTCGATCGAGATCCAAGATTCACCTCTATGTTTTGGAAGAGTCGTAAACATGCTCTGAATACTGAGTTGAACTTCATTATGGATTATCATTCTCAAACCGATGGCTAATCTTAGCAGACTATCCAAACACATGAGTACATGTTGAGGGAATTCTCAATGGATTTCAAAAGAGGATGGGATCAAAATCATCCTCTAGTTGAGTTCTCATACAAAAATAGTTTCCACTATAGCATCCAAATGTCTCTTTATGAAGCCCTTTATTGGAAGAGGTATAGAACACCAGAATGTTGGGATGAAGTTGGGGAGAAAAAACTCCTAGGTCAAAAATGGTTGAAGAAATGGGGAGGAAGGTCAAGACCATGCAAAAATATGTTAAATCTGCTCAAAGTCAACTAATTTGATATATTTATAATCACTGATGAGACCTATAATTTGATGTTGGAGACATGGTATTCCTCTGCATATCACTATAGAATAGATTTATGAGATTTGGGAATAAGGGAACACTTAGTCCAAGGTACTTCTGAACTTTTAAGACTCTTGATCACATTAGAGAAGTGCCCTATCGACTTGCACTCCCACCAATCCTATATTAAGTACATGATGTATTCCATGTATCACTCTTGAGTAAGTACATACCTAACCAATTGCATGTACTCAATCCAAAGGTGGTACCATTGGAGAATGAACTCTCCTATGAAGAGAAGCCGGTGAAGATATTAGATCATAAGGAAAAAGTTCTATGAAATAAGACTATTCCCATCATGAATGTGTTGTGGAAAAACTACATGTTTGAAGAAGCAATTTGGGAATTGTAGGAAGTGATAAAGTAGAGTTTACCTCATCTATTTTAGTGTAGTAAAAGGAAATTTCAGGGGAGAAATTTCATAAGGGGGGAGATTGTGACGACCAAAAATTTTATTAATTAAAATTACTCTTAATATAATTAAATGTATTATTATGTAAAATGGTTATGTAATATATGCACTTCCTTGGTTTTATGGATTTCGAAAAACCGTTAAGAATTGTAACCATTGCTAATATTTCCATTGAACAGTGATCAATTGATTATTATAAATATAGGGCTTTAACAAATCCAATTTACTCAATAAAATGAAGTGATGGACTCATCCAGTATAATTTCTCCATATAAAGCCCATTTTTCGAAGCTCGGAAAGGAGGTGGAATCACGGGTATTCACTCATGTCCAAGCCCAAGCTGAGCTTCAACCCGTTAAGCTCAAACAAAACTACCGATGGGAGAAGAGAAAGTTAGTAGAGATTACCACTCGATCAATTTTATATGAGCCACCCCAAGAGCCTGTCACCATCGCACACCTCACCCTTATGTCTTATGTGGGTATCATAAGGGGTTATTAACAATACCCTATCAATATGATTATCTACATTATTTTTCTACATTCACTTTGTTATTATTATCTTGTAAATAGTTATTAAAGCACAAATAGTATTTTTTTAGTTAATATTAAATTAAGAAATCTATTTTGATGAATTAATGTATTTTGGAATTAAATAATATTTTAATAAAATATTATTACTAAATTACATGTTATTAAATATAAATGATCTTATAATTTTTATGAATACATTTTTAATTTTTATAAAAGTTTGAAATCTATTTTTTTCAAAACCCATTAATTTTCGATAAATGTCCGTTTTCATTTTAAAAGTAAAAAATAAAATATTTAGAAAAATATTTTCATAACATGAATATTATTTTTTGAATTAGGATTTTGAAATTATACAATGGTTTATTTTTCATCATTTTCTGATATATTCAAATTTTTAGGTAAAAATTAAATACAGTTTAAATATATAATGTGTTTTATGACATGATAATGACCCAATAGTGATGTAAAAAAATTAAATAATTGGGATTTTATGCAAATATGTGTTTTACCATTAAAATAATTTTATTCTAGGTTTATTTTATTTATTTTACAAATCCAATGTGGACCCTCCAAGACTTAAAAAACATTTTATCTTTTTAAAATGATTTCCTTGAGAGTGTGACTCACCTTCACATAAGAAAACCTAATATTATAATAATTTAGGACATTGGCCATATAAATAAATGTTTTACACTCCCCTTTGGAAAAATACATTTTCCAAAACCATGTTATGGTTTTTGGTTTGAATTAGTTTAATTTTTAGTGTCCAAAACCTAAATAATAATGAATTCCCTCTTTTTTCCTATATAAACTCACACAAGATGCCACTTATTCTTCACTAAAATCCTTTGGAGCTAGACCAACCTCTTCCCTCCTCTCTATATAATCCTCCCAAGGCACATCATGCTTCAAATAATCCTATATAAAGCCTCCCCCAAGCCTTTAATATCACACCTCCAAGTAATGGATTTCATCTGTTGTCATTTTTGTCCCAATTTCACTATGTTGGTATACCATTATTTTAATTACAAATGTTGGGGTATGATTTATCACCTCCCCCATACTTCTCTTCTTATGTTTTAATGATGAGATACCTCTTTCTCTCTCATTAATTCTTCCTGTTTACCCTCATTATCATGCCAAAATTCTGTAAGAAGTTTCTCTCTTCTCATTTACATTCAAGCAATTCTTTTGTATTATGAATCTAAATTCATTTACAGATGTTGGTAAATATATCTATATGACCCCATTATTGTCCATGTATTGTAAATATTATGAGACATACATTTCTCTCTCATAAAACAATTTATTTAATTCTTATGTCACACTGTTATGCTACAAAAATTACACCATGATTTTCCCAGCCGTAGTCATTGTGTTGTGAATTCCATGCCCATTTCTCTATCAAGGGTATTCACCTTTATTCACATTTACTTACTGAATATAGAGTTTCATAATTTGAATTCCAAATTCCATTATAGTTTAATTAATGATGATGTTTAATTAATCCATGTTATAAGATCCCAGTGGCATATTTATTCATGAAGATAAATGATTAAAAATGGTGTGCCCTGATAGCGCTTCAATGCATTAGGTAAAGATTAGTATCATTATACTAAAATTTAAATGTGGATTTATGCTTTATAATTTAATTTTAATGATAGTTTACCCATTCTTCATGTTCAAGGATCCTTGGATCATTATAAAATCATGTTAAATTTTGCAACATTTTCATGTTATGATAATAATGCAATATCATGCGTTTATTTTCATGTTTCTCTTTTGATCCATTGATATGCCAATTGCATAACATGAACTATATTCTTCTTGTTATGCCTTGTTTACTCACTTACTGGTCTTTATAGTTATAATTTTTCATATGCATGTCCTCAGGTTATCCTAAGAAGTGCTATGTATGAAGGAATGTTATGGTCATGTAAAAGAAGTTTTAAATAAAGATGTTGTGTTTCATGTTCTAAATTGTTATGTAACGTTCCTATTCCCCAAATACACTAGAACATTTGATATTCTCTATCGTATAAAGTGAAGGTTTAAAGTAATAAATAATGTTTACTTGTGTAATAAAGTGAAGGGTTGTTATATAGATTTTTAACTAAAGTATAATTTCTTTAAAATTCCTTCTAAAATCGCTTACATCATAGTATAATACATGCTAGTTCTGTCCTTTGAACATTCACATAGCATGGTTGTTTTGTTTTTCATTTTTATTAGTCTTTGGAATTTTGGGTGTTTGTTTCAGAGAATTCATTTCACATTTTCATGTTATTATATGAAAAATATTTCCCAATATCACTATTCATGGTGGTCCTAAAGGGGGAACTTGGCCATAGAACAATTCACACCAAACCACGGCATAGAGAATCATCATATAACTCTTTATTTTTTATGATTTTCTACATCACTACATAACACCGATTTCATTTTGACTATGTTACGGTCAGACCACAATAAGATCTCAAATGCTCATTTTATATAAAACTTATGTCATGCTGCTACATTTTGAAGGAATACAGTATGAATCTTTTCTAGGATATGATACGATGATAGGATAATTGTATCTTTTTTGTTTAATTTTTCATTTAACATCTTATCCAAAGATTAATAGATCTATTTTAATATTTTTTTAGGTATAAAATAGATTTCTTACATCCTAAACACAATAAAAGTATAGTCCAGGGCACCATTAACCCTATAATCTATCCATACATTTGTCATAAATATTAAATTACAACGGTAATAATATAATACCATTACCCAATAGATCTGTCATATCAATTCTTTTTATAGTAATTTGATTGAGATCCTTGAGAAGCATTTGAAAGACTCATTCTTCTAAAGGTATCCACAAATAATGGAAATTTTGTCATGATTTTGTAGAACTGATCTCATAATCATGGTTATCTATAATTCTAGATAAGTTTCGGAGGGAATTTGAGTTAGATAAAATTAACTATGAGAAGTTATAATGATCACAACCACTTATATGAGGAATTATCCCACTTATATAGGCACCGAGTAGCCATAAAAATCATCCTTTATTGATGAGATGTTTTATAAATATATATTAACATTAAAACTATTTGTAACATTCAAAATGATCTTTTATGAATTCTTTTAATGTTTACAAGAACATATTTAATGTCTAAATCTTCATAATTTTCACATTATTATGATCGTAACTGAGTATGATAGATGGAGAGGATGATTGAATCCAAACCCAGAATTATCCTAAGATATGATAATTTGCACACATTAGAACTATGGGACAGTTTACCATACTACATCCTAATTCATATAAGGATAGACCATGGAATGGGATAAACAAAACCCTATTTTTGGCCTTTTAGTGCATATATCTATTACTTTTTTGTTTTACTGTTAGACTGTGTCGATCTTCATGAAACCTGAGATTGAGTGGATAACTACTTTTTTTATAACTCTTCCTATAATTTGGTCATCTAATCATGAATATTAGAATTATATTTATTATATTAAATCATATTTTTTCTCATTAAAGCATCCATCTATGATTCTGGGCATCTTATAAGTTCTCAATGGGAATGACAGATGAACGTTTAGGTCTACCAAGACCTTTCCTTCCTATACCCATACATCCCCTTAATGATTACTAATGAGTAATTCATATTTCCAGTATCCCTATTCATTATTGAAGGGGTGAAAAAATGAATGATTTTAATGTTACAATATTATTTATTCAGGTTAGATGAGGATTCCATTTGGTGGGGTCATGACCATCCCCTCAATTATAGAGAAAGGAATACTTATAGTATATATAACAAATTTTTTTCCCTTAGGGGTTCTCACTCTTTCAATTTTCTCTATCAAACTAAATTAAATCCTCTTTTTATAGGGTATTAAATATGAATACATCATCATGGGTACTACAAAGTAATTTGGAGTCATGACGGGAAAATTTTATTGATCCTTGATAATTTATGTGCTTGTCTTGACCAATTCTCTAGTAATTCATAAAATTTATATTAATTTCTACATTTGACTACTTTACAATGTACTTATTCTTCCATTGAATTAGTAGATACATGATATAAATAATTTGTAGGATGGCCTAATGTAACATTCCATATGTCTATTTTTTAGATAACATTTTAAAAATAAATAAAATATTAACGGTGTTACCTAACATAAAATGGTAAGGAAAATTATTAGTTTGATTATTCATAAAAAAACTCAATGGGAATCGTTATCTATGGAAATGTAATCAATTTCTCTTCAAGTTTGGTAATCAAATACCCCAGGAACTATTATTTATGGAAATAATATACAATGCTCTTCGTATACATGAATTTTTTCAGTTTTATTCCTTCATCAAATTCTACTCATAAAATTATTGATATTTCCTAGGGAAAGTACTACATTATAGTTGTAAATATTAAAATATAGATCTAGATCTAAAACAAATTTGAGATTGATAGAAACTATTTCAACTTTTCTAGATTTATTTCCTTCTATCGAGGATGTTGTCTGAGATTTGGATTACAAAAGAGAATCATCCAACTGTTATACCATTATAGAAAATTACCAAAATATAATTGGATACTCTACAGGGATGAGTGATGTTGGGTGCTAATAAAAAATATTCTTTATAAAATCTCTATCAACTTCTCTATTTTTATCTATATTTTTTGGGAATGGTTCAAGATTTTACACCTATTGATAACGTATAAATTCCTAACATTTTTATATTTATTGAAATATGATAGGTTAAGGAATGTTTTCCTCTTATATATAGATCTAGATTTATAGAGGAACCTTCACTAAATATATTCTTAACTAATAATAGATTTGGAATTTAAATTATTGTACATAAAAAAATATGCTGCTTCTAGGGCATAGATGAAACATTTGAGCTTCCATATTTCATTCTACATAGTGTTCCCAAAATAGTTCTATATAGAGATTTTAAATGAATAACATATTTCTTCATGTATGTAGATCCCTTTAAGGTAGAAACTGTAGGATTCCCAAGGATTCATGGAGGAATATTCTACTCCACACACTGAAAATATGTATTCCTTTTCAGTTTCACCATCACTCTTTGGACATCTATGTTTTCCAATCATTTATTTCAGGGTTCAATAAATTCCAGAAATTATTGTGTTTATACTATTTAAGTTATTCCCTTAGTAGGATCATTTATAAGAGGTTTGTATGTTCATCTTTCCTATGCGTATAACTGATAACAATCCATAGTTATCCAAGGATAACTCTTCTAAATTGGTAATGGTTGTTATACTAATTTTGAAAATTCCTATTAATCACCTAGTTTTAGGGTTAGAAAAACTAGTTATTTTGATCTCAGGTTGATTTAATTTATTAATTATACCCTTTTTAGTCTATAAATATCCCTTTGTTGATGTGGATTATATAGGGGAGGCATGGAAGTCTCAACCCAAGAGTTTTAATTAGTAGGTAAATTATATCTATGTAATATAGCCTTTAGAAACCTCAAATTCGTTAATTTATCTCCATACTAGGAAATATTTTCTTTAGAATAACTAGGTGTCAGCTCATTAGGTTCTAAGTGGGTTTTGGATTCAGTAACACTATTTAATTTTTCTTTGACAAAATCTCATCATGTGGGTGGTAATTGGATGCGTGGATTTATCCCAAATTTTTAGTCTTTCATGATTTTGAGTCAGGATACATTCTTCTTGTACTTTAGTGATTTTCTAAATAGATTCCTCTTCATCATGTTCCTTACCATTACTATCTTATATTACATTATCATTGGGGTTCACATCAATAACATTCTCTGATGGGAATCATGCGATGAGAATCAGATCCTCTTTTATGATGTAATAGTATAGAACCTCATATGTGTCTCGGTATCCATTTGTAGGTAGATTAAAATATTTCATTGGTATTACTGTGATTAAATATTTCTTGGGATTAAAAACATTTATGGATTTAATCCCCTACATCATTTATCATGTTGAGATGAAGTAATGAATAATTTATGGACTGTTATCCTAAGTAAATTTCCCATGAATTGAATTTAATGTGATCTAAATGGATTTTTTGATATATAAAACATTATAAAAGATATCATTTGAGGAACTTATTGAGAATCTAATCCCTATATATATAATAATGACATTATTAGGGGAGAGGTTAAATTTTCTTCACCCTTATGGACTAGTATGTAAATTTTTTATCCATGGTCAAGGATACACCCCGTTTTATGTTAACTCTTATAGAGTTGTGGATGTGAAAATACACCCAATCATATAAGCAATATCTTCTTCTATGATATCATTATATCTCTCTTACCATTTTGATCTCACACTTTGGCATGAGATGGATGAAATGTGTAATATGGTCACTCTAGGTTAGAGGCATCAATTATCAAAAGTGTTTCAGTTTTTATATCATTATCTTAATGAAAATTTTCTACATTCCATACATTTATGATAATTTTATTTCGTAGTATATCAATATATTATTCATGTCCATTTATTATTTTATGATCTCAAATAATGGTGGGATTTCACTATGATGGATAACTAGTATAAGAAAACCCATGAAAAAATATTTTCCTTAATGAAATTACATTAAATTTTTTCTATCATAAAGAACCTTTCTAGAACATAAGTAGAGTGTGTAGTGTATTTCTCTGTATTTCCCAATCCTCTGATGTATACAGTATGTGAAACATCACTAATAAGATAACATATTGTCTTTAAACCATTAAACCATGATTAATATATGCACTCATATTTTTTTTTCAAATTTCTGATTTTTAACCATTGAAAGAGAGTCCAGGTCAATATGGTGGAACTACTCATTTATCACCTTATGGTGATCAATGTATACTTGTTTAGAAGTTGACTTGATTTGGGATGATAGAGAATTCCCATGGTTTATGGTAGAAATAAGGCACACAATTCTCCTCTAATATCCCAAATACATCACATTAATGGTTAGAAATGGGCTAGAACATGATTAGAATATTATCTTCAGGTAGTTCTATCCATGTGATATTTTTATTTTTCTTATCTTCATTTCATAGTTCCTTAACTAGATCTAAACATAAACTAAACTTTTCTTCCATTTCATAAAAATAATTTGAATTATTCTAAAATTTCATCAGTTTCATCTGAGGTTTTATAATCTAGGGGAGGAACCAATGGTGATTTTTTCCATATATTTCCATTTGATTGATAAAAAACACAAGTAGAGGATGATGGGGTCCATGGTGTATTAATATATTACATTTTTAATACCTATTAGTGTATGATCTACTTTGGAATCATTTTTATATGGGAAGAAACATCATATTGAGAAGAGATGTCACTGTGAGGAAGTGATTCACAGTGAGTTCCCTGGGGTGGACCACCATGGTTGTTGATTTCATTTTCATCTTTATTGGGAGGACCTACATATTGGTTTCTTACTTGATCACAATGGGGAGTAAATCCCTTCTAGTTGTGATTTTCACTATGTGGAGGACCTCCACTTCTAGATTAATAGGGAGGACCTCTATGATAATTAGATAAAGATCCCCCATTGGGAGGGCCTCTAATATTAGTCTTCCCTTTGTTATGAGGAGTACCTTGGTTATTAGGACTCTATAGAGGACCTCCATTGTTTTCTTATTTTTTCTAACCATTGGTAGATCCTCCATGTTTTTTGACTTATTGATTGATATCATAAAAAGGATCTCCATGTCTATAATTTTGGTTATCATGGGAAGGAACTTCATAGCGAGTGATATATAAATAACCTCCAGAGTGGTTGTTGTCTTCCCTCCCTATCAAGGGAGTTTTAAAAGCAGCCAAAAGTGTTTTACATAGTCTAATTTGAAGATTCTTATCAATATTGATTCAGAATCATCCCTATGTCACTGTCAAGATATTTTAGTGAGTGGTAGTGATGTGGGTGTCCTAGAGAGAAGGATCATGATCTTGGACGAGGATAGAGAATAACCATTGGTGTAACCTTATTATTCATTCCTTGTTATTATTGATTATGAAAATAACAACTTTTCATGACCTCAAGAGGAATTTTGGTTAATAATAGATTATGTAGGCCACAATTTATGGAAGCCTTAATAGGTGGATCCTAGTGGTCATCAGGACATATTGAATTTCTCCCTCCACCTCCATAATGTTTGTAGATTTTTTTTTCTTCTCCATGATGAAATATGTTTAAAATAATTTTATGTTGTCATAGGGGACACATATCTCTCATTGTCTAATTATTGAATGGATGAACTATGAAGCTTTAGATTTTAAATACTTTCAAGATCCACCTTCAACGTTGAGATGGAACCATTATGGTTGTACTCCCAAATAATGAAATTCAGCACATGGTTTTAGATTTTATTTTTAGTGAAAAACCACATCAGGTTTAGCTGTTCATGACAGTCATTGTGTTTGAGGTCTATATCTAGGGAGACACAGACTAGTGGTGCAAGGTGATAGAATATTACCCACAATTTCCCCCAAACTATCTAGGGAATTTGGTTCTTGATTATGAATTGATAAATTATTGTATTTGGATTTTATGGGAGAGAGATAAAGGAAAGATAGTATAAATATAGAACCAATTAGTGTAGTATCACAAGTAAAATTAAAAATAAAATCAATCAATTACACCTGAAATGGAATTCATACCGGGTTCACTATTTTTGTTCCACATTATGCTTGCATCCAAGTTTTTTTTTTGACTAGTGACCCACCATCCAAAGGTAGGTAGTTGAAATAATAATTTTCTTAAAAATAAAAATAATATATGAGGTTGAGAGGATGGGAATTCCTCTCATCTAATGAAGATCATATTTCCTAGTCTGAACTCTATTATAGGTTTAAGACATATTCATGAAATCCATCCCAATAACAATATCAATTTCTCCTATCATGAAATATATTGATTGATACCATGAATCAATGTGAACATATGTACATATCATAGTTTCTCTATATTTATGTATAAGATGTACTCTATCTTCCCCCTCATCATTTAGATACACTCTAGTTTAAAGCCATACACCTTATTAATCTAGAAAATATCACCATCCAAGGAGGTAGTTCATGTTTTAGAGTTGGTATTACACTTGTGATAAGGGCTACCTAGGTATCCTAATTAAGGTAATAAAATCCAAAAATAGTTTTTTTCTATTTAATGAGACATGTCTTGTCCTTTAAATATGTGTGACAATGACCATTTTGGTTCTTTTTATGCTCATGTAAACATGATAAATGAATTTCCTTTTAATATCTTGTATCTAGTACCATCATGTATTATAGTTTAAGGTTTTATGACTATGAATGATTCTATATAGTTTGCAGTCATGTGAAATAAACATCTAGTTTATAGGGACCCTAAAATATTTGGTATTGGACTTATGCATGAGAAAAACTTTTTGGTTTAACCATAATGATGTGCCAGGATAAGGTAGGTTGGGGATTATGATAGAATAGTGTGCCATTAATATTCATGGATCACTTATAGTTATGCGGAGGTTTATTGAAGGATTATATATGATCTTAGTTGATATGGTATTGGTTTAGAGTAGCCAAGTCCACTATGTTCATAGGGTTGAGATAAAGAGGCGTTCACCGATAATTTAAAAGTATGAGTTCTTTTTATCAATAAAATATATGATTGACTATATCTTGAGGATATTATTTTTAATGAATTAAAACTAAATGAGATATCTTATAGGATTCCAAATTCTCATTATTTAAATAATACATTATAGGAAGGGAGAACACTTATATGTGTAAAAAAATCTTGTACATCATGAGTTCATAGAGGAGACCTAGGTATAATTTCATTTTGGGGTTTAAATTAGGGTAAAAGGTTATTTGAGTGATATCTTAGGAAAACAAGAATATAAGGTTATATTTTGAAAATATTAGGCACTAATGAAATTAGGTCACTCATGTTGTAAGGTTTGGGGAATGAGGTGCCCATATATGGTCCTAATGAAAATCCATTGATATTATTTATGAGTATTTATAATTAATGAGTGGTGAATCTAGGCATGAACATTTTCTATAAGTTAATAGGAACCCTATTGGAACTTATATTGACCCCAACCTTGGTAAACTGGTGTCAGTGTCAAATTTATTATATTGTCATAAGATACAAGGAATCACATCCCAGAGGACCGAATTGTTTAATTTTGTTTGTAAACTAAATACATACATGATTCCCACATTAAAATTAAAAACATAAATTACATCATAGTTTTGTTAAGAATATCTTTATTACCTCTAGAATATCATGGGATATCTTTCATATTACACATCTTGGATTCCTTGGAAATAAAAAAGGGTGATCTCAAATTCTCAATAAGGGTTAAGTACACTGGATGTTATTATGAGTAAATAAAGAATCATCACTAATTCATAATATATATGGTAAGATAAATATCTGAACATGAATTACATTTAAACAATAATTTGACTATCATAACTAAATAATTCATATTCAATAAAGAAAGGTAAATAACTAAAAACGCATTCCGTTTAATTAATAAACACATAATTAAATGCATATATATAATATCATTATGAAAAAATCATGGATAATACTAAATTAATTCTTAATAATGGAAATTCATAATTATTGGATGACATGATCTTAGTAATTGTGATACCTATACCATCAAAACCTTTAAAAAGACTATTTAAAACTGATGGATGGGTACACACCATAAACCTATTAAACATAGGATAGCCAATTGATTCATTTTATTAGCTTTTTGATGGACTTCCGGGATATCTATAGTAGTAGAAACCAATATCTACATGTCCAATTTATTCCACATTTATTGAATGATCGATTTAGAACATTAAAAATATTCCTTTCCAAAAAAATTGTATTGAGTAAGGAGTATGGATTAACAATAATTTCCCTAGTAAATCATATAACTTTGAAAGTAAAATATCATATTTAGAAATGATATACATTTTATTTAATAATTATTCCCTTGATAAATTATATAGATATTTTAGGTAAATATAATGTCTCGTGATAATAAAAAATTGAATATTTCACACGAATGATAAAGATTATAACATAATAAATAAAGATAATGTCATTACTTTCCCTTCTAAAACTTATCAAAACCCATCCATAGAAATAATATGAATGGAATCAAAACAATATATCCCTAGTAGGTCATTGCTACCAAAATTACCTAATGTCATTGAAGAATTAAAAATCATAAAAATTTCACTAAAAACAATATTGTGGAAAATTAAATTTTTAATTTGAAAATATTTTTATAACTAAAAGTTCCTAAAATAATTTGAAAAAAAAAATTAGTTGAAACAAAACTGTCAAACTTGTAATATAATCATAAAAACATTTATTTTTCTTAACTCTTGGAAACTTCTTACATGTCGTACATGTTAAAACAAATATTCCATTCACATTTTTGGTAAAATCAAAATTGTTATTATTTAGACAATGACATGAAGATTGCATATATAATATTTTATAAAAAGGAAAACATGGATAAAAATGTATTTAATAAATAATTTTGAGAATGTTAAAATATTTTTTATAAAATTTGTATTTGGATGAAAATTTATTTTCAAAGGAAGATATAAATAATGTTTAATTTTCATAAAAACATTTTCTCAATGATTTCAGCTAAAAAATAGAGGAAAAATGTACTATTAATTTAAAATGTTCTTGGATAACTATATATGAAGAAACATCATATATTTTAATATATAAATATCAAATAGTTCCCCTAAAGGAGACTTAAACATAAACAATCCTGAATAATGGTGAGATTCTGAAAGAAACCCTTACAACTTTAGTAAAATTGGAATAATTAGCCCCATTAAAGAATTTAAATAAAATTTATCTTTAAATATAAATTAGAGAAATAAATTAATGGTATAACATATCAAAATAAGAAATATATAAATTACACAGAGGAAAAAGTGGTGAATATGGAATACTTACCACGGAAGAAAAAGTGAGACGAGGAACCCTTACAAAGATCATAACATTGATGTGAAAATTAATCAATAAACCAAATATGTGTATCAAATTTAAATACAGGTAAAAAAGTGGAAATAAAATTGTCAAAATTATTTACACACAAAATCTTTTAATGTCAAATATAATGAATATGTAATATAACTTAATCACACTAAATTGAGTTATGAAATTCCATACCACAATGTATTTGTCATATAGAATCCCCTTAGTTTAAATAACTCAAATAGAAACTTAAAATACCATGAAGTGTTATATATTCATTATATTACATGTAAAAGGATAAATATCTAGACCGTATAAAATAAATTAGGGGCATTACATTACAACTTTCCTCAATCGAACAAAATTGAGACGAAATCTCATACCTCATGATTCCTTTTGGTTTAAAGTTCATTAAACTCATGTAAAACAGTTTTAATCAATTTATTATTTTACAATAGAACCAAATTAATATTTATTATATCATATATTATCCTCTTATAACATCTTACCACCCATTTTTCAATAATATTCCATTATTTTCATTATTTCGGGAGATAATTCCCATGTTTTCTCATGCATGTTTTGTCATGAAAGTTATATAATTATGTAAAGGGTATATATACCCCATAAAAAATCATATAAATGTTTCAAATTACATATTTACTCATTATATACATTTTTATATTCATTATTTATTTTTTTACATCAAAAATGAATTTCATCGCTTTGTGGAGATGGTTGGTCGTATGTATGCAGGAGCAACGATGTCGTTCCATTAACAAGTGAAAGGGAAAGGAAGTGGGTGATGTGTTAATTTTCGAGAATATATATAATCAGATATATATATTATATATATTTATAAAATTTATATATACTAATTCCAATGAAATTTTTTAGTGAAAAATGAATCACATCGAGTTATGAGGTGATAGTAAGTTATAAACTAGAGAGATGTAATAATATTTTAAATGACATAGAAATTAAGAAGTTATATGTGATAATATAATTAAAAAATAATAAAAATATCATAGATATTATATATATACCTTAAATCCATCAATATATATACTCATGATATTGGTTAATGGAAAATGAGTGACATCAGTTTGTGAGATGGTAGTCTGTCATACACTTGATAATGATTTCTTTTCCCATTTAATAGAAGAGGAGACTTATAAATATTGTTACGTAAACACTATAATATATCAGTATATGTTAGATAAATTTTGTTATTCTTTTCTAGTTTTTAGTACATAATTGAAGGTATAAAAAGGATAAATAAAATAAAATGGATTTGTTAAGACAAGTACCTTCTCTTAGAGAAACCTCCATTGGATCACCTCTTAATGACCATAGGGTTGGCCTTTTGAGAAGACCAGAAGAACTGTAATGTGGATAAGTATTTCTGGGAGATATTTTTGGGCGTTCTTTGAAATAAAAATGGATTTAAAGGTGCGAATAATTGAATAAAGGGAGTGGCCTTTTATAGGTGGCAGAAGACATATATTGAATTTTTGATAAGAATTAAGTTTACCCATGTTTTTAACATGCCAAAAGGATCCCATATGGGTAATTATAGATCATTATATTTAATAAGGTCAATATACTGTTATAAAATGGTTTTTATACTAGTTTCTAGGTAATTTTAACACTTTTTTAGATTAACACCTAGTAAACTCGTTTTCAACTTAACTATGGTAAAAAAAATTTAATACGTTTACTATTGAGAATACTCAAAAATTAAGTTGTCCTTATTTGATAAAATAAATAATTATGATAAAAAATAATTAATCCGTTTTTATATATACAATTCACATATGTGGAATAATTTATTTTTTAAATTAAATTCGCAGACGTGTCAAAAAAGATGGTTCCCAAAGAGAAAATTCTCTTAAGTATAGAAAGTTATAATCTCAAAATTTAATATTAAATTTATTAAAAAAAATTAGAAAAAATTTAATAAAATTGAACTAATTATACTTAAAAACATAATATATAATTTTACCTTATAAATTATTTTAATGAAAAATTAGTTTTCAATAATAATAATTTGTTTCACTATTAAACCAAAATTTAATCTTTTTATAAAATTATCAAAAATCACAAAAGAATTATTTTGAAATATATATTTCAAAAAATATTTCATTTTTTAAAATATAATTTCTAAAATTTATAAAAACTATTTTTAAATTATGTGTGAAAAGAATAACTAAACCGACTTTTAGAAAATATATTTTTTGACAAAACATTTATTCTTCTTTTAAATGATTCTAATTTTTCTTCTAATAAATAAATAACCAAGAAATTTTTTATGCATTTTTAAGACATCTATTTTTCATAATTTAGTTATTACTTTTCATACTCATTAATTTAAAGGCTAGGTTATAATGGTATATTATATTATAGTTCATTTTGACTTAGAGTTGCATATTATACAGGTTTTCAGAGAGATCAAATTTATTTTAAAAGAAATAAATCATATTTTTCTAAAGTGTTACATTTTCATATATTATAATTTTTTTAATTTCATATGTTATATTGAACCCAATTTTATTTTTTAAAATATTAGGGTGTTATATTCTCCCTACCTTCTATAAATATTTTCCTCATAATTCAAAATTTCACTTCTAAATCAGGGGTTTAAAATTTAAAAATTACTTTATTGAAAACCCACATCATTAAAACGATTAATTAAGAATCATATTAAAATAGGGGAACATAAATATTAAAGGTTATCTTTAATAATACATACCTAGGTTTCTATTTATGAGCTCATTGGTGTGAAGTGAATATATAGACATCGAAAAATAATAATAATGATAAGATAATGATGGATGGTGATGGAGGTCATTGATTGTAAGAATGTGAATGATCAAAATAAATTCCAAAACCACAAAACCAAAAAATTGTGATGATTCAAAATATCATTGATTCATTGTATATGAACTTAATATGAATTTTTTTTCAATATAATTTTCTTAAAGTTCAAGCATTATTTTATTATCTAAAAATATAATGGAATATACCCACTTGATATGTTTCTATTTCATAATTACATTATAATTATTTTGATATTCATTGATCAATTTCCAATTCAAATCTTACTCCAAGAAATTAATTTCCAAAATTAATCTATAGGCATAATGTACTAAAATTAACTTTTAACAAGTCATAATATTTATAAAATAGTGATCATTCTTTCCACATATTTATAAATATTTTCTATAGAAATATTATTAGAATACCTTATTATTCTCTAAACCTCAATAGTAACATAATTTCTACATCATTAATTTTTATTTTTCAAAATTTTTATGTAAAAAAATGACATATTAATTATATCATCGCATTGACTAGTGTTAGGAACTAAACCCTTATCATCCATCAATTGTGGGTTCAAGCCACACGGCCTTCCCCTGATTTAATAGGTTAGCACCTGATATCTGGTTTATCCTTTTTATTAAAATATATTAATATAATTATTATAACATTATAATGTTTAATAACCCATCATTACCTCAACATAAAAGATAAGGTAAACCCTAAATGTTACCAATAACTCTAAACTTATTCCCAAAAAATTTAAGGACATCCTTCCTTAAATAACTTTTCCACTAAAAAAATACTAAACCATTGAGTTGTATTTGTATAAATGTTTCCAAAAATATCCTTAATCTATGTATACTTTTTTCACATATAATATAATAAGTTATGTTTAGTAATTTTATCTTATGATCAACCATAAAATCATAAACCCAAGATCGAATCCAAAACTCTTATGTTAATAAAGACATATATGCTTCTAAAATGTAACATGGTCTTTAGATATTTCATGGTTCTTATAATCAAAATACAATTAGTAAATAAATAATTCTAAAATTTAATTCATTAATCGTAATACAAAAATACTTAAAACTTTTTATTTTAACATAATTCCATCCATGGACTAAGGGTTAGCCTTTAGAAGATGACATTGACTCGAATAATTCCCAGGTTCCCCACAATTAAGGCAATGAACTATGAATGGATCCATGGGATTAAATTTATTTCATCCCATAATACTCTTCATTTTTTCCACATTAATTCATTACTTTATGACCAATTTTCCGTATTAAAATATCATTTTTCAATTCCATTAAGACACCTTCTTGTATGTTTCTTTTTATATTTATAATGTAAATGAAATAGAGAAATCCTTCCTCTATGTTCTCCACCACTCGATATCCTAGAAACCTCTATCCTACTCTACTTTCGTGAGTCTGGTAGTTGGTTAACTTATAGGTTGTAAATCATATTTTCGTATAACTGATTAGGAATAATCTTGATATCTTTCACTCCAGTCATCACCCCATTTGGTTTCTCATAGTCACAACATTTCCCTTAATGTTCAATACTAACATGATTCTATCTAGTTGTAGTCATTAACAAAAACCAAAAACCTTGTTTCAGTAACAATAATAATAGAGGAAAATACTTTTAATCATTTAATGATGTTAAAATAATGACACTTTCTTTTCATTCTAAGACACCTTAGTTTTAATATAGATTGTTCATTATCATCATCTATTCAAATCCTTCATAATGATTTGTAAAGAAAATATGAATTATTGAAAACATATCACTCAATAGTATCAAACTAGGTGTGCAGTAAATAACATTTTTTTATACCAGGTAATGGCCAAATCAATACTGACAAACCATTTTCAGATTTATTACCCCAAGGTACATATGTCCCAGGACCACGTATACATGTAGTATCCAAAGAGGGATTTATTTTCTAGAAAACCACCTAATAAATACCTTAAAAACATTAGGATATTCTTCTATATTATCATCAAATTCTATCATAAGGTTATGTTCCTTGATCTATAATTTACTAAATCTAGTTCTTAAGGATTATACTAAATATCCATTGATACCAACCACAGAAAACACAAACCCAGTTGCCCAAAGATAGTATATTTTTATGAAATTATCATAATATATATGGAATCATATTCTAAGGTATCAAATAGTTTTCTAGTCTTGGTAAACTAGATACATACCAGATTCCTATATTACATATGAAACCAATAATTTAAAAATGATTTTTTAGAACATCATTATTTTCTCTAGGTTATACATATATATGATTTATAGTACACTTTTAGGATTCATGGGAAAATAAATAAGGTAAGGGTGAGCTAAAATAATCATTAAGGTTTAAGTATAAAAGAACATATTATAAGTAAATAAATCATGATAAATAAAGAATAATCCACATGAAAAGTTAAATATTTAAACACACAAGAAATTTAATCAAAATATGAATATCTTAATTAGATCAATCATAATAAATATTACAATTTAAATATTTGAACACCCATGACATTTAATAAATAACTTTACTATAATAATTAGATAATACATAATCAATATTAGAAGGTAAATAACTAAAAACACATTCCATTTCATCAATAAAATGGGAATTGAACGAATCCATAGATAATATCATTGTGAAAATATTATGTATAATAATAAATAAATTCTTAATGAAGTAAATTCATCATTATTCTATTTCATGATCTCTAGCTTCCTGATACCTATATTGTCAAGAACTTTAATAATAATGCTTATAAGTGAGGGGATGGAATACATTAGAAACCCATTTAAATAATGATAGAAAACTAATTCATCCTAATATACTATTGATGCATCGAGGAAATATCTATAATTAGGCTCCACCCATATCAGCATTTCCAATTCCTTCCACATATATTTAATTATTGATTTAATTCATGGACTTTATTCCTTACCAATAAATTTCTATATCGAGTAAGGAATATGGATTAACCATAATTTCGTAAGTCATTCATATAACATTAAAAGTAAAATATCTTATGTAGAAATGATAAACAATTTAAGTAATATTTATATACCTTCTAAATAATATGGATATGAATCACAATTTTAATATCCAATAATAACAAGAAATTGGATATTTCAAGGGTATGTTAATGATTATAAAATCAAATCAAGAAAATGATTTACAATAATTTCCCATGTCAAACTAATCATAAACCATTAAGATAATTAAAAAGGATGATATTAGTAAAACATATCCCCAGTGGATCGTGATTTAAAAAATGGTGTTATATCATTTATGAATATAAATACAATAAAAATTTCATTAAAAACAATCTAAGAAAAATAAACTTTTCACATTGAAAAATAGTTTTAAAATTAAAAGTTCAAAAATTATTTTTGTAAATAAATTTTCATTGAAATTAACCATTTAAATATATAATTTAAGCTATATAACATTGATTCATCATAATAGTGTGAAATTATATGCATTTCATAAATGGTAAAACAAATATTTCTTTCACATTTTTAGTAAAATCCAAACATTGATTGTTTGGAAAATGAATGAATATTCCTCTCAGAAAAATTTTACTAATAAAAAATGGGAAGAAAATAAATTCAAAAATAATTTTGAGAATGTTAAAAATAAATTTATAAAATATTTAGAAACCATGTATTTGGATAAAAAAATATTTTCAACCAAATATATAAATAAATCTAGGTACTCTTAAAAATATTTTCTCAATAATTTTAACTACCAAGGAGAAACAAATGGTACTATTACATGAAAAATTTTATTAGTAACCATAATAGGGCAAAATATATTGATTTCATTATGGAAATATCAAATAATTCTCTCTAGGGTGACTTAAATATATACAATCTAAAACAATGATGAGATTTAAAAATAAACCCTTACAAATTAGGTAAAATTTCAATCCTAAGCCCAATAAAATAATTAAAATTAAGATAAATAGATTCATGTTATAACATATATAAAGGGTTAGTATGTACATCACAAAAGGTAATAAGTGGGGAATATGGCATATGTCTCAAAAAAGTAAAACTGAGATGGGGGATCGTTCAATATTCATAGCATTAAAGTGAGAATTAGACAATCAATGAATTATGTGTATCAAATTTAAATCCCCATAAAATAATTGGAAATAATATATTCAAAATTATTTACCCACATAATCATATAACATTAATGATAGTGAAGAAGTAATATATACCAATGAAAATAAATTGAGTTATTAAATTATTTAATATTTGGTAATTTTTAAGTAAACTCTTTTGATATGTAATAATTAAAATTTAAACATAAAATACACTTAATTATTAAGGATTAGTGATTTTATATGTAATATTTTTAGTATATACACCATATAAAAAAATTAGGTGCAAAACATTATGACATACCTCAATGGAAAGAAATTGAGATGAAATCTATTACTTTAGGCTTCTATTAGATTGATCATGATTAAAACTCATGTATAATGTTTTAAATAATGTTATTAATTTACACTGAAAACATATTCATATTTATAATATCATATATTATCCTCTAATAAAATCTTACCCCACATTTGTGAATAATATTTCATTTTTTTCATTGTTTTCATTGTTTCATGTGTTAATTGCATTTTTTTATCAGGTGTTTTTTTCATGAAAGCTCCATTTCTTGTGTATAATATATAGATCCATAATATACATAATTATATTAATGTAATAAATATCATATTATCTCATTATATACATTTTTTATTTATTCATGATGGTTTTACATGGAAAATAAATCACATCACTTTGTGGAGAAGGTAAGTTGTTTGTATGCATGAGTAACAATGTCATTTCATTAACTAGTGAATGATTAAAAAAAAGGGTTATATATTAATTACAATTAATAAATATAATTTCATATATATCACATATATTAATTAAATTTATTCTTATTTATTTCCATGCATATCATTATTGAAAAATGAATCACATCGCTTTGCTAGGTGGTAGTTCGTTGTATGAATGAGTATCATTATTGTATTTTAAATGGCATGGAAATTATGATGGGTTATTTGATATTATCATTTAAAAATTATAATAATATCATAAATATTATATATATACATTAAATACATCATTATATATAGTCATGATATGTTTTGAAGGAAAATGATATACATTGAATTGTGAGGCGGTAGCCGCCGTACAAAGGATCAATGATTTGGTTTACCATTTGATAGAGGATGAGATGGATAAATATTATTACATAAACATAATAAAATATCATTATATTTTATATACTAGTTTTATTATATTTTATTATTTAATACATAACTTATGGTGAAAATATAATAAATAAAATGAAATATTTTTGTTAATACAATTATATTCTCATAAAGAAACCTACATTGGATATCCTCTTAATGACCCAAGGGTTGGTATTTTTGGAATAAATTTATCTCTAAAATCTAACTAAGTATTCTTATGAGATATTTTTTTAGATATTTTTTTAGAAAAAGTTATTGATAGGTGTGAAGATGTCAATGGAGAGAGTGGCCTTTTATAAGTGGGGGAGAGGACACAGAAGGAATGTTCGAAATGAATAAAGTGTGCCCAACTTTTTCCTATTTTAGAAGGCTAAAAAATTAGAATTTATTTAATCTTATAGGTGATAAGTTTGAAATATGTCCAAAAAAATCTATGTTTTTTAAGTTTTTGGGTAATTTTTAACCCTTATATTCTTAGTTTAACCCCTTAGTAAAACCCTTTTCACATTAATTATGCTAAATATTTTTTTCTTATTTTAATATTCATAATGGTAAAAATTAAGTTTAACCTATTCCATAATATATATTATCCCTATTAAAAATATGGTTTCAATTTTCTCAAATTTAATTAACATATTTGGCATAATACAATTTAAAATTAAACCATGTGACGCATCGAAAAAGCGGATTTCCAAAGAGAAAATACTCATAAGTATAGAGAGATTTCATAACAAAATTCAGTATGTAATTGATTAAAATAAACTAAGTTTTTTTAATTGAAATATAATTGAATTAATTTTACATTAACATAATTTTAAAATATAATTTATCATTTTAAAATAATTAAATAAAAAGGAATTTTTCAATAAAAACAATATTTTTTACTACTTATCAAAAAAATAAAATTTTCATAGAATTATTAAAAAATAACAAAAAGATAATTTTGACATATAGATTTAAAATAATAAATTCATTATTTTTAAAAAAAAATATAAAATTTATAAAAAAATAAATTTAAATAATATTTACAAATTGAGACTAAAAAGGATTTTAGAAAATATAGGTTTTTAGGAAAAATTTCTCTTCCTTTCAAATTATTCTTAATTTATTTGTAATCAACAGATAAATAATGGATTTATTTATAAATTTTTAGACCATATAATTTTAATAATTTAGTTAGTAATATTCATACAACCATTTTAACAATCATTTTATAGTGGTATACTATATTACATTTCATTTAGACATGGGGTTGTGTGTTTTATAAGCTATTTAAGGGGTGAAAATTATTTAAAAATAAATATATCAAAAATTATTAGGGTTTTATATTCTCATATAAGATTTTTTTTCAAATCATATGTGTTTTATAATCCATTTTTCTTCTTCAAAAATCTTATAGTGTTATATTCTCTCCATCTTTAATAAATTGTGTCTTCAAAATTTGAACATTCACATGTAAATAAAGGGTTCGAAATTTGAAAATTATTTTTTTTAAATCACATCAGAAAAACTATTACTAAAACATCATTTTAAAATAGGGAATGATAAATATGAAAGGTAATATATAATAACACATAATGAGGTTTCAAAGTAGGAAAACAATTTTTAAGAAGTGAAAATATGGACATAGAATCAAATAGTAATGCCCAAATAATTATAGAGGGTGATAGAGGTTATTGATCGGAAAATTTTGAATGATCAAAAGAAAATCAACAAACAAAATACTAAAAATATGTTATGGGTATAAATACCATTTATTATTTAGATATAAATATAATAGGATAAAAAAATTTCGTTATCATCCTTTTCCTAATATTGAGGAATTCTATTGCTATCTATGAATATAAGAAAATAAACTATCTTCATATGTTTCTATTTCATAAGAAAAATTTCATATGTTGGATGTTCTTAGAAAAATTATCACTTCACCACTTTCTATAAGAAATGAATATCAAAAATGAATCTTTATGCCTAAATAAATAAAATTAACTTTTAGAAGATCATAAGATCTATAAATGAGTTACAAGTCTTTCCTCATATTTCTAAATATTTTCTCAAACTAATATAGTTAGTACAATTTATTAATGTCTACACCTAAATAATAACACCATTGTTTGGTCATTAATATTTATTCATTATAACACTTATGTAAAAATAATAAAATATTAACTAGAAAATAATGCAGGATAGTTGTAGGTGCTAAACCATTATCATACATTAGTTGTTGGTTCAAACCCCCCACAACATTTTTCAGATGAAATAGGTTGTAACTCAATATATGAGTTATCCATTTTCTCTATAGCTATATAAATTTAATTTCTGTAATTCTATAAAAGTTTAATAAGTCATAATTACCTCAACATAAAAGATAAAATAAAACCTAAAGGTCACAAAAACCATCAAAACTATTCCCAAAAAATATAATGGAATTTTTATTTAAATAACATTTTCACTTAATCATATACTAAACCAGTTTGTTTTATTTTAATAAATTTATCCCAAAATATCCCTAATATTTGTATAATTCCATAAAATATAACCTAAGGATTGTTGTTTAACACTTTGAACATATGATCAACTATAAACTCATACACCCATGATGGTATTTATAACTCTTATGTTAATGAAGGCAGATATTCTTCTAAAATTTAACTCAAAACATATATTTTTCATGATTCTTATAACCAAAATATTCTTTGGAAAAAATACTTCCACAATTTATTTTATTAATCCCAAAACAAAAATATTTCAACCATTTTTTTTCAACACAGTACCTTCCATGGACTAGGGTTTAAACTTTATAATACGGAATTGACTCGAATAATTCACAGGTTCGACACATTTAAGACAATGAACTTTAAATGGATCCCAACAATGAAATTTGTTTCCATCCATCGTAATCTTTATTTTTTCTTGGTAACTCATTGATTTAGACTATTATTTTCAACATAGACAAAAACATTTCCCCATTAATTTGTGAAACCATCATGGGTGTCTCTTTCCATATTTTTAACATGAAGGAATTTAGGACTTCTTTCCTAGCACAAGAGCCTCAGCCCGGTTTGTGAGGACTCTTTAAGTGCATCTAGGTGACCTGGGATCAAATCCAGGAGGAGTTATAATTTTCAGGTACTGTAGCTATACTGTATCTGTATTATAGAAAATACTGTAGCAGTATTGTAGTAGGTACTATAACAGGAACTGTAGCATGTATTGTTTGACACTATAGCAACAAGGCCTATTCACCTGTTTGGGCCTTCAGGAAATCGATTTGGTCCCTGAGTCTTTTAAGGCCTTCGGACCACCCATTCCTTAAGGTAAGTAAGGCCTTCGACCCACCTCAAGGACTTCAGGCCACCGTAAGGCATTTGGGCTACCTTAAGTGCGGATCCAAACTAGACAATCTGCAAGAAATAAGCATCAGAAAGAGGATGAGCAAGGATATTTCAGCATAGAAGAAGTTAAAAGGATTGCAAGAATGAGATAGTATGGCACCTACCATTGGGAAAAGCCTGTGCATGCATGGGAAAGCCTAGATGAACAGCCATGCGAAGGTGGAGAGCTTATTTCATGATGATGATACTGGGGAGGAGAATTTCCAAATAGTTAGTTTGGGTATTATGTAATCCTTGAAGTCTACGGGTAATGAATTACTCTAAGGGAAATGGGATATATAATACTTATCCCTATGTGTCTTGTAAGAGTTCCACCTCACACATTGAAAATTGTATTATCAAAATCAATAAAAAGTGAAGTCCTTTCGACCATTATAGGAGGAGGACTTCTTTCTTCTACAGTATCTACCACACAAGCTCCTATAAAACTCTATCCTTATCTTCTTTGGTGAGTCTATGAGTTTTTTAAGGTATAGTTTGTTAATCATATTTTTTGGATAACTGATTAGGAATAATCATGATATATTTCACTCTAGTAATCATCTCATTTAGTTTCTCACAGTCACCAAATTTTCCTTCATGTTCATTGTTAACATTATTCATTGGGGTTATATTCATTAAATGAATCTAAAATGCAGTGTTAGAAAAAATAATCATAGTATAAAAATAATATAATCATTTATAGGATTTCTAAATCATGAAAACATCTTTTACATCTAAGAAACTATAGATTCGATCTAGGTCATTAATTTTCTTCATCTATTTAAATCCATAATAATGGTTTATAAATAAAATATTAATTATCCAAATCATATCCCCTAGGATTGTTATACCAATTGTGTGGTAAGGCCCATTTTAATGTACCAGGAAAATCTTGATTCATGAAAGACCTTCATTTTCTAGAGTTATTACCCCTATTTACTTTTGTTCCAAAACCATTTCCACTTTGAGTATATATATACAATGATCTATTTATAAAAAAATACACATAATATCTACCATACCAAAACATTAGGATGTTCTTCTATATATATCTTAAAATTATATCATTAGGTTATGTTCCCAAATATTTGTTTTACTAAATATAGTCCCCAATGTTTCTACTAAACCTTTTTGGATACAAAATATAAAAACCCCAACCCCTGTAGACCAAATTTTTCATCTACATTACTACATTGGCATTAGATACAAGGAATCACATCCCGAATGAACAAATTGTTTTGTAGTCTTGGTAAAAAAGATACATACCTGATTCCCATATTATATTTAAAAACAAAAATTACAACATAATTTTTTTGTTGACAATATAATCATTCCTTAGAGGATATCCTTTATAACTTTCATAGTGCACCAACTATATTCAAGGTATAGGGGAAAAATAAGAATGAGCTCAATTCCTCAGTAAAGGTTAAGTACAATGGAATATATAATGTTTAAATAAATCATGATCTATAAGGAATAATCAATATATCAAGGTAAGTATCTGAACACACATTCTATATAATTAATAAATTGACTATCATGATCAGATAAAGAGATAATCAATATAGAAAGCTAAATATCCTAGAATACATTTAATTTTTTCAATAACATGACTATCATAATTAGAAAATGAATAATCAAAATAAAAATTTAAATAATTGAAACACATGTTATCTAAACAATAATCCATGAATGAAATTCATCCATAGATAATATCATTACAAAGATCACTTGGATAATAAAAATTGAATTCTTAGTGAAGTAAATTCTTATTTATTGAATGGAATGTTCTTAGGTATCATGATACATATACCGTCAAGACCTTTAAAAAGAAGGTTTAAAATTAATGGATATATATACACCAAAAACTTATTTAACTAAAGCTATCCAACTAATTAATCTCATGATAATACTGATGTATTAGTGGGAAATCTATAACCAGTCCCCACCCATATCATCATGTACAACTCATTCCTCGAATATCTAATGATCGATTTAATTCTTGAAGAATTTTCATCACCAAAAAAATTGTATCATCTATGGAATATGGATTAATAATAATTTCCCAACTCAATCATATAACATTAAAAGTAAAATAACATATATAGAAATGATAAAGGGTTTATTTAATAAGTATATCTATGATAAATAATTTTAATATTCATGGGAAATTTAATGTCCAATGATAAGAAGAAAGTAAATATTTAAAGGAAATATTAATGATTACAAAATAAATCCAAGAAAGATAATCCAAATACATTCCCTAGTCAAAATGATCATAAATAATCGAGAGAAATAATTAATATGGTATGAATATTTCATATCTCTAGCGTATCAAGAGTAAAATAATAGGTTGACATTTTTTATGAATATAAATACCATAAATATTTAATTAAAACATTTATGAAGAAAATAAACATTTTACATTGAAAATATTTTAAAATATAATTTTTAAAAAATAATTTAAAATTAATTTTTTTTTGAAAAATCGTTAAACAATTAAAAATAAATCTGTAATGTCACGAACCAGGCCGGTGCGTCATCCGACCCGGCGCCCGACCCGGTCCGCGACATGGCCTGAAGGGTGTTCCCGATCCCCACGGGCTGGCAACAAGTGCCGGGCATCAAAACAAACCAGTTGGGAATGGTTTGGCCCATGAAAAAGATAAGCAAACATAAACTGAACAAGCATATAAATAAAGGAAAACAAACTGAACGACGTGGCAGCAGAAAAAGGAATAAATAAAGAAACGCGACATACCTCAGGTGACCCCGTGGATCACCACGGTACGACAACCACTCACTTCCAAAAGCAATCCAAGACTGAAACCTGCAACTGAAAAGTAAAGTAGGCGTGAGCACCGAGATGCTCAGTAGGAAAGCCAAGAAAAACCACGCCCAATGCCCTTACCTTTAAAAAGAAATCCAATCATGCTAGTTTGAAAATAAGACATAATAAAATATTGTTTTCTCTTTTTTTAAAATTCAAGTCACGAGTTTTCATTTTCAAATAAAGCATTTTACTCTTACTATATTTTCAAATTAGGTTCCAAGCGTGCGTTAACATTTCAAAATGAAAAGAAACCAGTATGGAATAAAATGTGATTTTTACGAAACAAGTCACTAGGTATGAAACAACTGGAAAGAAAGTTACATCACAAGCAGCATGTCACAAAAGAGCACTATGGGTAATCCCTCTAGGTAGCTAGAGTATGTGGGAACCTAGAGACCTCGTACCTCGGTGAAACGTGGCTTAGAAGGCCACGACCCTCAGAAAATGTGGCTTAGAAGGCCACGACCCTCAGAAATTCATGTGTTTAGTTAGTGTTGTTGTTGCGTCAATCCTGCTAGACAAACCGGGACGAACCCATGCCGTTTCATCTAGTGTACTAGTCCTGTTCACCCACCTAGATACCCAAGGTTTCCCATGTGCTCTATTTCAAAGGGTGGTGAGGTTTTATCAAAAACATACATAGGACATAACACTTTCTTATCCAAAGTCCATTTTACCTCTCACCACTATTCTCCCTCCTTAAGCGTATCCCCGTTTTTATGTTACATAACATCGCATAAGCCTCTTTATTCGGCACATATCACAAATCACACACTTAACACACACATCATGTTTCTACAACAACGGGGCATGCATTAAGAGGGGTTTTGTTTCACTTTCGCAACACATTCTCAAAGTGCCAAGTGGGCTTAATTAATCAAAATAAACATTTTTCATTTTGAACACATAATCACTCAACACTTAAGTTTCCAAAACCATTTGAAAGTTCAATTAAACAAACAAGGTGATACATATTTAAAAGCAAGCTAGAAAACATGTTTAAATCTAAAAAGAAAAACATTGGAAATACTTATTACACGCTAAAATCATTGAGGAAACCACTTTTAAAGAACCATGACCATTTATGTATATACACATATATATATATATATATAGCTTGTGCATCTCATATAAAAGCAGAAGACACATTAAAAAAACACCAAGCAAAAACGGAAATTCTAATTAAAGACTAGGGCATAGGGGACCTACCTCAAACATGTCGTTATTTGTCGATGGCCACTCGAACCGACACTTAGCGCACACATGCACATGCATTTATACATATATATATATACACCCCTAGATGCATTGCACATATTCCCCGCACCGTGCGGGAATATGTGCAAAGAGGGCATATATATGTACATGCCTTACCCTATGCATGTACATGTAGGATTCTCAAAACCAGCAGCCCAAAACCATCGAAGCAAGGACCAGCGCACTACATAAATAATTTAATAAAATAATTAAACACCGAACAATCTACATAACGTTTCATAATAACATAAATGGTTTTGCGCTAACGACACACCAATTTAATATAACACAAGAATTAATCGCATAAACCATAATCGTCATCTGCAACAATAGAGCTCAACAAGGGAAATCAATATCACATCGCAACTACCAGTTGGACCTTCACTCATTTCATAAACATTTTAAAATCCATTTATAAACAAATCTGAATTTTTTTTATACATAGTTCCAAAGGAAGGCAGAAGTATATTCAAACGTACCAACATAAATCCAAGAAAACCCCATAACCATTTTATAAAACCAAAAGCCCTTTTTAAACTAGAGAAACCAATCAAACACAAGGGCACCACATGCTAAAAAAATCATTTTGCCTAAAGTTCAATCATCAAGTGTTTATCAAAAATAAAACTTTTATTGACATTTTTATCAAACATAAAGAATGGATAAAACTTCATTTCAAAAACCAAGTTGCATTTTGCAAAGAAACCCTCCATTTCAATTAGATGTGAAAACCCCATTTCAAATCATCTGAAGTCAAACCTCAATTATAAACAAAAATACCATTAAAATATTTGATAAACCCCCTAAAAAAATTATGAATCAACTCCAAACAGTATTACTATTCTTTGAACGCGAACGCCAAAACAAAACATCCTATAAGGCCAAACACACCCCAATAATATGATGAAACAGAATTTGTAACCCTTGCGAGACATATTAAACCAACAACAAAGTTTATGAAACACAGAAAAAGGCCCAACATGGGTTTTCACAAAATCAAAACATGCTTATCAAATAAACATGCTACTAAACATGTTGAAATCCTATCAAATGTCAAGTAAAAATATATTCGCACCAAGTAAACAAATAAATGAGTATGCCACATTAACCAAATTAGAGAATTAATTCATCAAACAGCAATAATACATGGAAACTCTAACCTTCGGTGTCGAATTTCTCGCAAATTGGTGCGAAACTCAAATCGCACTATAGTCGCACCGCACAGAGATCAAATTGAACCCTAAAACAAGGGATTGAACCCAAAAACATCAAAATAGAATCCTAAAACAAGAACCCTATGAGCATCAAAACCCTAAGGAGGAATAAGGTTACCAAAGTGGGAGCTCGGGGGGTTGCGGGTCTCGGCGAGCGTGGAGGGCGAAACGGCGGTCGAAGGTGCGGCGAGCAGGCCGGACAGGAGGGAGGCCGCGAGCAGGCCGGACGGGGGGCGCCGGACGCGGGAGGCCGGACGGAGGGAGGCCGCGAGCAGGCCGGACGGGAGGCGCCGGACACGGGAGGGTGGCGCGGCGACCCGGCGGGGAGAAGGGGGTGCGGCGTAGGGTTCGGTGCAGGGGAAGGAGGGGTAGCGCGACGGGGGGGGGGGAAAGGGGAGGGGTCCCGAGCGAGGGAGGGTGAGGGAGGAAGGAAAAGGAGAGAAAAAAAAAAGAAGAGAAATAAAAGAAATAAAAACAAATAAATAAAAATGAAATAGAAATAAAAATAAATAAATAAAATGAATAAAAATAAATAATTAAAAATGAAATAGAAATAAAAATGAATAAATAAAATGAATAAAAATAAATAATTAAAAATGAAATAGAAATAAAAATGAATAAATAAAATGAATAAAAATAAATAAATAAATAAAAATGGAATAGAAATAAAAATAAATAAATAAATGAAATCTGAAAATAATATTATATTATTTAGTAATGTTAGACACTACGCACGGTCACGCACACAACCGCGCGCCATAGAACAACCCAAGTGTGTGTGTGTGTGTGTGTGTTTATATATATATATATATATAACCGGTTCAAACTGCAAATTTAAAAACTAGCCCCAAAATAATTAAAATAAAGTAGCAGGCATTGCCAAGTCAAAAACGTACATTTATCAGCAACGCAAAACTCAAGTAGAGTCCATCACGCACCTCGACATGACAAATTTAATTCCAAATAAAATTATAGAACAAGAATAAAATTAAAAGTCATTTCCATAGTGCGGAGTTCGGGTGTGACAATTCTCCCCACCACAAAAACTTTCTGCCCCCAGAAAGTCACCAAGCCAAACGAGGAGACAAACTCGAGCTTGAAACTAAATGTGGCCAACAAAATCACAACTCGGCGTGACTTTTCACTCCATCAGTCACACCCGACCCACTCTGAGGGGAACTGAAAAGAAAAGAACCATCAGGAAACGAGGAGGGTTCTCCCCACCACAAGAACCCGACTAACACAACCGACATTGAGGCTCTTAGCATGAACTAACTCTGGAACTGCTAACTTGATCCAAAAGGGAACCACCACATAGACCAAACCTCTAAAAAAGAACTTCAAGATTCATGGTGGGTCTCCCCACCATTTAATAACTGACCAGCTGAAGCCAATTAGCGCAGAATAATACGAGAAACCTAGCACAAATCGACCCATGAACTCTCTGCATAATGCAGACCCCAACTACATGGGGTCATCGACGAAAGACCCCAAACCGAGTAGCAGACCAAACCCCTATTCATTATCTCCCAAGATGCATATGTCTCGAAAACGAGTGCATCCCAAAACAAGAACGGGTTACGCTTGAGGAGGCGCAGCTACAGGAATTACAAGAAAACAAGATCACCATGCCTTTTTACAACCACGGTGGGGTATTCAAAGAACAAAGACCACAACGAGAAAAAGAGACCTTTGCACCTCTTACAGAAAAACCGAACCTTCAATGACGGGAGAGATGAAACAAGGAAATTCAGAACGTCCCCATTTAATCATTGGAGACAAAAATTAGACCATGGTGGCCCACACCCAATGATTCTTGACTGCGTGAAGAGCTTCGCTCCAAGACCTGTGGTTGGAGCTCTAATGTCTTGAAGCATCTGCTGCCCCGCAGTCAGGAGCTGACATTCTCCTGTCGAGATTTATCCTGACGAAGCCGCTAGCAGAACCTCTCTAGGTTTCCCAAACAGCCACACTGTCGACAAGTCTTAAATGAATGACGATAAGGAGACCTAAAGTACCCAAACCGGCCACACAAGAAGCGAACAAGAGAGTGGCCCGACTAATAGAAGATGGAGTTGATAATGAAACTTGTCTGAGATGGGTTCCTCCGGTTCGCTCTCACCAAATGGGGGAATCATCCCAAACACCAAAGGGGACCGGTCCTTGAACAATAGACGAAGACCCCACACAAGAGAAACATTAACTGTTTCTGTGAGATTATCTTTGGAGAAAAGGGAACCAAATTCTTGAGATGCCCAACATAGGCCTTCACTATTCGTTGGCATTGCTGGAAACTCAAAAGCCTTGTCGCTTCCATAACCTCCACTTCCACAAATATAAACCATCTAATGAGAGTGGTCCTAAGCACCTTCCAAGTCATACCATCATGCAATGAAACTAGGGTTATCTCCTCCACCAATCCCAAGTTGCACCTTCAAATGGACCTGAACCAACACAGACTCTCTTAGCTTTAGGAGTTCCCAATAACATGAAAACAACAACGACTTCACCATGCCAGTTTGTTACCTTCAATAGATCACGATCACTATAAAAGATGGACATCAACCGAAAAGAATTCAATTCCACCACCCCGCTAAGAGTCTAGGTAGAACCAACAACTAGAAGTGACTCACTATAACTTTCTGGGACTTTTCTGGGTGGCATACTCAAAAACAAGGGGCACAAATCCGAATCAAAACTCATCATAAATCAAAATTTCACACCTCAATCACAAACGAAATCTCAAACTCAAATCACTATTCCAACCACAATTCAGTACGTCAAAACCAAGAACTCATGAAAAGGAACACCCAACACGAAAAGAGAACGCTAAACAATTCCTCGCTCACTTTTCTAAACATTTGAAAACCCCTTTTTGAAAACCATCTTTCAGCAAACAAAACAACTTAAATATCCACCATTGATATCCCATGAAGTCTCACACATACATATCCATGTGCTAGCTCAAGCACTCATCCACTCACATCACCAATTCCTCCACTTTCCACATGCGCACCTCAATGTATGTGATCACTCATAGGAATACCAAGGGTCAATTCAAGACACTTCTCATTTTCAATACAGATCATTCAGCATAAATCACAAATTCCCAACCAATTTGAAAAAAAATAACTTATCATCAAGCAATACATTTCAAATTTCCGAAACATTTTCCAATTCACATTACAAAAAGTGTAACTGAGATTTCAAAACAACTTCCAAAGCACCTCTCATTTTCCCTTTTGAAACCACACATTTGCTAAAAGAAAACAATTTCCATTTCAAAACCACTTTTCCACTCTAACACCACATTCCCAATTCAAACCACCTTCACAAAAATCCATTTTCATTATTGAGATGTACTCACACCAACCAAAATTATGGTCAAACATAACTCACATTAAAACATCCAAAAATAAGGGACTAGTGGTTATACCAACCCGGTAACATGGCTTAGCAGACCATACTCCGAGCGGGCATCCACCACAGGAAGTATCTTGAACCGTGCACTCGGGCTGTACATGGGTCGCTACTCCATGCAAGTCTGCGGCGTAACACTGGCTCACTTCCTTGGTCATCCCTCATCCACACATACCAATCCAAAGAAGAAAATTCAAATCCTGGACTACCCCTGGAAACTCGAGTCTCGGGACGAGCAAGGGTTCATGACGTCCTTCCCAGACCTACCTCTCGAGTCCCGACACACCTAATCACCAAGCTACTGGACACCCCAAATAACAAGGGCACCTCTGATACCATTTTGTCACGAACCAGGCCGGTGCGTCATCCGACCCGGCGCCCGACCCGGTCCGCGACATGGCCCGAAGGGCGTTCCCGATCCCCATGGGCTGACAACAAGTGCCGGGCATAAAAACAAACCAGTTGGGAACGGTTTGGCCCATGAAAAAGATAAGCAAACATAAACTGAACAAGCATATAAATAAAGGAAAACAAACTGAACGACGTGGCAGCAGAAAAAGGAATAAATAAAGAAACGCGACATACCTCAGGTGACCCCGTGGATCACCACCGTACGACAACCACTCACTTCCAAAAGCAATCCAAGACTGAAACCTGCAACTGAAAAGTAAAGTAGGCGTGAGCACCGAGATGCTCAGTAGGAAAGCCAAGAAAAACCACGCCCAATGCCCTTACCTTTAAAAAGAAATCCAATCATGCTAGTTTGAAAATAAGACATAATAAAATATTGTTTTCTCTTTTTTTCAAATTCAAGTCACGAGTTTGCATTTTCAAATAAAGCATTTTACTCTTACTATATTTTCAAATTAGGTTCCAAGCGTGCGTTAACATTTCAAAATGAAAAGAAACCAGTATGGAATAAAATGTGATTTTTACGAAACAAGTCACCAGGTATGAAACAACTGGAAAGAAAGTTACATCACAAGCAGCATGTCACAAAAGAGCACTATGGGTAATCCCTATAGGTAGCTAGAGTATGTGGGAACCTAGAGACCTCGTACCTCGGTGAAACGTGGCTTAGAAGGCCACGACCCTCAGAAAACGTGGCTTAGAAGGCCACGACCCTCAGAAATTCATGTGTTTAGTTAGTGTTGTTGTTGTGTCAATCCTGCTAGACAAACCGGGACGAACCCCTGCCGTTTCATCTAGCGTACTAGTCCTGGTCACCCACCTAGATACCCAAGGTTTCCCATGTGCTCTATTTCAAAGGGTGGTGAGGTTTTATCAAAAACATACAAAGGACATAACACTTTCTTATCCAAAGTCCATTTTACCTCTCACCACCGTTCTCCTTCCTTAAGCGTATCCCCGTTTTTATGTTACATAACATCGCATAAGCCTCTTTATTCGGCACATATCACAAATCACACACTTAACACACACATCATGTTTCTACAACAACGGGGCATGCATTAAGAGGGGTTTTGTTTCACTTTCTCAACCCATTCTCAAAGTGCCAAGCGGGCTTAATTAATCAAAATAAACATTTTTCATTTTGAACACATAATCACTCAACACTTAAGTTTCCAAAACCAATTGAAAGTTCAATTAAACAAACAAGGTGATACATATTTAAAAGCAAGCTAGAAAACATGTTTAAATCTAAAAAGAAAAACATTGGAAATACTTATTACACGCTAAAATCATTGAGGAAACCACTTTTAAAGAACCATGACCATTTATGTATATACACATATATATATATATATATATAGCTTGTGCATCTCATATAAAAGCAGAAGACGCATTAAAAAAAACACCAAGCAAAAATGGAAATTCTAATTAAAGACCAGGGTATAGAGGACCTACCTCAAACATGTCGTTATTTGTCGATGGCCACTCGAACCGACACTTAGCGCACACATGCACATGCATTTATACATATATATATATATATATACACCCCTAGATGCATTGCACATATTCCCCGCACCATACGGGAATATGTGCAAAGAGGGCATATATATGTACATGCCTTACCCTTTGCATGTACATGTAGGATTCTCAAAACCAGCAGCCCAAAACCATCGAAGCAAGGTCCAACGCACTACATAAATAATTTAATAAAATAATTAAACACCGAACAATCTACATAACGTTTCAAAATAACATAAACGGGTTTGCGCTAACGACACACTCATTTAATATAACACAAGAATTAATCGCATAAACCATAATCGTCATCTGCAACAATAGAGCTCAACAAGGGAAATCAATATCACATCGCAACTACCAGTTGGACCTTCACTCATTTCATAAACATTTGAAAATCCATTTATAAAAAAATCTGAATTTTTTTTATACATAGTTCCAAAGGAAGGCAAAAGTATATTCAAACGTACCAACATAAATCCAAGAAAACCCCATAACCATTTTATAAAACCATAAGCCCTTTTTAAACTAGAGAAACCAATCAAACACAAGGGCACCACATGCTAAAAAAATAATTTTTCCTAAAGTTCAATCATCAAGTGTATTTCAAAAATAAAACTTTTATTGACATTTTTATCAAACATAAAGAATGGATAAAACTTCATTTCAAAAACCAAGTTGCATTTTGCAAAGAAACCCTCCATTTCAATTAGAAGTGAAAACCCCATTTCAAATCATCTGAAGTCGAACCTCAATTATAAACAAAAATACCATTAAAAGATTTGATAAACCCCCTAAAAAAATTATGAATCAACTCCAAACAGTATTACTGATATTTGAACGCGAACGCCAAAAAAAAACATCTTATAAGGCCAAACACACACAAATAATATGATGAAACAGAATTTGTAACCCTTGAGCGACATAATAAACCAACAACAAAGTTTATGAAACACAGCAAAAGGCCCAACATGGGTTTTCACAAAATCAAAACATGCTTATCAAATAAACATTCTACTAAACATATTGAAATCCTATCAAATGTCAAGTAAAAATATATTCGCACCAAGTAAACAAATAAATGAGTATTCCACATTAACCAAATAAGAGAATTAATTCATCAAACAGTAATAATACATGGAAACTCTAACCTTCGGTGTCGAATTTTTCGCAAATTGGTGCGAAACTCAAATCGCACTATAGTCGCACCGCACAGAGATCAAATTGAACCCTAAAACAAGGGATTGAACCCAAAAACATCAAAATAGAATCCTAAAACAAGAACCCTATGAGCATCAAAACCCTAAAAAGGAAGAAGGTTACCAAAGTGGGAGCTCGGGGGGTTGCGGGTCTCGGCGAGCGTGGAGGGCGAAACGGTGGCCGGAGGTGCGGCGAGCAGGCCGGACGGGAGGGAGGCCGCGAGCAGGCCGGACGGAAGGCGCCGGACGCGGGAGGCCGGACGGAGGGAGGCCGCGAGCAGGCCGGACGGGAGGCGCCGGACGCGGGAGGCCGGACGGAGGGAGGCCGCGAGCAGGCCGGACGGGAGGCGCCGGACGCAGGAGGGTGGCGCGGCGACCCGGCGGGGAGAAGGGGGTGCGGCGTAGGGTTCGGCGCAGGGGAAGGAGGGGTAGCGCGACGGGGGGGGAAAGGGGAGGGGTCCCGAGCGAGAGAGGGTGAGGGAGGAAAGAAAAGGAGAGAAAAACAAAGAAGAGAAATAAAAGAAATAAAAACAAATAAATAAAAACAAATGAATAAAATGAATCATAATAATTAATTAAAAATGAAATAGAAATAAAAATGAATAAATAAAATGAATAAAAATAAATAATTAAAAAATGAAATAGAAATAAAAATAAATAAATAAAATGAATAAAAATAAATAAATAAATTAAAATGGAATAGAAATAAAAATAAATAAATAAATGAAATCTTAAAATAATATTATATTATTTAGTAATGTTAGACACTACGCACGGTCATGCACACAACAGCGCGCCATAGAACAACCCAAGTGTGTGTGTGTGTGTGTGTATATATATATATATAACCGGTTCAAACTGCAAATTTAAAAACTAGCCCCAAAATAATTAAAATAAAGTAGTAGGCATTGCCAAGTCAAAAACGTACATTTATCAGCAACGCAAAACTCAAGTAGAGTCCATCACGCACCTCGACATGAAAAATTTAATTCCAAATAAAATTATAGAACAAGAATAAAATTAAAAGTCATTGCCATAGTGCGGAGTTCGGGTGTGACAGTAAAACATTGACTAATAATGATGGTAGTAATTACATACTTGTCATATATGTTAAAATAAATATTTCTTTCTCATTTGAAAATAATTCCCAACTTCCATTCTTTGGAAAATGGAATGAAAATTCCTTGCAAAAAAATAAAATGTAAAACATGGATAAAGTTTCATTAATAAATCATATTTATAATTTCAAAAAAATTGAAAACATTTTTTGGAAACATGTATTTGGATGCAAATGGATTTTTAACTAAAGATAGAAATAAAGTAAAGTTATTTTAATAGCATTTTTTCAGTCAATTTAATTACTAAAGGGAAGAAAAAATTTACTAGTACTTGAAAAAGATTTTTAATAACCATAATAGAATAAAATAAAATGATTTTAAGATTGAAATATCAAATATGTTCCCTAAGGGAGACTTAAACATAAAAAATCAAGAATAATGATGTGATTTTGAAATAAAATATATTCACATTACTAATGTTTGAATAATAATCCCCATGAAAGAAATTAATTCCAATGAATCATTAATCACAATGAATAGAAATAGATTCATGATATAAAATATAAAAATGGGAATCATATACCCCACACAAAGTGATATGTGTTTAATATGTTATATGTATCATGAAAGTAAAACTGAGACGAGAAATTATTACAAAGATCATAACATTGAAGTGAAAATTAATCAATAAATCAATTATGTGTATCAAATGTAAATCCATAGAAAAATTTTGGTAATAAGACAGTCAAAGGTTTTTATATGCATATTCATAGAATTTCATATATAATGAATATATAATATAGAACAATAAAAAGAAATTGAGTTATAAAATTCTTTACCACTTGGTAATTTTCAATTCCAATAACCTTAGATGGAATAATTTAATTTGAAACTTTTAATACCATGAATTATGAATGATCCATGATATTATATGTAAAATGGGTATTATTTACACTACATAAAAGAAATTAGGTACATAACATTACAACATGCCTCAATAAAAAAAATCAGACAAAATCTTTCAAGATCCCCTCCCCACAAAGTGTACCACTTTTGGTCCAGTAATGTGATAAGGGTGAAAATGACCCCTAAGTCCCGCCTCTAGTAGGCCCTGAGTTGGATACTAGAACTGAGGGTATAGAAAACACACAGATGGGAGGCATTACCCTCTAATAGAAAACTTGTGAAAGAGAGAGATAAGATAGAAATCAACCAACTACTTCTTATAATACAAATAAAATAAACACAAGTATATAAAAGTAAAGTCATGAAAAGACTTCTACAACTGGAAGGGAAAACTTCACGTACAAAAATAATATTAAACAATAGTGACCACAAAGCTAAAACAGTAACTTTAAAACCTATTGTTTGTAGTAACCATCCTGATCTCTAACCTCCTCCAAGTTACCTGAAAAATAGTTTATATATTGTTGGATGAGTTTGACAGTATAATCAATAGGATCCTCCCCCAATAATCTCTTGCATAATTAAATAAATCATGCTAGAGAATAGTGAACAATATGTGAAACTATCTCATCCCCATAAGAGGTATATTAATCTCCCAATATCCCCATGGATACTCTCACTAAGTATTACAAACAACATAATATAATATATTAAATCATATCAAGGGTACCTCGCAACCACTTACCAATTGGTTTTCCACTTTTCCCTAATGTCACATGTTGTGAGCAACTCTCTCCAAAAATGATTTCCTGAAGACACCTAGGTGAAGCACCACAACATAAACCTCTTTCAACACAACAACCATGTTGACATATCCAAAGTATCCAGGTAGTTTTCAGCTGTCACCACAGATCACATAACATGAATCATACATTATGTATTATACCTCAATCCATTATATCCCATACAATGAGTAAGGATCCTCAATACATCACAGCCTATACCCATCACACCTATAGTAGTCATAGAAAACTACTTCCATAATACATGTGTCCGAAATATCCACAAGACGTTACCTCCCTCTATACATATATATGGGGAAAACTAACCACCGGGAATAACAGAAAAAATAACTACCAAGATAAGAGAGTGAGGCCAATGGGTGTAGTCAGCCATGCATTCTCCCACTAGGATGTTGAAAACAATACCCCCCCCCCAAGGATTAGAATCCATAGGGTGTCAGTTTCCCTCATCGACTGGTTGGAGTAGAGTATAGAAATAGAAAAAGTACATGATATAATATCTCTCACAACCACACTATGGGAAAAACATAGTATTAGACTCAAATGCAGCTAATGTCTCTTGGACTTCCATCTTCCAGTGCTAGAACTAGATATCCTAAAATCGCATGACCATTTAAAGGTATATATTAAGTTACTTTACCTCTTTTGATAAATTTCAATTTAAATTAATTAATTATTTAATATTAATTAATCATTAAAATTTTCACATTACATTTTATTAGAATCACAACAAGGTTCAATTCCCTTAAGGCATAACCAAACCAATTCCACTATTACTTAGAAGTATAACCTCAACATTGCTTCCTGTAAAACTCAAACTCTTAGGGTTAAACATCATTTATTACTTCATTTTTTTAACAACAATACCACTTCCCACAATCCAGGTATTCTAATAAAAAATCTACACTACCAAATGTAACGAGATCAATAAGGTGAGTAGATGAACTACCTATCATGTCTTTTCCACCTATAGTAGAAGCGTATACCCATCCATCCTCAAGAAGATAAACACAGAAAGCATGTGGAATACCTCATGCATCTTTTCCTATTTTGGAAGGCAGGTAAGAAAGGCCATCTTCCAAAAGTAGTGGGGAAGTTAAAACAGATAAACAAACTGTAGGTTCAATATAAAACACTTTCGCAACTGTGGGTTAGCCCGGCTTCAACCCATTCAATCATTTTTGGTGTCCTCATGAACACCCACAATAATAAACTGATGCATCTCTCCACTCTAGGAGTCAATTGTTTCCATAACCACTAGGCCTCCCAACCATCACATACCACCATATCCCTCCAGGCTGAACCATCTAAGGCTCACTTCACATCAAAATCAGCAGTAAACAAATAACATTGCAGCTAGGATATTGTCACTAAATATGGTATTCATTATTAACATCTAACGAGAACTCATATATCCCAAGAATAATGTGATTGGGATTTAAAAGTAAGTGGGTAAATCAGAACCCAACAAGGTATTATCTTTTAACACACAACTGGTTCTTTATTGCATCATGAATTAACAGATTCAATTAAACATGTAGAACTGCATCCATTAGATTATAATAAAATTTCAACAACAACCGGATTCATTTACCATGCCTCTTCATCTCTATCCAATTAATATAAAATTAATCTCAGATTTATGTTCATTAGATATTTCCATCAAGAATAAAATACTAAAAAATCAATCATAGATATCACGCAATCTATGAAATCATGATGAAAACCATTTTCACAGTATAAATCCACCACATACAATAGATACAAATTCATTAATATGCTTCAAATATTTATTATGTTAATTTCATTGTGATCCAATGGGATAAATCATACTAACTCTTCAGCATCACGTAAATATAATAGAGAATCCATAAATCCCCTACCTCAAAAAATTTATGATGTTCTTTGCATAATAATGGGTCAAAAAAGTGGATCATGATCACCTCTCACACAATGACTACATCCACTGATGGACACCGTGACAAAACTACAACAACCAACTCCCAAGAAAGATCCATTATAATAATGGAGATCACATGCCATAATATGGAAAGGATAACAGTATAAAAAAAATCAGAACCAAAAATAACAGAGGAAGAACATAACTTATAATGAATATGGATCGATACTTGTTGGTTTCACCAAAATAGGGGGAGCGCATGCCATAGAAAATGTCCAAGTGGAAATGATCCAAGGATTGCACAATCACACAACTCCTTTTGAAAAAAGTTTTGGGGTTCCTCACCCCATGAGAAAGTGGAAGTAAGAACAAGGGTGGTAGGTATCTCAACCCTTTTGAATATCTAAATAGCACAGCCATTTAGATTGTCCATTAAAGGTGGATCAAGTCAAGACTACACAGTTTGCCCTAGTGAAGGCACTCAGACCATTAAGAAAATTATGGTATGAGTTATGGGATTTGAATCGGTCTTAAATTAATTATAACAAGGATTAGAATGTGTTTTATTTCAAAGATAACATGAAATGGATGAAATTGTAGGAATATAGTAACATTGTACACCAACTGATGGCTAGAAACATTGTAGCTCCTACTAATAGATGACCTACCGACCTGGAAATAGTGTAGCACATACTAATATATGACCTATCGATATTTGGAAACATTATACCACATAATGTTAGATGACCTACCAATAGATGGAAGCATTATGTCTACCTTCTGATAGATAACCTATTGATACCCTGTAAACAATGTAGCACCTACCGATAAATGACTCACCGACAGTTGCAATCACTGTAGCACCTACCGATAGATGACCTACTGATAGATGGAAACACTATATAACATGCTGATAGATGACCTACCAATCTCTAGAAACAATATATAATCTACCGATAGATGACCTACCGAGAGCCTGAAACACTATAGCACCTACCGATGGATGACTTACAGACATCTGGAAACATTGTAGCACCTACTGATATATGACCTACCGACAGTTGGAAACACTATAAAACCTACCAATAAATGACCTACCAAAATCTAGAAATATTGTACCACCTATCGATAGATGTCCTACCGATAGCTGTAAATTCTATTCACAGAACTAGAAATTTTGAAAAGTGTTGGGAATAAGTCACATTGACTACATAGAACACCAAAAACAATAGATTTCATAAAAGTAATAGAACGTATAGGTTCGGTCCATTACATAACATACCTCTCAAAACATTATCGTCCTTGAGAATACAAAACCAACCTAGATAGGAAATAGAAAAAGGGTTTGAACAACCACCCTTCGAGACACCTCTCGAGGCTCTTTCCACCACGTGAGTATAACCGCATACTCAATGGAAAAATGTGAAACCACAAAGGGACCACAACCATAAACAGATCCTAAACACTATCCCATGGGTAATACCTCTCAATAGATAGAAATACATAATAAGAAACAAAATAAATCCATCTCATAGAAGAAAAACGTTCTAACCATTAAATGAACAATAGTACAAGAAAAGAGCGAAACATCAAACAACTCGAGGTACTGAGCACGTATCTACGGCTCACATTCCCAAGTACTCTACTCCATGCCACTATGATTCCACAAGACATGAACCAAGGGGATATGACACCCAACAAACACCTTCTCCTTGTGGTCCTAGATCTCTAATGGTCCCTCCTCAATGGTTTCATAATCTTCAATGTCAATCTCTCCCCAATCGATGATGTGAGAGTAATAATAAAGATAATGATATAGATCCAACATGTGAAAAATATCATGTATCTGGTTATTCTTTGGGGGATGTGATACTCAATACACCACGTCTCCAACATGAGACAACACCTCAAAAGGCTTAAAAAGCTATATATAAAGCTTACTTCTATGATTAATATTTCAATGCCCATGATGGGGAGTCACCTTCAAAAACATATGATCCCAAACATCAAACTCCAATGGTCTCCTCCTATGATCAGCAGGATTTATGATGATGTTGCACCACCTTCATCCTCTCATGAATCACCTGAACCATCCCTATTGTGTTTTATACCAGTTTCTGCCTAAGAATTTCTAACTCACCTACCCCAGTCCAACACTATAGATAACGGAATGGTCATCCACACACAAATTCAAACAGCGCCATACAGATGGTGGATTGAAAACTATTACTATAAGTGAAATCTACAAATGGTAATTGCATCATCCATAAACCACTAAAATCTAGGACACACGAATGCAACAATTTTTTAACATTATGGATGGTATTCTCTATATGACCATCAATTTGTAGATGAAAAGTAGTGCTAAGGAATAACTGAGAAACAAAATCATGTTGGAGACCACACCACACTTTAGAGATAAAATGAGGATCTCAATCATAAATAACCATCCCTAGAACTATATGGGGTCTCACCACCTCCTCCAGATATTTCCTTAAAAAAACCTCCACTGAGAAAACTCCATGTTTTCTATACAGTGGGTTAATTTCGTCAAATGATCAACTACCACACATATAGCATCATAGACTCCTTGGTGTCGAGGTAAACTAGTAAAAAAGTCCATCGATATTTCCTCCCACTTCACTAGGGATCATCAAATGTATGGATAAAACCACTAGGAACATGTTGGTTGGCCTTCAACTACTCAGAGAACAAATATTGAGACACCAACTCCACAACTACATGCTTCACACTAGGCCACCAAAACTAACTCCTCAAATCTCAATACATCTTTGTCACACTATGATGTACCGCTAAGAGATAACTATGGAACTCTTTTAGAACCATATCACAGATCGCAAAAGGAATAAAAATACTCCCCTAAAACAACACCATATGTTTCTCATCCTCGAATCTACCATGAGGGCCTCGCCATAAACAACTCAGTCTCTCCAGACCTCCACTTCAAGATCTTCGAACTAGGATTCCTCCACCTACTTCACCAGAGATGACCCCAATTTCATCTGAAAAAGATAACCTCTTCCCCCAAATTCTCTCACATAGAATTTTAATACATAAAGTTCTTTCATTACTCTCCAAGAATCACCTGATTCACACACTGCATCACTATGAAACTTCCTGATCAGTGGATGAACTACAAAATTACTCTTTCTAGGTCTATATGAAATTTTTATGTCATAGTACTATATGTACTATATCCACCAATGATGTATCATGTTCATGTAACGTTAGGTGAAAATGTACTTCAGGCTCTTATGATCGATGACGACCGAAAAATGCTTTCCAATGAGGTAATGTCTCCACAACATCATGGAAAAACACCATTGCTGTGAACTTAAGATCGTGGGTGGCATAGTTATGCTCATGGGGGTCAATAATCTTGACCTATATGAAATGACTAATCTCTAATACATTAGAATATAGCCTAACCCCAGACATGAAGCATCAAGAATGTAGAAAAATGATATCCTTCTACTGGAAGACAAAAAACCAGAGCACTGACCAACTTCTCATTTAGATACCCAAAATCTTCCTAACACTGATTAGTACATACGAACACCTCATCCTTTCTGGTCAATTCTGTTAGAGGAGTCACAAACTGAGAGAAATCGGCTACGAAACTCCTATAATATCCTACGATCCTAAGGAAACTTCACACCCATGCCACTATCTTTGGGGCTCCCCAAGACACAACTACTTCATCTTTGACGGATCCACAACTACTCCCTACTGTAGTACGACATTCCCTAATAAAATGAATTCTCAATCCCAAATCTTTCATTTCAAAAGCTTCCCAAATATATGTTGATGATGAATAACTCCCAAAACAGAACATAGTTTCCATATATGCTCCTGCTTAGACATAGAGTACATAAGGATTTAATTGATGACAACCACCACGAACTTATCCTTGAACTCATGGAACAAAAAATTCATCAACCCCATGAACACATCTAGAGAATTAGTCACATGGAACAACCTCACAATGAAATCATGATTCTCATGAAAACAACGTAATTTAGTCTTCAGTGTATCCTCATCCTTAACACACATATGATGACATCCTAACCACAAATCAATCTTCGAGAACCAACTTGAACCATTAAGTCGATCGAATAAATCATCAATCCATTGAAGAGGATAGATGTTCTTTATTATCACTTAGTTTAAGTCATGATAATCGACACACGACAACAATCTTCTATCATCCTTCTTTACAAACAAACCTACTGTACCCCACAGTGACACACTCGCTCGAACAAAACCGCACTATAACTGGCCATCGAGCTGTATAAATAGCACCCAAAACATAGAAGATGGAATCCTATATGGATTCGTCAATATAGGATATATGACTGGCTATATCTCGATCTATAACTCAATCTCTCATGAAGGGGGTAATGTGACAACTTCTTTTGGAAAGACATTAGGGTACTTTTACATGACCCTAGGAAACGCTGATTGTTGAACCTCTAACGAACTCCACATCACCTAATCCATTACGTATGAAAATTGAGGAACATTCCTTTAAGCTATCTGGGGGTCTCTCTTCCCAATAAAAACGGTTGGATCTCCATAATCATCGAATAACACCGCCTTCCTCTAGAAGCAATCTATGATAGCTTTAACTGAATACAACCAATCCATGATGAGGATGACATTATATGGTACTATTCATAAAGGTAGGAAATCTACCCAATATTTGTGTGACCCTAGAACTATCTCATAGTCTCTACATACATCAAGCAAGTTAGCTCGACCTCTAACTGGAATAGTTAACACCAAGGTAACTTGAAGCCTCCCTACATCAAGTCCGAAGGCATGGAAAATGGAAGGTGATGTGAAGGAGTGTGTCACTCCTGAATCAAACAAGGCATACACCCATGTAGAAAACAATAACATGGTACCTATAATGACATCTATCTTTCCTAGAGCAGGCAACCCAAATCCATGAAGCTACTACAACCTACACCATTGCCTCTTTAACAGTAACAGTGGCCACCTCCATAGCTGCGCTATACTCTGAAAGGACGAGGAGCATCCTAGGGATGTCCTCTACCTTTATCATCTACTCTATAAGGTCGAAAAATAATGAAACCTACTAATGATGCTTCGTATAAAACTTCCTCAATAGAGGAACATAATGAGAAACACCTAACACATGCTGAATGGTATGAAGTTTCATGAACTCTAGTTGCTATTAACCATGTCCTCTATAAGAAAAATAGGTGCCTGATCCCTTAGTATAGGCCTGAGAGTATCTTCCCACCAAAAGAAAGAGACATTGAGGGGTTGGACCTACCCATTACCGAATGGAAACTCTTCTTCCCTAAAAATCAAGAACCCTTGACCACAACTATGCTTCATGAGAAATCCTGAAGACTCCCCTCTCAGGATGATTCAGTTCTGGATAACATCCTCTTGATGACCTTTACCATCACTAGCACCTCAAGATACATATTCAGCATAAATGGGGTAAACTGGAACTGGATCCCTAGATGCAAATCCTACTCAAAATTCCTTGGCACGGCCTCCTCATCTAGAAATAGGTCTGAAGCATATCATGAAAGGTTTATGAAATAGATCTCTAACTCTCTCACACTGAAGCATTCTTACTGAAGGGTAAGCATCACATGGTTAGTAGACACCATCACTGTCATGACCCGTCCTCGGGGCCCATTTCGTGACTACCCCAAGCCCGCCTTCCATAGGCTAGGGGCTGGCGACTAGCACCAAAGGCGTAAATCCTGATAACTGGGAAGACATTGCCTTTATAAAAGAAAACAAGCACCACAGAGCAAGCAAGCATAAAAAGTAAACAATAAGTACAAGAGAAGTGCTGAAAAGTAAATGGGCCAGAATACAAACACAAAAGAAAGTATAACTATAACTGAACGAAAGTACAACTGAAAACGGCAACAGCTGGAAGAAGGAAGCAGCTCCTGGGTCATCCTCCTCAGATCCTACCTGAAGGGTAGGTACAGATACCGCAGCTCCTAGATCGTCCGCCACAGATCCTACCTGAAGGGTATGTACAGATAGCCTCCTCAATGCTCTCTCCCGTCAACCACCTTCGTGTGTCGTCTCGCCGTGAAGTCCTCCTCCAGATACTGACTCGTCATGTGGTCCACCTCCGGGTACCGTCCAGTCCTCGAACACTTGGCCTCTGTCAGCACTGCCCGTCTTCTGCAACCAACACAACAAGGTGCGGGCATATCCCATGCAGGGGTGAGTATAACGATACTCAGTAGGGACCCCGAGACCCTCAAGGTCTCTCTAAAGCCAACAAGGATAACCACAAAGAAGATCTCAATAGATAACCTCTACTTAGGTATATGCCAATAAATATGCCTAAGTTATCAAGTAACACATCTCAATCATGAGGAAAGACAAGGATCATGAAATCAACGAATAACCACTACCCAGGTATATTCCCATACATATACCTACGTTATCAAGTGACCCATCTCAATCATGAGGTAAACACAAAGGTCAAAAGTCTCAGCTCAAACCAGTATTTTCATTATCGAAACCGTAACTGCTGAAGAGATCTGTATCTGGAGTGTACAGTGGTCCTGTCACAACTACGAGGTACTGCTCACTAACCTAAGACTACTGAGGTACTCCTCCTGTCGAGTACCGCGGGTCAGCCACCCAGACACAGTAGTGCCTCCCGCCGAGGTATGTCACCCAAACACAGTAGTGCACACCCCCTAGTAGCCTGCTGAGGTACTCTCCGGACGAGTACCGTGGGTATGCACTATCACAAAGGTAGTGCTCCGTCCGACATGGGTCTGCACCTCACAATGTATTGCTTCGTCCACTGGGCTAGTCGACTCACTCCAAGTCGAGTCGGTCAAGCAGTCGTCAGGTCTCAGCCAGCTACACAGTCTCCTTACTCGGTACGCTCGTCTCTAGGAGGGTCCGCTCCATGAGATATTGGTTGATACTCCAAGTATCTCAAATTCCCACGAATAATTATCTCAAGGACCGCCTCGTCATAGGGGACTCAACGCAACAAACGGCGCGTCAATCGGACGCCCGGTCTGTGAGTTTCTAGCCTTTTCATCCCAGGGGCCCGGTTGGTTTCGTGAGCGAACCAATCTCGGCTGTATCTCAACTGTACCCCGAACTCTCATAGGGTATACTCATTGGGACTATTTCTCAACGTGATCAACAACGCCGCTGACGGTTCGTCAAACGGACGTCCTGTCTGAAAGATATCAGCTTTTCCATTCCAGGGGCCCGGTTGGATTTCGGGTGCGATCCAACCCGGACACTATCCAACTGTATCCAAAACTTGGGAAAAATATACCAAAAGTTCCATCTCATCAAGAGGAAATCAATGAGATAGACGGTGCGTCAATCGGACGCTCGGTCTGTGAGTTATTGGCGTTTTCGTTCCAAGGGCCCGGTTGGTTTCGTGAGCGAACCAACCCGACCGCACTCCGACGGCATCCAAACCTTGAGCGAAGTAATCCAAATGATCTGTCTCACTTTGAGGAATCCATCAAAGTCGACGGCACATCAATCGGACGTCCGGAACTCATGTTACGAGCGTTTCCGCTCCGAGGGCCCGGTTGGTTTCGCGTACGAACCAACCCGCCCGAACCCAAATTTCTCCGAAACCTTGAGTGTAATATACCGAAACGACCGTCTCGGTCCAAGGATCGTGTTTCCGCTGACGGCGCGTCAATCGGAGGTATACAACTCATGATATGGGCATTTTACTGAAAGTGGTCAGAAACGGCCCGACCCCCCCTAGGTCGGCCGGACCGGGTCGACCCGACCCGGGTCCGACCAGGATGGGCCAGGCCCGGCCCGGCCCGGCTCGGTCCGGCCCGACCGGCCGGCCGCGGCTCGGCCAGCGTGGCCGAGCCGATTCGCGGAGCGGGGTGCACGACTCCCCCGCCCGCCGCTAATTGAGGTCGGCGGCGGATCCGCCGGCCGCCAACCCTCCGGCGGTGCGCCGCCACCGCCGCCTTCCGTGGACCACCGGACGCGCTCTGGTGGTCCGTTCCTCCTGTCGTCTTCGCCTATGGACCCCTTGGTACCCCACCTTCACTGCGAAGGGATTCAAACACCAAAACGGCCTGCTTCGTCGTCGCCCGTCAATCCGCATGTCAAAACGAAAAGCGTCGTCTTTGTAGTTTTCCAGCGCGACCTGATGGCGCCACGCCCCTTCGCCGCGGCCCAAATCCGACCGTGGTTCTTTGGTTTTCTTCGACGCGGCACGATGGCGTTGCATTCTTAAACTTCCTTCCAGGACGTGGCGCGACGGCGTCGTGTAATACTTGTCGTGTGATTCCCGCGTGGTGCGGCGACACCTCGCCATTCCGTTCCATCCACAAATAATCAAACATGAACATAGGAGGGGGGTTCGTCCGTGTTTGTGCGGTTCGGCCCCCCTCTCATTAAACGATATCATGTAGTCAAAAATCCACGATAATCGATAAACTATATTTATGAATGGAAAATAATTAAATATAATAATCCCCTACCTCGGTTCAGGAATGGTGTTCGTCAACGAGCCACGGAAGACGAGCGTCGCGGGGGTCGGGCATCACGAGAAAAGAACGTCGACGTCGCGAAGCGAGGATTCGAAGTCGTTGACAGTGATTTCGTCGCGGAAAATCATCATGGAAGAGATGACGCGGAAGAAGAACATCGCGTTGCGGATACGGCGTCGGGGAAGAACCGTGTTCTTAGGCAGAGAAGTTCTTCGTTGAAGAATGGCGTTCTTCGCGTTCTTCGTCGAGGTTGAAGAAGAAGAAGACCTCTTCCCCAATCCTCTCAAGGTTGCAAAACTCTAAAAATAATAAAATAAGACCAAGTCTTATTTTATTAACACAACCTAACCATTTGAATTTCAAGAGTTTGAAAATTCAAAACCCACATTTAACTCACTTAAGTTATTAACATAAGATGTTATAAAATTAATGAGGTGATAAGTTAACAAAACATAAATGGGGGGTTTAGAGGGGTTAGGAAAGTGAGGGGTTAAGAGGGTTAGGGAGTTTAAGGAATTTGAAAAGGTGGGGGGTTCGTGTGGGCCCCACCCTTTCAAATATCCACACATGGGAAGTTGGATGGATGTGGTCCCACCACCAACTTCCCATGGGAGAAGTTAACCACATAACATGAAATAAAATTGATTCAACAATTTTATTCACTTTATTTAATTAATCCCAAAAAAAACATCTTCTCCCACACAAACACAACTACGATAAAGGTTCCCTTAAGCGATTACCGACGTTGCGAGTTCATCGATGCCATCAGAATTCAATTCCGAGCACCGGTTCAAAAGATAGGAAAACCCACTCATTCGTTCACTGAACGTACCCGAGCCAAACTTCCAAAATTGATTCCGGACAATCCGGGCCTCGGAATCAAGTGCCGTCAGAAACCGCGTTCTTGTTAAATCCCAATGAAAATTTCGAAAAAATTTCCCTTGAATTTTACGGGTCTTTACATTACTCCCAACTCAGGGCTTTACGTCCTCGTAAAGCTTTAACACAAACTAAGGTTACAAAAGCGGTACAGAGCATGCATCTGAGCCTTCCGCTCCCATGTGCTCACCCGGAGGTTTCCGTACTGCAAGAGAAAGTGAACCCGAGGAATCGATCGTCCTCGTAGGATCCGCTCCAGTCGATCCTTGATCCCCACTAGAACCTTTGTGGTAAACACCTCATCGTCATCGTCCAGCTCTTCATGGTCAATGATATACGAAGGGTCGAGCACGTATCTCTTCAGTTGAGATACGTGGAAGTCGTTGTGCACCTGGTGCAACTGAGGTGGATGGGTCAAGTGGTAAACCACCTTGCCTACCCAGCTGTGGACCTAGAAAGGTCTGTTGAACCTCAGAGTTTACTTGCCGCCTTGGCCACAACTCCTTAAGCTTCGTCGAGGTGAGACCCATATAAGGACGTGATTGTCATCCTCGAACTCTAGAGGTCTCCAATTCCTGTTAGAATTGGAACTCGAAAAGACTGCTGCCACGTGGGTAAGGTTGGCCGACTCAAGAGTGGTCGGTCACACCCTCCCGTGCATGAGTTTAACTTGTGCTGCACAGGGTTCCCTTTTTGCTGACCAAGGAAAACCCATTCCGACGTTTTCCTAAAACCATCAATTTGAGTATGAACAGTTATTTCCCATTCCATACTCAAACTAATGTTGTAAGGCCTCGACACTGCCTCCAAGATATTTCCAACCAGAACTCTCGTCTCGAGGGTCAGACCACACTGTCGGCGTAAGTGTGATTATCGAGTCTCCTCCCCAGGTATCTCCAGACGTGAGGATCAAGTCCACGGCTTACCGGAAACTCTAGGTCTGGAACAAGATTTTTGAAAGAAAGGAATGATTCATATCGACGTCTGTTACTACGGTAGAAAATAGTGGACACAGACTATCCCTTGAATCATTTCTAGAGCCATTGGGTCACACTCCTTGACCGCATGCAGCCGCACTCTTCCTCCTCCCTCCAGCTCCCTGAGCCTGGTGGGAATAACTAAGGCGGGTGGTTGTACCATGTTAGGATGTACACCACCTCATGCTGCTCTCCTAGCTCTTCCTCCACGTCTACTGCTTCGTAGACTCATCTCTCCTTTAAGCTTCCTCTTCTTTAACATTTAAAACGCTCGAGTTTCTAAGACTGGAGCCGGTTTCTTGTTTCTTACTGCACTGTGCAGTCTTCATCTGCTCCTGGATGATCTGCACCTGCTTTGCCTATGATCTGAAAGAGATGTTAAAATTTTTCTTTTGCTGAAAAGAGAAACTCGGTCTCATCCCCTGGATGAACCACTCCCATTGCCTAATACAGTCAATCCTGACATTAATTACGCATTCATGCCATGGATGACGTCGTAAGGCCTCGACGTAACTACTAAGAGATCCAATTGTCACTCTCACCTACAAGGGTCGAGTTACACTTTCGGCATCAGTGTGAGGTCACTGGGTCTCCTGCAGTATAAATCTCGAAAGTGAGGGTCAAGTCAACAGTTTTAACTGGGACCACTCAGTATCAACCAAACAAAAGGACATGAAAGCAAACAAAGATAAGTGTCTTTTTAATATTGTAGCTCATAGTACAAAGACATGAATAAAACAGCAACATGTAACTAGAAGTACAAGGGACGTATCCACTTGTTCCGCTCCTTTCCACCTGATCCCAGAGCTCTACTGCCTTGGTGGCTCCTCCAATGCCTGCGGATCAACTGTACGAGGAGTCAGACAGTCACGTGCCAGGTGACCCTTCCCACCACACGAGTAACACTGTCTGTTTCTGGCATGCCTGGCTCTGACCCCACCCTGGGTGCCCCGCACCACTGGTCCTAAAACCCGAGAACGTCCAACTGCTGGTCTGGTCCTCCTGGACATCTACATCATCTGTATAATGCCCATAGATGACTCGGATACTTATCTAAAAACACACGGCAAAGGCAGAAGCTCTTGTACATGCTCGGGGTGTAGAGATACAGGCACAAACTCCACCCTGAAGAAGGACTCAAAGTCTTCCCATGCGAAGGCCATCCCGTCGCAAAACTGAAACAAGTGGCTCCACCACCTGCCTGCTACTTCCTGAAAGAGGCTGGCAGCAAAGATCACCATGAAGTCTGCCGGCGTCCCCACTAGCCTGAAGAATCTCACCACAGCCTCCATCCAATCCTTAGCCGCCTGCGGGTCCGTCCCTCCCGGGAACCTGGGTGGCCTCTAGCGTTGGAACTCATGCAGTGCGCTCAAGCGATGTGCACCCTCTTCTGTTGGGGCTGGTGGCATCGGTGGCCCAACGAGTAGCAGTACCGCTGGTGCCTCCGCTGGTGCCTCAACTGGAAAAGGGCCCTGTACTGAGGCCACGTCGCTCGGTGGGCTGTCAGTAAGAACCACTCTCGGGGATCTAGCTGGTCATCCGAGAAAAGGCATCCTAAAAGAAACAGCGTAACATGGTCAAATGATTATACCTGGTGAGCTAACCTGGTTTGAGCTGTTTTAAGGGAAAACCTTTGAAAACACACACACAATTAGTGTTTTCGGGCACAAAGTCGGAAATTAGTTGTCAGGGTCCTGGTGTATGGATACTTCGGCCGCCCGCACCAACACTGGACTCCCTGAACTGAAGACCACACTCAGTACCCTTAACACTATTTCTTCACAGAAAGAAAATATCAGAGATAAAAGTTCTGCGGTAGAACCGACTCCTCTAATACCAATTTGTCACGACCTGTCCTCGGGGCCATCCTGTGACTACCCCAAGCCCGCCTTCCATAGGCCAGGGGCTGGCGACTAGCACCAAAGGCGTAAATCCCGATAAATGGGAAGGCATTGCCTTTATAAAAGAAAACAAGCACCATAGAGCAAGAAAGCAGAAAAAGTAAACACTAAGTACAAGAGAAGTGCTGAAAAGTAAATAGTCCAGAATACAAACCCAAAACAATGTACAACTAAAACTGAATGAATGTACAACAGAAAAAGGCAACAGCTGGAAGAAGGAAGCAGCTCATGGGTCGTCCTCCTCGGATCCTACCTGAAGGGTAGGTACAGATAGCGCAGCTCCTGGATCGTCCGCCATGGATCCTACCTGAAGGGTAGGTACAGATAGCATCCTCAGCGCTCTCGCCCATCAACCACCTCCGTGTGTCGTCTCGCCGTGAAGTCCTCCTCCAGATACTGACTCGTCATGTGGTCCACCTCCGGGTACCGTCCAGTCCTCGAACACTCGGCCTCTGTCAGCACTGCCCGTCATCTGCAACCAACACAATGAGGTGCGGGCATAGCCCGTGCAGGGGTGAGTATAACGATACTCATAAGGGACCCCGAGACCCTAAAGGTATCTCTAAAACCAACAAGGATAACCACAAAAAAGATCTCAACAGATAACCTCTACTTAGGTATATGCCCATACATATACCTAAGTTATCAAGTAACCCATCTCAATCATGAGGAAACACAAGGATCATGAAATCAACGGATAACCACTACCCAGGTATATGCCCATACATATACCTAAGTTATCAAGTGACCCATCTCAATCATGAGGTAAACACAAAGGTCAAAAGTCTCAACTCAAAACAGGATTTTCATTATCGAAACCGTAACTGCTGAAGAGCTCCGTCTCTGGAGTGTATAGTGGTCCTGTCACAACTTCGAGGTACTGCTCACTAACCTAAGACTGCTGAGGTACTCCTCTTGTCGAGTACCGTGGGTCAGCCACCTAGACACAGTAGTGCGTCCCACCAAGGTATGTCACCCAAACATAGTAGTGCACACCCCCTAGTAGCCTGCTGAGGTACTCTCCAGACGAGTACCATGGGTCTGCACTGTCACACAGGTAGTGCTCTGTCCGCCATGGGTCTGCACCTCACAAAGTAGTGCTCCGTCCACTGGGCTAGTCGACTCACTCCAAGTCGAGTCGGTCAAGCAGTCGTCTGGTCTCAGCCAGCTACACTGTCTCCGTACTCCGTACGCTCGTCTCTTGGAGGGTCCACTCCATGAGCTACTGGTTGATACTCCAAGTATCTCAATGTCCCAGGAAGAAGTATCTCAAGGACCGCTTCGTCATAGGGGTCTCAACGCAACAGTCGGCGCGTCAATCGGACGCCCGGTCTGTGAGTTTCTAGTATTTTCATCCCAGGGGCCCGGTTGGTTTCGTGAGCGAACCAATCCCGGCCGTATTTCAACTATACCCCGAACTCTCATAGGGTATACTCATTGGGACCATTTCTTAACGTGATCAACAATGCCGCTAACGGTTCGTCAAACGGACGTCCTGTCTGAAAGATATTTGCTTTTCTGTTCCAGGGGCCCGGTTGGATTTCGGGTGCGATCCAACCCGGCCACTATCCAACTGTATCCAAAACTCGGGCGAAGTATGCCAACAGTTTCGTCTCATCAAGAGGAAATCAACGAGATAGACGGTGCATCAATCGGACGCCCGGTCTGTGAGTTATTAGCTTTTTTGTTTAAGGGGCCCGGTTGGTTTCGTGAGCGAACCAACCTGACCGCACTCCGAAGGCATCCAAACCTCGAGCGGAGTAAGCCAAAAGATCCGTCTCACTTAGAGAAATGCATGAAAGTCGACGGCAAGTCAATCGGACGTCCGGAACTCAAGTTACGAGCGTTTCCGCTCCGAGGGCCCGGTTGGTTTCGCGTATGAACCAACCCGGCTGAACCCAAAGTTCTCCGAAACCTTGAGTGTAATATACCAAAACGACCGTCTCGGTCCAAGGATCGTGTTTCCGCTGACGGCGCGTCAATCGGAGGTCTAAAGCTCAAGATATGGGCATTTGACCGAAAGTGCTCCGAAAACGGGGGTCTGGGCCCGGGCCGACCCTGCCCGGCCCGGCTCGGTCCGGCTCGATCGGCCGGCCGCGGCTCGGCCAGCGTGGCCGAGACGATTTGCGGAGCGGGGTGCACGACTCCCCCGCCCGCCGCTAATTGAGGCCGGCAGCGGATCCGTCGGCCGCAAACCCTCCAGCGGCGCGCCACCGCCGCCTTCCGCGGAGCACAGGACGCGCTCCGGTGGTCCGTTCCTCCTGCCATCTTCGCATATGGTCCCCCCACGAACCCACCTTCACTGCGAAGGGATTCAAACGCCAAAACGGCCTGCTTCGTCATCGCCTATGAATCCGCATGTCAAAACGAAAAGCGTCATCTTTGTAGTTTTCTAGCGTGACCCGATGGCGCCTCGCCCCTTCGTCGCGGCCCGACTCTGACCGTGGTTCTTTGGTTTTCTTCGAAGCGGAGCGACGGTGTCGCGTTCTTAAACTTCCTTCCACGATGCGGCGCGACAGCATCCCGTAATACTTTCGTGTGATTCCCGCGTGGTGCGACGACACATCGTTAGTCCGTTCTATCCACAAATAATCAAACATGAACATAGGAGGGTGGTTCGGCCGTGTTTGTGCGGTCCAGCCGCCCTCTCATTAAACGATATTATCTTGTAGAAAATCCACGATAATTGATAAACTAGATTTATGAATGGAAAATAATTAAATAAAATAATCCCCTACCTCATTTCAGGAACGGTGTTCGTCAACGAGCCACGGAAGACGAGCGTCACGGAGGTCGGGCATCGCGGGAAAAGAATGTCGACGTCGCGAAGCGAGGATTCGAAGTCGTTGACGGCGATTTCATCGTGGAAAACCATCGCAGAAGAGACGGCGTGGAAGAAGAACATCGCGTCGCGGATACGGCGTCGCGGAAGAACCATGTTCTTCGATGCAGAAGTTCTTCGTTGAAGAACGGTGTTCTTCGCGTTCTTCGTCGAGGTTGAAGAAGAAGAAGACCGCTTCCCCAATCCTCTCAAGGTTGCAAAACTCTAACAATAATAAAATAAGACCAATTCTTATTTTATTAACACAACCTAACCATTTGAATTTCAAGAGTTTGAAAATTCAAAACCCACATTTAACTCACTTAAGTTATTAACATAAGATGTTATAAAATTAATGAGGTGATAAGTTAACAAAACGTAAATGGGGGGTTTAGAGGGGTTAGGAAAGTGAGGGGTTAAGAGGGTTAGAGAGTTTAAGGAATTTGAAAAGGTGGGGGGTTCGTGTGGGACCCACCCTTTCAAATATCCACACATGGGAAGTTGGATGGATGTGGGCCCACCACCAACTTCCCATGGGAGAAGTTAACCACATAACATGAAATAAAATTGATTCAACAATTTTATTCACTTTATTTAATTAATCCCCAAAAAAACTTATTCTCCCGCACAAACGCAACTACGGTAAAGGTTCCCTTAAGCGATTACAGGTGTTGCGAGTTCATCGGTGCCATCAGATTTCAATTCCGAGCATCGGTTCAAAAGATAGGAAAACCTGCTCGTTCGTTCACTGAACGTACCCAAGCCAAACTTCGGAAATTGATTCTGGGCACTCCGGGCCTCGGAATCAAGTGCCGTCAGAAACCGAGTTCTTGTAAAATCCCAAAGAAAATTTAGAAAAAATTTCCCTTGAATTTTACGGGTCTTTACAATCACGATAAATTAATGAAACTTGGCACTGAAATACTTTCATAACTTCTCCCAAGAGACTTACAAATCCCCATGATCTCTGAGGAATATGAACCACCATAGCCTCACTTCCCCATACAATATTGTCATGACCAATGATGCCCAGTGCTTTATCTGATCGTAGATCGAACGTAATGTTATCCAACCTTCTCAAACAAGTATTCCATGACTACATCTAAAATGGAGACCTTATATTTATGCATACTAAGGAATTTAAACTCTCAGAGTGACCTCTTCTAAGTTTTGTCATTGTCAACATCTACTCTATAATGACCTTCTAGCACAATCATGTGATCATCTTCTGCAAAAACATGAAGAGAAAATCTACTTGGAGCCATACCTAAAAAATAAAATAAAAAGATTGATCTCCAAAAACTAAAATTTAAAAAATATTAACAATAATTAATTGTTTTTTAATTTCATTTTAGGATAACCTATACCAAGTTCTACCCATTTAAACACATTCCCAAAGAAGAATGACGCATGATCCGTTACTAAGTCTCTACCCTGAAACCATCATCAATTCATTTAGTTGACATTGATAACTTACAAGTTCCATGCATTAGATTATACGGGGGCCTAAATATGTGTGTCTCAACTAGTATCCAGTGTTTACAAAGATTTATGAACATGACTAACACCATTTCCCTACCATATCATGCAACCTTACCTGTGCCTAACTCCAAAATCTATTTTATCCCTCAACTAGACCTCTGACACCACTCTGTCACAATCCTCTCCCCAAAATGTGTACCCCTCTTGGAAAGACAATGTCTGAACATAGATAATGACCATCGATCCCCGACTCTAATTGGCCCCGAGTTTATGACTAGCACCGAGGGTATAGGAAACACATAGATAGGAGGCATGACCCTCTAACAGAAATCATGTGGAAGGGTGAGATAATATGTAGTGACAGAGTCTCAAATATCCGAGATTCGGTTTCTATTATCAATTAAATTGGAATGATTACAAGGAATTAAATCCCTAAATTATTGATCAATTTAGTAGTATTGGTAAAGCAGATAAATAAATGATTATTGTATTACAAATGGATACACTATTTACAACATTTTTTTATTCTAAACAAATAAACAGCATGGAGGGTAAATCTAATCCATCTAGTATATTCTTAAATTTATTTCATAGTATACTTTATGGATTCCTTGGGAAAGAAACTTAATAAGGCTGGGATAAAATTATTAATAAGGGAAAAATATAGTGGAAGAAATAATTATTCAATGAGAGTAATAAAAATGGAAAGGTACATAACTGAACACAGATGCCATGTAATCAATAAACTAAAAGGAATTACATAAGCAATATGTCATGGTAATAACTATAAATACATTCCATCTAGATAAATGAAAATTAAATGTATCCATAGATATGTCTAAAAAAATAATGGATAAATAATAATTGATTTATGAATAAATGCAATGCTTATTTTTTGGATGTCATGTTTCCCAGGAACATGATACATTTACCGTGGAAATAAAGTTTAACCATTACAATTTTCATAACTATTTAATCTCATGATACTATTAATGAATTGATGGGGAATTCATTCACAAGTCTCCAACCTATAGGGTTTTTTATAATTGGTCTCCAACCCATGTATTTCATGTCCAAATAATTCCTCATTTATTAAATAAATAATGTTTCTTATCCACTATCTGTATTGAATAAATTATACTAATATATCAATATTTCCCCAAATAATCAAATAAATGTCAAACATGAAACTGTATGTAAAATGGTATAAAATTTAGGCAACAGTAATATCCATGATAAATGAAATGGGTAATTTAGGGGAAATTAAATGATCAATGTTCATATGATATTGGATATATCAAGGGGACTAATAAATAGATCATGTAATTGAATGTTAATACTATCATTTTTTAAATAAATAATAATCAATCCAAAGGAATACTAAGAATGGAATCAAAATAGCATATCCCAAAGTATATTAAAATAAAGGGTTGTTGTCATTAATGAAATAAATGAATAGATTTTAAAAATATTATTACGGAAAAAAATCTTTTATTTGGAAAATATTTTTAATTGAAAATACATTTTAAAAACTATGAGAAGGAGGTGTCAAATAAATGACGATGGATAAATCTGTACATGCCGTACGAGGTAAAAAAATCCATTTTTACGAAAAAAGTTAGAAAATTCCTCATTTTAGAAAGATACAAGAATATTCCTTCTAAGATATTGGTAAAAGCAAAAAGGGTAAAATTTTTATTACCAAATAATTTTTCAAAAAGTTTTACTAAAACATGGTTTACATAATAAAACAGGTTCCTTGACTAAAGAGAGAAATAAAGTCAAGTTTCTTAAAAATATTTTCTAAAAATCATTGAGTACCAAATAGTTGAAAATGGTCCTAATACTTGAAAATGGTCATGAATTACCAGAGAATAATGAAAGATATTATTGGACAATTTTTATATAATTTCCTTGAATGTAAATTCCATTGAAAGATATTTTGGATTAATTTTGAGGAAAATAATCAATAAACATTCCAATGTTTCCCATACCACTTTAAATCATTTTTAAATCATAAAACAAGTGAAATAATAATATTAAATGAATGTATTAAATACCATGAAGTAAAAGGAATTCATTATATATAATTTCCATAGAAATGTTGTAACGTCCTGACCCCAGTTACCTAGAGTCGGTGCATTATTTTAATACATTGGAATAATTACAAGGAATCAAGTCCCGAGGGACCAATTAGTTTAGCAGTCTTGTAAAAATAGATCACATACATGGATGTTACATTTTCACTTTAAGACGTACAAAACAACATAAATAATCTTTATGAATGCCATTATTCCCTTGGCTTAACTCTGCATATCAATCACATTACACTTCTTGGAATCCTGGGAAAAATAAAACATAGAAAGGGTGAGCTCAAATGATCAGTAAGGTTAAGCAATATAGAAGATACTTTCAAAAATAATCATAGAGATTTAAGGTAATGTATAAAACTAAAACAAAATCCTTTTAAACTTGAACTTCATCATAATATGGCAAAAATAAAATTAAATAATGTCATTTACTTATTCACATGGATATTCTACTAATCAAATAATCACATGAAATACCACTAACCACATTCATAATTATGGAATGCATAATGCCAGACTATCATAACCACATAGCCAACACCTCATGCTAAGAATACAAATAAGATTTTTCCAAGGCCTTGTGCCAAGACACTAGTTTGTCTCATGAGACCTACCGATTCATCGAGGAGCTATAGCGGGCTCCACACGTCACTTATTAAGTCCAATGAATTCCAATATGAAAAGTTTCAAACATAACATAAACATTCGTATTAAAACTAGCATATCAAATGTAAATACATCATCCATAACCACGAATGGTATAAGAATAACACATCCACAGTAAAACACATCACAAAAACTTCAAAACAATATGGAAAATTTGTATCATAACAAATCAACTTCAAATAAACATAAAATCCATCAAAGGATGTTGACATAGAGGAAATCAAATCTATTTGGGAGAAATATCTCTTTTTTTGAAATCATTTAAAAGTCACACATTTATTAAGGAAGTAATTTAAATGAGATTTTGGAATCAAAGTGTCCCATACCACTTAGAAACTTTTGAAAAGAAATATCATTTCAAAAAATTCATGTCCATATAAATAAATGCTTAAAAGTATTTTGAAAACATGTACATTAATTAAAAAGATTTAGAATGATAAATCTTTAAAACATTTAAAATTCTAATTTTGATAAATAGTAACTTTCAGAAATTCTTAAAATATTCATTTTGAAATCATTTAAAAGTCACATAATTATAAAATAAAACATTTAATTTGAAAATATACTTATAAGATTGTAAGGGAAGCTTCGAAAAAATTTTAACGGCGGAAAATAACCGCACCCGCCATATATGTTTAAAAAGACATTCTTACCTTAAATTTGTCGGAAAGGATAAAAAGTACCTTGCTTGGAAAATGACTGAAATATTCCTTTCAAAACACATAAGGGTATAAATGATTTTAACACATTGTCTAGTGAATATTAAAAAAATTTAAATACATTTTTACGAAAAATGGATGTGGATGATAAAGAAATTCTAGTAGATTATTACGTATAAACAACCTCGGATAATGAAGAGATTGTGAAATAAACCCTTTTCAATTTGGTAACTTATGAAACATACAACCCATGAAAGAGGTATCATAAACTGAATATGTAAATACACATAAATTAAACTGTATTACACAATGAATACAATTATGGGCAGTACATACACCACACAAAAGGTAATAGTGGCAATATGGCATGAATCTCATGGGAATAAGGAGTGAGATGAAAACCTCTTACCTTGCACTTTCCTTTAGTTGAGGGTACGTTTAACCTCATGTATGAAGATCTCAGTATGTTATCAAATTATAAAAGAACCATATTAATATTTATGATATCATACATGATTCATTTATGACTTTATATTACCCATTTAATAATAATTTCCATGTTAAGTTATCATTTCGGGTAATAATCACTTTCTTTATCATACGTGTTTTAATTTGTTACTCTTGGTTGTATCACTTAGATAATGATTTAAATAAATCCATAATATAAAACATGATACATATATCATATATATTTAGAATATAAATATGTATAATAGACATATATATGAAATGGAAAACACCATTTATGGAGACGTTAGTCTGTACGTACGCATAAACGTTGTTTATGTTTTCATATAGTATTGAACCGAAGTATGTGAATAAGATATATGTAAGTACATAAATCCTTATATATATAAATATATATTTCTCCAGTAGCATTTTTATTTCATATATTACATACTTATTAGAAATATATATTTTTATAATCATCGATGAATGGTGAACATGGAAATGAATCTCATCGCGTCGTGGAGACGGTAATCCGTACATACGCATGAGCAAAAATATAATTCTATTGATATTATAATAATATATAATTGGATGTTATATCATATATAAAGAATCATTATCATGTTATATTTATTATTTACATGAATTACACATCATTATTATACCCATCCAAATAATAATTTATTGAATAACAATTACACCATGACGTAGAGACCGTAAGCCGTACGTACGCACGTATGGTGACATGTTATTAAAAGGATGGATACAATACTGAAATATGGTTGTAAAATGTTTATAATAACATAAAATAATATATAATATACTGCAGTTATTATTTTAGAATTGTAATAACAAATAAAGAATAAGTGGAAGAAGAAAGGAACTTGAAAAGGTGTGGTGAAATCATTACCTCTTCTTTGGGTTCTTCCTTTTGATTAATTCAAAAGGGCTCCTTAGGTTGGCTTGCTGACTAAAGGAATACCTCTAGGATAAATTTATGGAATTTTATAGAGTATTTAGGTAGAGTTTGGCCAAACAAAAAGGCTTTGACGGTGTGAGTTAATGAGAAGGGAGAGTGCCCTTTTATAAGAGGGGTGAGGGGTACCTTTGGAAAAGCTGGCAATATTATTTTATAATAAATTCATATTCGGTTTCCAATGGCTCCAAAGTGGATTATTTAAAGTTTAAGGTTGGGATGGGTCGAAAAACACTCAACCAATAGAATTTAGACAGGTTTGGGTTACTATATTAACCTTATCTTTAAGTATTAACTCTTAGTTAATTAATTTCACTTTTACAATGTCTCTTTGTATTTTTATATTATATGGTTAATAAACATAATATATACATCAAAGAGACCCCCAAGTGGTCCATTAATGATACACATATCATGATATAAGTCTATTTGCTGAACCTTAGATTTTGAAGAATTTAATATCAATTAATAATATAATATTTGTTTTAAAAACTCTTTTATGTCAATTTTGACACTATTCCATAATTGATTTTTGTAAAAATCATAACAGAATTATTACTTCGGAAAAAGTTAATTAAATCAATCCTAATATGTCATATTAACCTATAAAATTAGTCTAATTCATAAAAAGTCTCAAATTATATTTATTTTGGTATTTATAATATCAATTATTCTAATTATTCATTAATTAGGTAATTACTGCATCATCATTGTGTCATAAATAAATTAAATTATTTAAAGTTTAAAAATTATAAATAAAGTCTCATTATGTAGGAAATTTATTTATCTTTCTAACTAATATTTAAAATAGAATTTATCTTATGTATAAAAGTATATTAAAAATTGTTTAGTAAATAAACTTTGATTTTAACTCTTTTAACTCTTCTTTTAATTAAATAATAATAAATGTACTAATCTAATCCAAGTGGACCTAAATGATAATCTTTTATTACTAAGGTTGTTTTTGGTCGAGATACACTTGTACAATAGAATTAGGACATTCGTTAGGTAATATTAATATCATTTTTATCCTTAATTACCCTATTTACTGTTAATTGTGGTAAATAAAAGTAAAAAGATATTATTCACCAAAAATTATTTTCATGTCATTGAACCACATTTTACTACTTGATATTAACCGTGTCTTTTGGATTTTCGAAATTTCATTCACAGAAGTGGTAAAATTAAGTTTTATGAAAAATTCAGTTTTTTAACTACCACTTAGTGGTTTCACTATTCATCAAAAATTGATGTTTTTCAGAACAATGCCAAAATTTCACCCTAAGCTATAATTGATATTCCGAATTCAAAAATGATGACTATTTTAAAAAATCCCAAACATATAAGTTTCATTAATTAATTTTATAATTAATTTCCGATGTTACAACAATAGCGTGTTTTTAAGAAACAATATATATCAAAAGATGGACAATTGTTTATGTCCAATTTCAATGTGAAATTAATTATAACGAACACCATTGGATAAAATGGTAAAAATATATTCTAATTATACTTTAAAACCACTAAATAATATAATTTATCACTATAAATTATTTTTTATTAAAAAACTTGTTTTTAAGTATTTTTCACTATTCAAAAAAATTGGAAGTTCTCAGAAAAATACCAAAAATTCAACTTAGGATAATTTTAATATTAAAAATAAAAAAATTAAGTCCATTTTGAAAGCTAAATTTTCTAAAATTTTAAAAAATAGGTATTATTATTCATAACGGCTACTTTGATTTGTCGTGGTGTGTGTTAGAACTCGAAGTTGCGTACAACACACGCTACTATATTATTCACAGAGAAGCATATCGTGGAATCTCAGGGTGTTAAATTCTCCCCTTCTTCAATAAATTGCGTACTCGCAATTTAATATTGTTCTTTGAAAATAAAATTTCAAAATAGAAAATATCTTTGTGGAAAAACTCACATCGGAAATTTGGTTAATAAAATTTAGTCTTAACAAGTTGAAAAGAGAAATGAAAGGGTCACCACAAAATTATGATCTTGATTAGGAGGACATTGGTGGCAATTATAGACATATAATTGGAGGAAGAACGTAAATATTTATAGGTAGTGGTTGAGGTCATCAATCAAAAATAATTTTAAAATTGAGGTACTTAAATTCCGCAATCTATGATGATTTAAAATACCATCGGTTCAACAAAACATAAGGTACTAGGATAACACATTTTTGACGTTTCAAAATATCTTAGTTGAAATCACACATCGAAAAATGAATTAATGAAGCCTATATTTAAAATAAAGACTGGAAAGTATGAAGATTACCAAAAATAACACATACTGGGGTTCCATGTAGGAAAATATAGATATGGAAGAGAAATCTAACCATCAATTATCTGATGGAGAGTGGTAGAGAACATGGCTATGAAAAGTCCAATATTCCCAAATCCATAAATTAGTGATGATCAAAGGTACCATCTAGGACAACATTTTTGTTCTAAGTTTCTTTTCTTAATGTTGAGGAATTTATTTATGAGATTGGATAAGATCATAAGGAGATATACCTACTTTATAATTATAATTTTATCCATTTATAAATTTCTACCACAAACTCATATTTCACCCTAAAAAAATACAACTCAAAAATACTCTATTAATCCTAATCGTATAGGGTTCCAAATATAATGAATTTATAATTCACATATCAGACCCTTTATGTAAAGAAAAAACATTATACCATCTAGGAACTTCATGTAGCACAATGGTAGGCGATAAATCCCAATTTCACTATGGTTGTGGGCTCGATTCCGACATCTTTGTCCGACACGATGGGTTGTCACACGGTCTGCGTGTTGTCCTTTTATAAAAATCCAAAAAAGAACCTTTCAAACTTAATCCATTCCAACCATTAAAATTATCCAAAATACTATTATCCAAACTCACAGTCCAAAATTTACAAGGAAGTTAAACATAATGAGGATCCTTTTTCCAGGTATTAACATGTGAATGCCTTCCTCATATATTCTTTTTCAACACCGCCACGTCCTGAATTACCAAAATCAGCCATCTCTTATTCCAAAATCACTACCTCAATATTAGGACCTTATTAAGGTTTATCTTTCCTTAAACCATGTAATTTCCAAAAAAAATTAACTTGCTGTAGAGTCACTTTTCTTAGTACCATAAAATCTCAAATCCTTAATTAAATAGTACTGCAGTACAATCCTTATTTATTTCTAGAATATCATTGATACGACACTTAAATGAAATAATTCTAAAATAACAACATAAGAACACTAGTCATTCATCTTAAACTGTGGTAGTATCATAACATGATTATTATCCAATGGCATCATTTGCGGCATAGTCTGATGACTAGGACATTGGTTCGCATAGTATCCAAACTCCTTGCAAATGAAGCATTGTAAATTTGAAACCATTTTCTTACCCTTTCAGTCACGTACATTTTGCCCTTTTCCTCCACCCTTATAGCAAACTCCCATTCCTTTCAGGAATGTTCTGGGGTGTTTCTTCCCAAAGTTATCACATATTGGAAAATTATTCTTTTCCCTCTTCCCTTTATCCATCTTTCTTTCTTCCATCCTTTTCTTCTCTTTCTTCCCTTCAAAGCCATAGGACTCTGAGAATTCTTTACTCATCTTATCAACACATGATACTATTTTTCATATGATGATAATACGTGGGAAACTATTTCCCTTATAAATTCTATCTTAGGACCACGAAAGATATGATCCTTATTACTCTTTGGATCATACGTAATACGGGAGTTCACATTCCTTCGACTGGGCACCATTTCTATACAATAGCATAAACTAGTTCAGTTTATGAATTGCAATGAATAATTATCAAAATTGTAAAATACCGAACACAAATTGAATAGTTTATGGATATAATCCATAATCATAAAAAAATTTCTTTGAGTAAGTATATACTCAAAAGCCCTTCATAATGGTTTGTAAAGAAAATGAGAATTATCCTAAGCATATCCCTCGGGAGTGTCATAACCAAGAGTGTAACAATTCCCATTATCATGCACCAGTTCCCATTCAAGTATAGCTCAAAGCGGTGTTTTCAGGTTTTACCCCTAGGTACATCTGTGCTAGAGCCGCCTCTACCAGTTCGTATCCAGACAGGGATGTATTGCTCGGAAATCTCAAAAAATATCTTCAATAACAAAATTCTAGGAAGTTCTTCTATACTAACCCTCAAAGTCTATCTTAGGGCTATGTGCTCTAATCAAAGTTTATCAAAATCTAATTTCCATAGTTATTGCTAAACTTCCTATGATACCAACTGTAATGCCCCGACCCCAGTTACCCAGAGTCGGTGCAATATTTTAATACATTGGAATGATTACAAGGAATCATGTCCCGAAGGACCAATCAGTTTAGCAGTTTTGGAAAAATAGATCACATACATGAATGTTACATTTTTACTTTAAGATGTACAAGAAAACATAAATAATCTTTATGAACGCCATTATTCCCTTGGCTTAAACCAGCATATCAATGACATTACACTTCTTGCAATCCTGGGAAAATTAAAACATAGAAAGTGGTGATCTCAAATGCTCAGTAAAGGTAAGTAATACAGCAGTAACTTTCAAAAATAAGCCTAAACAATTAAGGCAATGTATAAAACTAAAAAAAGGCCTTTTAAACTTGAACTTCAGTATAATATGGCAGAAATAAAACGAAATAATGCCATTTAATTATTCACATGGATATTATACTAATCGAATAATCACATGAAATATAACTAACCACTTTCATAATGATGGAATGCATAATGCCAGACTATCGTAACTACATATTCAAGGCCTCGTGCCAAGACTACAAATACGATTTTTCCAAGGCCTTATGCCGAGACACTAGGTTGTCTCATGAGACCTACCGATACATCGAGGAGCTATAGCGAGCTTCACCGATCACTTATTAAGTCCATTTCATTCCCATATGAAAAATTTCAAGCATAACATAAACATTCATATTAAAACTAGCATATGAAATGTAAATACATTTTCCATAAACCACGAATGGTATAAGAATAAAACATCCACAGTAAAACACATCACAAAAACATCAAAACAATATGGAAGTTTTGTATCATAACAATTCAACATGATATAAACTTAAAATCCATCAAAGTATGTTGACATAGATGAAATCAAAACTATTTGAGAGAAATATCTCTTCTTTTAAAATCATTTAAAAGTCACACATTTATTAAGGAAGTAATTTAAAAGAGATTTTTGAATCAAAGTGTTCCATAACCCTTTGAAACTTTTTAAAAGAAATATCATTTCAAAAAATTCATTTCCATATAAATAAATCCTTAAAATCATTTTGAAAACATGTACATTGGTAAAAAAATATTTAGAACAATAAATCTTTAAAACATTTAAAATTTTGATTTTGATAAAGAGTACCTTTAAGAAATTCTTAAAATATTCATTTTGAAATCATTTAAAAGTCAAATAATTATAAAATAAAACATTTACTTTGAAAATATACTTATAAGCTTGTAAGGGAAGCTTCGAAAATTTTATAACGGCAGAAAATAACTGCACCCGCCGTTTAAGTTTAAAAAGACATTCTTACCTTAAATTTTTTTAAAAGGTTAAAAAGTACCTTGTTTGGAAAATGACGGAAAGATTTCTTTCAAAACACATAAGGGTATAAATGACTTTAACCCATTGTCTAGTGAATAGTAAAAAAATGTTTTTAAATACATTTTTAAGGAACATGTATGTGGATGATAAAGAAATACCATTAGATTATTACGTATAAACAACCTCAGATAATGAAGAGATTGCAAAATAAACCCTTACCAATTTGGTAACTTACGAAACATACAAACCATGAAAGAGGTATCATAAAATGAATATGTAAATACACATAAATTAAAGTGTATTACAAAAATAATACAATTATGGGCAGTACATACACCACACAAAAGGTAATAGTGGCAATATGGCTTGAATCTCATGGGAATAAGGAGTGAGATGAAAACCCCTTACCTTGCATTTCCTTTAGTCTAGGGTATGTTTAACCTCTTGTACGAAGATCTCTGTATGTTATTAAATTATACCAGAACCATATTAATATTTATGATATCATACATGATTCATTTAGGACTTTATATTACCCATTTAATAATAATTTCCATGTTAAGTTAACATTTCGGGTAATAATCACTTTCTTTATTGTACGTGTTTTAACTTGTTACTCTTGGTTGTATCACTTAGATCATGATTTAAATACATCCATAATATAAAACATGATAAATATATCATATATATTTAGAATATAAATATGTATAATAGACATATATATGAAATGGAAAACACCATTTATGTAGACGGTAGTCCGTACGTACGCATAAGCGTTGTTTCTGTCTTCATATAGTATTGAATGGAAGTAAGTGAATAAGTTATATGTAAGTACATAATTCCTTGTATATATAAATATATATTTCTCCAGTAGAATTATTATTTCATATATTACATACTTATTAGTAATATATATATTTATAATCGTCGATGAATGGTGAACTTGGAAATGAATCTCATCGCGTCGTGGAGACGGTAATCCGTACGTACGCACGAGAGAAAATATCATTCTTTTGATATTAAAATAACATATAATTGGATGTTATATCATATATAAATAATCATAATCATGTTATATTTATTATCTATATTAATTACACATCATTATTATACCCATCCAAATAATAATTTATTGAATAACAATTACACCATGACGTGGAGACGGTAAGCCGTACGTACGCCCGTATGGTGACATGTTATACAAAGGATGGATAGAATACTGAAATATGGTTGTAAAATGTTTATAATAACATAAAAGTTTATATAATATCCTGGATTTATTATTTTATAATGGTAATAACAAAGAAAGAAGAAGTGGAAGAAAAAAGGAACTTGAAAAGGGGTGGTGAAATCATTACCTCTTCTTCGGGTTCTTCCTTTTGATTTGAACAAAAGGGCTCCTTAGGATGGCTTTTTTGACTAAATTAAGGACTCTAGGAATATTTTAGGTAAGTTTAGAGAGTATTTGTACTGAGTTTGGCCGAACAAAAAGGATTTGAAGGTGTGAGTTTATGAGAAGGGAGAGTGCCCTTTTATAAGAGTGGCGACGGGCACCTTTGGAAATGCTAGAAATATTATTTTATAATAAATTCATATTCGGTTTCTAATGGCTCCAAAGTGGATTGTTTAAAGTTTAAGGTTGGTATGGGTCTAAAACCACTCAACCAATAGAATCTAGACAGGTTTGGGTTACTATATTAACCTTATCTTTAAGTATTAACTCTTAGTTAATTAGTTTCACTTTTACAATGTCTCTTTGTATTTTTATATTATATGGTTAATAAACCTACAATATACATCCAAGAGACCCCCAACTGGTTAATTAATGATACAAATATCATGATATAAGTCTCTTGTCTTAACCATATATTTTTAAGAATTTAATATCAATTAATAATATTATATTTGTTTTAAAAACTCTTTTTTTTTCAATTTTGACACTATTCAATAATTGATTTTTGTAAAACTTATAACAGAATGATTACTTCTAAAAAAGTTAATTAAATCAATCCAAACATGTCATATTAACCTATAATGTTGGTTTAATTCATAAATAGTCTCAAATTATATTTATTTGGGTATTTATAATATCAATTATTCTAATTGCTCATTAATTAGGTAATTACTTCATCATCATTGTGTCATAAATAAATTAAATTATTTAATTTTTAAAAATTATAAATAAAACATAATTATGTAGGAAATGTTCTTAGCTTTCTAATTAATATTTACAATCTAATTTATCTTATGTATAACACTATATCAAAAATGTTTTAGTAAATAAAGTTTGATTTTAACTCTTTTAACTCTTCTTTGAATTAAATAATAATAAATGTCCTAATCTAATCCAAGTGGACATAAATGATAATATTTTATTACTAAGCTTCTTTATGGTCGAGATAAACTTGTCCAATTGAATTAGGACCTGTTTTAGGGTAATATTAATATCATTTTTACCCTTAATTACCCTATTTACTTTTAACCGTGGTAAATAAAAGTAAAAAGTTACTATTCAACAAAAATTATTTTCATCTCATTGAACCACATTTTACTACTTTATATTAACCGTGTCTCTCGGATTTTAGAAATTCCATTCACAGAAGTGGTAAAATTATGTTTTATAAAAAATTTAGTTTTTTAACTACCACTTAGTTGTTTCACTATTCATCAAAAATTGATGTTTTTCAGAACAATTCCAAAATTTCACCCTAAGCTATAATAGATATTCTGAATTCAAAAATGATGTCTATTTTACAAAATTCCCAACATATAAGTTTCATTAATTAATTTTATAATTAATTCCCGCTGTTACAACAAATAGCGTGTTTTTAAGAAATAATATTTATCAAAAGATTGACAATTGTTTATGTCCAATTTCAATGTAAAATTAATTCTAATGAACACCATTGGATAAAATGGTAAAAATATATTCTAATTATACTTTAAAACCACTAAATAATATAATTTATCACTATAAATTATTTTGATTAAAAAAGTTGTTTTTAAGTATTTTTCACTATTCACAAAAATTAGAAGTTCTCAGAAAAATACCAAAAATTCAAATTAGGATAATTTCGATATTCCAAATCCAAAAATGAAGTCCATTTTGAGATATAAAATTTCTAAAATTTTAAAAAGTAGGTATTACTATTCATAACGGCTACTTTGATTGGTCGTGGTGTGTTTTAGAACTCGAAGTTGCGTACAACACATGCTACTGTATTATTCAAAGAGAAGTGTACCGTGGAAGCTCAGGGTCGTACATTCTCCGCTCCTTCAATAAATTGTGTCATCGAAATTTGGAATTGTTCTTTGAAAATAAATGTTGAAAATAGAATATATCTTTATGGGAAAACCCACATCAGAAATTTGGTTAATAAAATTTAGTCTTAACAAGATGAAAAGAGAAATGAAAGGGTCACCACAAAATTATGATCTCGATTAGGAGGAAATTGGTGAAATTATAGACATATAATTGGAGGAAGAATGTAAATATTTATAGGTAGTGATTGAGGTCATCAATCACAAACAAGTTTAAAATTGAGGTACTTAATTCTTCAATCTATGATGATTTAAAATACCATCGGTTCAACAAAACATAAGGTATTAGGATAACACATTTTTGACGTTTCAAAATATCTTAGTTGAAATCACACATCGAAAAATGAATTAATGAATCCTCTATTTAAAATAAAGAGTGGAAAGTATGATGATTACAGAAAATAACACATACTAGGGTTCCATGTAGAAAAATATGGATACGGAAGAAAAATCTAACCATCAATTATCTGATGGAGCGTGGTAGAGAACAAGGCTATGAAAAGTCCAACATTCCCAAAGCCATAAATTAGTGATGGTCTAAGGTACCATCCAGGACAACATTTTTGTCCTAAGTTCCTTTTCTTAATGTTGAGTAATTTATTTATGAGATTGGATAAGATCATAAGGAGATATACTTACTTTATAATTAGAGTTTTATCCATTTAAAAATTTCTACCACAAACTCATCTTTCAGCCCAAAACAAAATACAAATAAAAAATACTCTATTTATACTAATTTTATAGGGTTCCAAATATAATGGATTTATAATTCACATATCATACCCATTATGAAAATAAACTACATTATACCATCTAGAAACTTCATGTAGCACAATGGTAGGAGATATATCCCAATTTCACTATGGTTGTGGGTTCGATTCACACAACTTTGTCCGACATGACGGGTCATCACACGGTCTGCGAGTTGTCCTTTTATAAAAATCCAAAAAAGAACCTTTCAAACTTAATCCATTCCAACCATTAGACTTATCCAAAATACTATTATCCAAACTCACAGTCCAAAATTTACAAGGAAGCTAAACATAATGAGGATCCTTTTTTCCAGGTAATAACATGTGAATGCCTTCCTCATATATTCTTTTACAAAACCGAAACATCCTAAATTACCAAAATCAACCATCTCTTATTCCAAAATCACTACCACAATATTACGACCATATTAAGTTTTATCATTACTTCAACCATGTAATTTCCAAAAAAATTAACTTTCTATAGAGTCACTTTTCGTAGTACTATAAAATCTCAAATCCTTTATTAAATATTACTGCAGTACAATCCTTATTTATTTCCAGAATATGATTGGTACGACACTTAAATGAAATAATTCTAAAATAACAACATAAGAACACTAGTCATTCCTCTTCATCTGTGGTAGTATCATAACATTATTATTATCCAATAGCATCATTTGCGGCATAGTCTGATGACTGGGATATTGGTTCGTGTAGTGTCCAAAATCCTTGCAAATGAATCATTGTAAATTTGAAACCATTTTCTTACCCTTGCAGTCACGTACATTGTGCCCTTTTCCTCCACACATATAACAAACTCCCTTTCCTTTCAGGCATGTTCCAGGGTGTTTCTTCCCACAGTTATCACATATGGGAAAATTCTTCTTTTCCCTCCTCCCTTTATCCATATTTCTCTCTTCGATCTCTTTCTTCTCTTTCTTCCATTAAAAGCCATAGGACTCCGAGATTTCTATACTCATCTTATCAACACATGATAATATTTCTTCATGTGATGATAATGCGTGGGAAACTATTTCCCTTCTAAATTCTAGCTTAGGACCACGAAAGATATGATGCTTCTTATTCTTTGGATCATACGTAATACGGGAGTTCACATTCCTTCTACTGGGCACCATTTCTATACAATAGGATAAACTAGTTCAGTTTATGAATTGTAATGAATAATTACCAAACTTGTAAAATACCTAACACAAATTGAACAGTTTATGGATATAATCCATAATCATAAAAATCATTTGTTTGAGTATGTATATAATCATAAGCACTTCATAATGGTTTGTAAAGAAAATGAGGATTATCCTAAGAATATCCCTCGGGAGTGTCGTAACCAAGAGTGCAGCAAGGCCTATTGTCGTGCACCAGTTCCCATTCGAGTCTATCTCAAAGAGGTGTTTTCGGGTTTTACCCCTAGGTACATCTATGCCAGAGCCGCCTCTACCTGCTCGTATCCAGAAAGGGATGTATTGCTCGGAAATCTCACAAAATCTCTGTAATACCAAAATTCTAGGAAGTTCTTCTATACTAATCCTCAAAGAATATCTTAGGGCTATTTTCTCTAATCAGAGTTTATCTAAATCTAATTTCTAAGGTTATTGCTAAACTTCCTCTGATACCAACTATAACGCCCTGAACCCAGTTACCTAGAGTCTGTGCATTATTTTAATACATTGGAATGATTACAAGGAATCAATCCCGAAGAACTAATCAGTTTAGCAGTCTTGAAAAAATAGATCACATGCATGAATGTTACATTTTCACTTTAAGACGTACAAAAAAAAATAAATAATCTTTATGAATTCCATAATTTCCTTGGCTTAACCCTGCATATCAATCACATTACACTTCTTGGAATCCTGGGAAAAATAAAACATAGAAAGGGGTGAGCTCAAATGCTCAGTAAGGGTAATAAATATAGCAGAAACTTTCAAAAATAAGCATAAACATTTAAGTCAATGTATAAAACTAAATAAAAATCCTTTTAAAGTTGATGTTCAGTATAATATGGCAGAAATAAAATGAAATAATTCCATTTACTTATTTACATGGATATTCTACTAATCGAATAATCACATGCAATATCACTAACCACTTTCATAATGATGGAATGCATAATTCCTGACTATCATAACAATATAGTCAAGGCCTCGTGCCAAGACTAAAAATAAGATTTTTCCAAGGCCTTGTGCCAAGACACTAGTTTGTCTCATGAGACCTACCGATGCATTAAGGATCTATAGCGGGCTACACCTATCACTTATCAAGTCCAATGCATTCCCATATGAAAAAGTTCAAACATAACATAAACATTTTTATTTAAACTAGCATATGAAATGTAAATACTTCATCCATAAACCATGAATGGTATAAAAATAACACATCCACAGTAAAACACATCACAAAAACATCAAAAAATATGGAATTTTTGTATCATAACAAATAAACATCAATTAAACATAAAATCCATCAAAGGATGTTGACATAGATGAAATCAAAACTATTTGAGAGAAATATCTCTTTATTTAAAATCATTTAAAAGTCACACATTTATTAAGGAAGTAATTTAAAAGATATTTTTGAATCAAAGTGTCCCATACCACTTCATAACTTTTGAAAAGAAATATCATTTCAAACAATTCATGTCTATATAAATAAATCCGTAAAATCATTTTGAAAACATGGACATTAATTAAAAATATTTGGAAAGATAAATCATTAAAACATTTAAAATTCTGATTTTGATAAATAGTACCTTTCATAAATTCTTAAAATATTCATTTTGAAATCATTTAAAAGTCACAGAATTATAAAAGAAAACATTTTCTTTGAAAATATACTTATAATCTTGTAAGGGAAGCTTCGAAAATTTTATAACGGCCTAAAATAACCGCACCCGTCGTATACGTTTAAAAAGTCATTCTTACCATAAATTTGTCGAAAAGGTTAAAAAGTACCTTGTTTGGAAAATGACAGATAGATTCCATTCAAAATACATAAGTGTATAAATGACTTTAACCCATTGTCTAGTGAATAGTAAAAATGTTTTTAAATACATTTTTAAGGAACATGGATGTGGATGATAAATAAATCTCAGTAGATTATTACGTATAAACAACCTCGGATAATGAAGAGATTGCGAAATAAACCCTTGCCAATTTGGTAACTTACGAAACATACACCCCATGAAAGAGGTATCATAAAATGAATATCTAAATACACATAAATTAAAGTGTATTACACAAATAATACAATTATGGGAAGTACATACACCACACAAAAGGTAATAGTGGCAATATGGTATGAATCTCACGAGAATAAGGAGTGAGATGAAAATCCCTTACCTTGCACTTTCCTTTAGTCGACGGTACATTTAACCTCCCGTAAGAAGATCGTAGTATGTTATTAAATTATAACAGAACCATATTAATTTATATGATTTCATACATGATTCATTTATGACTTTATATTACCCTTTTAATAATAATTTCCATGTTAAGTTAACATTTCGGGTAATAATCACTTTCTTTATCGTACGTGTTTTAACTTGTTACTCTTGGTTGTATCACATAGATCAGGATTTAAATTCTTCCAGAATATAAAATATGATAAATATATCATATATATTTAGAATATAAATAGGTATAATAGACATATATATGAAATGGAAAACTCCGTTTATGGAGACGGTAGTCCGTACGTACGCATAAATGTTGTTTCTATCTTCATATAGTATTGAACGGAAGTAAGTGAATAAGATATATGTAAGTTAATAAGTCCCTATATATATAAATATATATTTATCCAGTAGCATTATTATTTCATATATTACATACTTATTAGTAATATATATTTTTATAATCGTCGATGAATGATGAACATGGAAATGAATCTCATCGCGTCGTGGAGACGGTAATCCGTACGCACGCACGAGCGAAAATATCATTCTTTTGATATTAAAATAATATATAATTGAATGTTATATCCTATATAAAAAATCATTATCATGTTATATTTATTATCTACATGAATTACATATCATTATTATACCCATCCAAATAATAATTTATTGAATAACAATTACACCACGACGTCGAGACGGTAAGCCGTACGTATGCCCGTATGGTGACATGTTATTCAAAGAATGGATAGAATACTGAAATATGGTTGTAAAATGTTTATAATAACATAAAAGTATATATAATATACTGGATTTATTATTTTAGAATATTAATAACAAATAAATAATAAGTGGAAGAAGAAAGGAACTTGAAAAGGGGTGTTGAAATCATTACCACTTCTTCGGGTTCTTCCTTTTGATTTGATCAAAAGGGCTCATTAGGTTCGCTTTATGACTAAAGGAAGGCCTATAGGATGAATTGAGGGATGTTTATAGAGTATTTGGGAAGAGGTTAGCCAAACAAAAAGGATTTCAAGGTGTGAGTTAATGAGAATGGAGAGTGCCCTTTTATAATAGGGGTGAGGGGCACCTTTGGAAAAGCTAGAAATATTATATTATGATAAATTCATATTCGGTTTATAATGGCTCCAAAGTGGATTATTTAATGGTTAAGGTGGGTATGGGTCAAAAAACACTAAACCTATAGAATTTATACAGGTCTGGGTTACTATATTAACCTTATCATTAAGTATTAACTCTTAGTTAATTAGTTTCACTTTTACAATGTCTCTTTGTATTTTTATATTATATGGATAATAAACTTACTATATACATCCAAGCGACCCCCAAGTGGTCCATTAATGCTACAACTATCATGATATAAGTATCTTTTCTGAAACATAGATTTTTAGGAATTTAATATCAATTAATAATATAATATTTTTTTAAAAAACTCTTTTTTGTTAATTTTGACACTATTCAATAATTGTTTTTTGTAAAACTCATAACAGAATGATAACTTCGAAAAAAGATAATTACATAAATCCTAACATGTCATATTAACCTTTAAAATTAGTTTAATTCATAAAAAGTCTCAAATTATATTTATTTGGGTATTTATAATATCAAGTATTTTAATTTTTTATTAATTAGTTAATTATTGCATCATCATTGTGTCAAAAATAAATTATATTATTTAATGTTTAAAAATTATAAATAAAATATAATAATGTATTAAATTGTTTTAGATTTATAATTAATATTTACAATAGAATTTATCTTATGTATAACAATATATTAAAAATGTTTTAGTAAATAAAAATTGATTTTAACTCTTTTCACTCTTCTTTGAATTAAATAATAATAAATGTCCTAATCTAATCCAAGTGGACCTAAATGATAATATTTTATTACTAATCTTGTTTTTTGTCGAGATACACTTGTCCAATAGAATTAGGACATGTGTTAGGGTAATATTAATGTCATTTTTACCCTTAATTACCCTATTTACTTTTAATCATGGTAAATAAAAGTAAAAAGTTACTATTCCACCAAAAATTATTTTTATCTCATTGAACCACATTTTACTACTTTATATTTACAGCGTCTCTCGGATTTTCCAAATTCCATTCACAGAAGTGGTAAAATTATGTTTTATGAAAAATTCAGTTTTTTAACTACCACTTAGTGGTTTCACTATTCATCAAAAAATTGAAGTTTTTCAGAACAATGCGAAAATTTCACCCTAAGCTATAATATATATTCCGAATTCAAAAATTATATCTATTTTAAAAAATTTGAAACATATTAGTTGCATTAATAAATTTTATAATTAATTCCCATTGTTACAACAAATAGCGTGTTTTTAAGAAACAACATATATTAAAAGATTGACAATTGTTTATGTCCAATTTCAAAGAGAAATTAATTCTAATGAACACCATTGGATAAAATGGTAAAAATATCTTCTAATTATACTTTAAAACCACTAAATAATATTATTTTTCACTATAAATCATTTTGATTAAAAAACTATTTTAAGTATTTTTCAATATTCATAAAAATTGGAAGTTCTCATAAAAATACCAAAAATTCAACTTAGGATAATTTCGATATTCCAAATCCAAAAATGAAGTCCATTTTGATAGATAAAATTTCTAAAATTTTAAAAAGTAGGTATTACAATTCATAACGGCTACTTTGATTGGTCGTGGTGTGTGTTAGAACTCAAATTACATACAACACACGCTTCTGTATTATTCAAAGAGAAGCGTACCATAGAAGATCGGGGTGTTACATTCTTCCCTCCTTCATTAAATTGTGTCCTTGAAATTTGATATTGTTCTTTGAAAATAAAAGTTGAAAATAGAAAATATCTTTGTGGAAAAACCCACATCGAAAATTTGGTTAATAAAATTTAGTCTTACCAAGATGAAAAGAGAAATGAAAGGGTCACCACAAAATTATGATCTCTATTAGGAGGGAATTAATGGAAATTATAGACATATAATTAGTGGAAGGACGTAAATATTTATAGGTAGTGATTGAGGTCATCAATCACAAACAAGTTTAAAATTGAGATACTTAAATTCCTTAATCTATGATGATTTAAAATACCATCGGTTCAACAAAACATAAGGTATTAGGATAACACATTTTTTACATTTTAAAATATCTTTGTTGAAATCACACATCGAAAAATGATGTAATGAAGCCTCTATTTAAAATAAAGAGTGTAAAGTATGAAGATTACCAAAAATAACACATACTAGGGTTCCATGTAAGAAAATATGGATATGGAAGCAAAATATGACCATCAATTATCTGATGGAGAGTGGTAGAGAACATGGCTTTTAAAATTCCATCATTCCCAAAGCCATAAATTAGTGATCATCTAAAGTACCATCCCGGACAACATTTTTGTTCTAAGTTACTTTTCTTAATGTTGAGGAATTTATTTATGAGATTGGCTACGATCATAAGGAGATATACTTACTTTATAATTAGAGTTTTATCCATTTATAAATTTCTACGACAAACTCATCTTTCACCCCAAAACAAAATACAACTGAAAAATACTCTATTTATCCTAATCTTATAGGGTTCCAAATATAATGAATTTATAATTCACAAATCAGACCCTTTATGTAATGAAACTACATTATACCATCCATGAACTTCATGTATCACAATGGTAGGTGATAAATCCCAATTGTACTATGGTTGTGGGTTCGATTCCCGTAGTTTTTTCCGACACGACGGGTCGTCACAGGGTCTGCGTGTTGTCCTTTTATAAAAATCCAAAAAAGAACCTTTAAAACATAATCCATTTCAACAATTAGACTTATCCAAAATACTATTATCCAAACTCACAGTCCAAAATTTACAAGGAAGTTAAACATATTGATGATCCTTTTTTCCAGGTAATAACATGTGAATGCCTTCCTCATATATTCTTTTACAACACCACAACATCCTGAATTACCAAAATCAACCATCTCTTATTCCAAAATCACTACCTCAATATTATGACCATATTAAGGTCCATATTTCCTTCAACCATGTAATTTCCAAAAAAAAATTAACTCGATGTAGAGTCACTTTTCTTAGTACCATAAAATCTCAAATCCTTGATTAAATAGTAATTCATGTACAATCCTTATTTATTTCCAGAATATCATTGATACGACAATTAAATGAAATAATTCTAAAATAACAACATAAGAATAATAGTCATTCCTCTTCATATGTGGTAGTATCATAACATGATTATTATCCAATATCATCATTTGCGGTATAGTCTGATGACTGGGACATTGGTTTGCATAGTGTCCAAACTCCTTGCAAATGAAGCATTGTAAATTTTAAACCATTTTCTTACCCTTGCAGTCACGTACCTTATGCCCATTTCCTCCACACTTATAACAAAATCCTATTCCTTTCAGGCATGTTCCAAGGTGTTTCTTCCCACAGTTATCACAGATGGGAAAATTCTCCTTTTCCTTATTCCCTTTATCCATCTTTCTCTCTTCCATCCTTTTCTTTTCTTGCTTCCCTTCAAAGCCATAGGACTCCGAGAATTCTTTACTCATTTATCAACAGATGATACTATTTCTTCATATGATGATAATACGTGGGAAACTATTTCCCTTATAAATTCTAGCTTAGGACTATGAAAGATATGATCCTTCATACTCTTTGGATCATACATAATATAGGAGTTCACATTTCTTCTACTGGGCGCCATTTCTATACAATAGCATAAACTAGTTCAGTTTATGAATTGAAATGAATAATTACCAAACTTGTAAAATACCAAAAACAAATTGAATTGTTTATGGATATAATCCATAATCATAAAAAAAATTTCTTTGAGTATGTATATACTCATAAGACCATCATAATGGTTTGTAAATAAAATGATAATTATCCTAAGCATATCCCCCTGGGAGTTTCGTAACCAAGAGTGAAGCAAAGCCCGTTGTTGTGAACCAGTTCTCGTTCGAGTCTAGCTCAAAGCAGTCTTTTCATGTTTTACCCCTAGGTACATCTATGCCAGAGCCGCCTCTACCTGCTCGTATCCAGATAGGGATGTATTGCTCCAAAATATCACAAAATCTCTGCAATACCAAAATTCTAGGAAGTTCTTCTATAATAATCCTCAAAGTCTATCTTAGGGCTATGTGCTCTAATCAGAGTTTATCTAAATCTAATTTCCAAGGTTATTGCTAAAGTTCCTATGATACCAACTGTAACGCCCCAACCCTAGTTACCTAGAGACTGTGCATTATTTTAATACATTGGAATGATTTCATGGAATCAAGTCCCGAAGGACTAATCAGTTTAGCAGTCTTGGAAAAATGGATCACATACATGAATGTTACATTTTCACGTTAAGATGTAAAAAACAACATAAATAATCTTTATGAATTCCATTATTCCCTTGCCTTAACCCTGCATATCAATCACATTACACTTCTTGGAATCCTAGGAAAAATATAACATAGAAAGTGGTGAGATCAAATGCCCAGTAAGGGTAAGCAATACAGTGGAAACTTTCAAAAATAAGCATAAACATTTAAGGCAATGTATAAAACTAAAACAAAATCCTTTTAAACTTGAGCTTCAGCATAATATGGAAGAAATAAAATGAAATAATGTCATTTACTTATTCACATGGATATTCTACTAATAGAATAATCACATGCAATATCACTAACCACTTTCATAATGATGGAATTCATAATGCCAGACTATCATAACAACATAGTCAAGACCTCGTGCCAAGACTACAAATAATATTTTTCCAAGGCCTTGTGCCAAGACACTAGTTTGTCTCATGAGACCTACCGATGCATCGAGGAGCTATAGCGGGCTCCACTCGTCACTTATTAAGTCCAATGCATTCCCATAAGAAAAATTTCAAACATAACATAAACATTCATATTAAAACTAGCATATGAAATGTAAATACTTCATCCATAAACAACGAATGGTATAAGAATAACACATCCACAGTAAAACACATCACAAAATACATCAAAACAATATGGAAGTTTTGTATCATAACAAATAAACATCAAATTAACTTAAAATGCATCAAAGGATGTTGACATAGATGAAATCAAAACTATTTGAGAAAAATATCTCTTCTTTTGAAATCATTTAAAAGTCACACATTTATTAAAGAAGTAATTTAAAAGATATTTTTGACTCAAAGTGTCCCATAACACTTCGAAACTTTTGAAAAGAAATGTCATTTCAAAAAATTCATATCCATATAAATAAATCCTTAAAATCATTTTGAAAACATGGACATTAATTAAAAATATTTAGAAATATAAATCTTTAAAACATTTAAAATTCTGATTTTGATAATGAGTACCTTTCAGAAATTCTTAAAATATTCATTTTGAAATCATTTAAAAGTCACATAATTATAAAATAAATCATTTACTTTGAAATATATACTAATAATATAGTAAGGGAAGCTTCGAAAATATTATAATGGTGGAAAATAACCACACCCTCCGTATAAGTTTTAAAAGACATTTTTACCTTAAATTTGTCAAAAAGGTTAAAGAGTACCTTGTTTGGAAAATGACAGAAAGTTTCCATTCAAAACACATAAGGGTATAAATGACTTTAACCCATTGTATATTGAATAGTAAAAATGTTTTTAAATACATTTTTATGGAACATGGATGTGGATGATAAAGAAATCCCAGTAGATTATTACGTATAATCAACCTCGGATAAAGAAGAGATTGCGAAATAAACCCTTACCAATTTCGTAACTTACGAAACATACAACCCATGAAAGAGGTATCATAAAATTAAGATGTAAATATACATAAATTAAAGTGTATTACACATAGAATACAATTATGGGCAGTACAGACACCACACAAAAGGTAATAGTGGCAATATGGCATGAATCTCATGGGAACAAGGAGTGAGATGAAAACCCCTTACCTTGCACTTTCCTTTAGTCGAGGGTACGTTTAACCTCCTATAAGAAAATTGTATTATGTTATTAAATTATACCAAAACCATATTAATATTTTTTATATCATACATGATTCATTTATGGCTTTATATTACCCATTTAATAATAACTCCCATGTTAAGTTAACATTTCGGGTAATAATCACTTTCTTTATCGTACGTGTTTTAACTTGTTACTCTTCGTTGTATCAATTAGATCATGATTTAAATAATTCCAGAATATAAAACATGATAAATATATCATATATATTTAGAATATAAATATGTAAAATAGACATATATATGAAATGGAAAACACCATTTATGGAGACGGTAGTCCGTACGTACGCATAAACGTTGTTTCTGTCTTCATATAGTATTGAATGGAAGTAAGTGAATAAGACATATGTAAGTACATAAATCCTTATATATATAAATATATATTTCTCTAGTAGCATTATTATTTCATATCTTTTATACTTATTAGTAATATATATTTTTATAATCGTCGATGAATGGTGAACTTGGAAATGAATCTCATCGCGTCGTGGAGACGGTAATCCGTACGTACGCACGAGCAAAAATATCATTCTTTTCATATTAAAATAATATATAATTGGATGGTATATCATATATAAAGAATCATTATCATGTTATATTTATTATCTACATGAATTACACATCATTATTATACCCATCCAAATAATAATTTATTGATTAATAATTACACCACGACGTGGAGACGGTAAGCCGTACATACGCCCATATGGTGACATGTTATTCAAAGGATGGATAGAATACTCAAATATGGTTGTAAAATATTTATAATAACATAAAAGTATATGTAATATACTGGAGTTATTATTTTAGAATGGTAATTACATAGAAAGAAGAAGTGGAAGAAGAAAGGAACTTGAAAAGGGGTGGTGAAATCATTACCTCTTCTCTGGGTTCTTCCTTTTGATTTGATCAAAATTTCTCTTTAGGTTGGCTTTATGACTAAAGTAAGGCCTCTAGGATTAATTGAGGGAATTTTAGAGAGTATTTGGGCAGATTTTGGCTGAACCAAAATGATTTTATGGTGTGGGTTAATGAGAAGGGAGAGTGCCCTTTTATAAGAGGGGTGAGGGGCATCTTTGGAAAAGCTAGAAATATTATTTTATAATAAATTCATATTCGGTTTCTAATGGCTAAAAAGTGGATTATTTAATGTTTAATGTGGGGATGGGTCAAAAACCACTCAACCAATAGAATTTAGACAGTTTTGGGTTACTATATTAACTTTATCTTTAAGTATTAACACTTTGTTAATTAGTTTCACTTTTACAATGTCTCTTTGAATTATTATATTATATGGTTAATAAACAGACTATATACATCCATGAGACCCCCAATTGGTCCATTAATAATACACCTATCATGATATAAGTCTCTTGGCTGATCCTTAGATTTTTAGGAATTTAATATCAATTAATAATATAATATTTGTTTTAAAAACTCTTTTTTGTCAAATTTGAGACTATTCAATAATTGTTTTTGTAAAAATCCTAAAAGAATTATTACTTCTCAAAAAGTAAATTAAATAAATCCTAACATGTAATATTAAACTAGAAAATTAGTTTAATTCATAAAAAGTCTCAAATTATACTTATTTGGGTATTTATAATATCAATTAATCTAAGTTTTCATTAATTAGGTAATTACTGCATCATCATTGTGTCATAAATAACTTAGATTATTTATTGTTTAAAAATTATAAATAAAATATAATTATTTATGAAATTGTTTTATATTTTTAGTGAATATTTAAAATCGAATTTATCTTATGTATAACACTATATTAAAAATGTTTTAGTAAATAAACATTGATTTTAACTCTTTAAACTCTTCTTTCAATAAAATAATAATAAATGTCCTAATCTAATCCAAGTGTACCTAAATGATAATATTTTATTAATAAGATTGTTTTTGGTCTAGATACACTTGTCCAATAGAATTAGGACATGTGTTAGGGTAATATTAATATAATTTTTACCCTTAATTACCCTATTTACTTTTAACCGTGGTAAATAAAAGTAAAAAGTTACTACTCACCAAAAATTATTTTCATCTCATTGAACCAAATTTTACTACGTGATATTAACCTTTTCTCTCGGATTTTCGAAATTCCATTCACAGAAGTGGTAAAATAATGTTTTATGAAAAAATCAGTTTTTTAACTACCACTTAATGGTTTCACTATTCATCAAAAATTGAAGTTTTTCAGAACAATGCCAAAATTTTCCCCTAAGGTATAATTGATATTCCGAATTCAAAAATGATTTCTATTTTACAAAATTCCAAACATATAATTTTCATTAATTAATTTTATAATTAATTCCCGCTATTACAACAAATAGCGTGTTTTTAAGAAACAATATATATCAAAAGATTGACAATTTTTTATGTCTAATTTCAATGTGAAATTAATTCTAATGAACACCGTTGGATAAAATGATAAAAATATATTCTAATTATACATTAAAACCACTAAATAATATAATTTATCACTACAAATTATTTTGATTAAAAAAGTTTTTTTTAATTATTTTTCACTATTTATAAAAATTGGAAGTTCTCAGAATAATACCAAAAATTCAACTGAGGATGATTTTGATATTCAAAATCAAAAAATGAAGTCCATTTTGAGAGATAAAATTTCAAAATATTTAAAAAGTAGGTATTACTATTCATAACAGCTACTTTGATTGGTCGTGGTGTGTGTTAGAACTCGAAGTTGCGTACAACACACGCTACTGTATTATTCAAAGAGAAGTGTACCGCGGATGCTCGGAGTGTTACAAATGTACAATCCAAATAAATTAAACTTTGTGTATAACAATAAAACATTCCTTAATAAAATAAAATTGAGACAAAATTCATTAAATATGAATTTAAAGACCCAAATGTGTAATCATCAAAAAAAAGATATAAATACCATGAATATAATAGGATTCATGATATTATATTTCAATTTGAAAGTGTGTACACCATATACATATATATTATATTAGGTGCACAATAATAAATTATTCCTCACAGATAAAAAAGTGAGCCAAGAATTCCTTACCTTGTGTTTCGTTTGGGGTGAATGTCATTTAAATTAATATATAACAAACTTATGTTAATTTTATAATTGATTAAGATCCTTTTTCATGTTTATAATTACTTTTATTACATTTATTGACATTTTTTACAACTAATCAGACAATTAAGTTTATAGCAGGTTTTTTTGACCAAATTTAGTTTATGTGTCAAAACAACTATTGTTGGTCAACTATGGTCATAGGGTTCATAATATAACATCGAATGAAAAATAACCAAGACATAATTATAATATTTTTACATAAATTATTCTTTTAAATTAAATAATTTAATATGGTTTTAAAAATGAGCATAAGTTGCTATCATTGTGATGGTAGGTCGTGCGTATGCATGTGTAACATTCCAATTTTTAAATGATCATTTTGGAAACAATGTATGTAACTAAAATCCTTCCAGATTGGTCATTATATAATAAATGTCATATTATTTAATAATATATACTTATATATATAATTAAATGATATAAAAGGAATCACATCATGTCGAGGAGGTGGTATTCCACACGTCCACGAACGACGTTATCTCTTTTTAAATTTGTGAAGTTGTAATAAAGGAGATGATATAAATATATATAAGTATTATATTTATAAAAAGATAATTATGTCATGAATATATTTTTTTATATTTTTTTATTTTAATTATTTTTAATTATTTCCATTCATTTATACATTCCATGTATAATGCGAAGGAATCACATCGCTTTGAGGGGGCGGTAGTCCACACTTCCTGAAATGAGATTATCATATTTACACAACTCAGAAAGAATAAAAATATGTTATAAATATAAATTAATGAATTTTAAAACATTATAAATAACATATATATCATATATAAATATATTTACCGTCATAATGTCCACCAGAAGATGTGGTAATGTAAAATTAAATAATCATCGTTCTGTGAGGCAGTAATTCACCGTTCAAAAAAATAATATTTTCATTTCTCATTAGAGGGAGGGGTTTTCAAGTTTTGGTGTAACCCTTAAAATAAAAAAATCCTATTATATATAGGATACATATTTTTTATTTAATAAAATAATAATGTGATTTTATGGGGTTCGAGAATGAAAATAAAACTAGAGAGATTGAGAAAATACATTACCTTTTAATCAGGTAACTTCTTTTGATTTATAAAAAAAGGGATATTCAAAGGTATTCTTACCAAAAGAATGATTATATGTTTAGGGAAGGGATTTTTGGAGTCCATTTTGGATGATCTTGGCAGAAATTAAGAAATTGTAGAGGTGTGAGGAAAGAGTATATGTGGTGGCCTTTTATAGGGAAGGAAAAGGACTCACTTGGTATTCAGGAAAAAAAGTTAGGTGTACACATGTTCTTACCTAATAAAGGACATAAAAACTACCCCAAATAATTAATGTAAGTTTATTGGAAAAAATATTTCCATAAAATAAGATTTGGACCAGTTTCTAGGTTATTTGGGCCCTTAAAAATAGGGTTTTAGTCCATTTTTAAGCATAATTACACCTTAATTATTGTAATTAATTTTAATCACTTTCATTAATAATTTTTTTCCAAAATTAAGTGGATATTATTATAACAAAAATATTAAATTTATTCTCATGTTTTATTTATTATTTACAAAATTAAAATAACATTAGTGGAAAATTTAGGGTAATTGCTAATCTCACAGAAAGACGGATTAAAATGTTTTAGTAGAAAAATGTTCAAAAGATTGTCATGTTTTTATATAAATATTTCACTTTCAAATTGATTCTAATAAACAAAAATGTATTAATAGATTTATAATTTATCCCATATGACTTAAAAAAAATTATAATATAATATTACATTTTTAATTCTCTAAACAAAATGAAAGTTTTTAACTAAAACGCAGTATTTTTCACTGTTTACTAAAAATTGATGTTTCCAAGAAAAATCCCAAAAATTCACCCTAATATGATTTTGAAATTATAAATTAAATAATAATGTTTAATTTATAAAATTAAATTTAAAAAATTGTCAAAATTACAATTTAAAATAGGTTCACCATTAAAAGGTGGTAAAATGACTTCATAAAAATATAGGTTTTATGTGAAATATTGGGTTCGCTCTTATCTTATGCTTAAAAAATATTTTAGATGAATATAATAAAATTATTTAAAAAGTAACATATTTATTAAACTAATATCATTCACTAATCTAAATTAATTTAATCTTTTACGGTAAAATAGCTTTGTGAGCATAAAAAAATTTTCTGTAAAAATATCCTATTAATATTCTATTGGTTTTTATATTCATTTATAATTTATTTGTAACCAATGATTTAGTTTTATAAGACATATATTTTCATATGTTAGTTAATAATATTCATAATGGCTAGTTTATAACTTATTATATTAAATAATAATGTTTTAATTAGAGATTGTTTCTCGATAAGACTCTGTATTTAGTATAGGATAAGCCATTGAAGAATGTTGATTTGGTGTGTAACGCTAGCTATAGAGGAAGTTCGTTGTTGCATACGATGTATGTAACTTAGTGTCACATGAACGTCATGTTAAATAATAATTTAATGTGTTTAAATGTATAAAATATATTTTAAATAGTAAATATATTATAAAGTATATAGATATAATATTACCTTATGCACTTATTATCGCGTGTCATGCATGTTATCAAATACAAGGATCTTCCTTTAGTTTTTTGGGGTGTCACATAATATAGACCCCAAACAAATCATTCTCATACTACAATAAAAATTAATCCCATGTACACAAATATAATTTCAACCAAAGACTAGTATAACTGTATAAGAAAACTACAAGTACCAAAAGAAAGTAAAAGGGTAGTGTTCATGAAGCCCGAACAGCTCCTACAAGACGTCGATCTAGTAGTAATCACCCTGATCTCCAACCTTCTCCAAGTTACCTGAAAAAAAATTATATAATTTATGGTGCATATACCGTTATACTAAGTGTGATCCTCCCTAGATCCTCTCATGAAAAAGTAAAGAAATCATGATAGAGCATATTGAACAACAAGTGAAACTAACTCATCATCTAAAAAGATATACTAAGTTCTCAACATCGCAATGGATGATCTAACCAAGTGTCGCATAAAAGATCATATAATATAATAAATAATATCAAGGGAACCATACTACCACTTTCCCACTAGTTTTTCACTTTTCCCCAACATCGCACATCCTTAGCATCTCTCTCCAAAAAGTCTAGCCCGAAGACACTTGGGCGAAGCACCAAAAACATGCACCTTATGAAACACAACAACAACTTCCACATAGCCAAAGTAACCAGATATTTTATGGGTTTCACCACATCTTGCATAAAGTGTATCGCACCTCAGGTATTATACCTTGAGCCATTATATCCCATACACCGAGTAAGGATCCTCAAACCTTCATAGCCTATACACATTACACCTATAGTAGTCCATAGAAAACTATATCCAGAATATATTTGTGTGAAATAACCACAATCCATTATAGTCCTCTACACACATATATAGTGAAAACTTTCCACCATGCATACCATCATAAGTAACTACCAAGAGAAGAGATTGGGGACAAAAGGGGTAGTCAATCATCAATCCTCCCACTAGGTTGTTGGTGAAAACACCCCTTAGGGATCCAAATCCTTGGGGTGTCAGTTTCCCTAACTGATTGGGTGGAGAGGCATATATTAACACAAAAACTACGTGATATAATATATCTCACAAGAACACTTAGGAAAAAACCTAGTATGAGACTAAACTCCAGCTAACTTCTCTTGGAATATCAACTTCTACTGCTAAGACTATATATCCTATAAGTACACAACCATTTGAAAATATATATTATGTTACTTTATCCTTTTCATGAATAATAATTTATATTAATTAATTATTTAACATTAAATAACCATTATCATTTCTAAATTAAATTTAATTAGCATCACAATAAGGTTGTATTCCCTCTAAGAATAACCAAACCATGTCTACATTTCCTCAGAATTACAACCTCAACATTACATCCTAACAAAATCCATCTACATGGGCTCAACATCAGTTATTCATTAATTTATTTAATAACATTACCAAATTCCAAAATTCAGTTAGTTATTTAAATCATCTAAGGTTCCAAATTAAAAGGGCATAACACGTAGAGTTGATGAACTACCCATCGAGCCATTTCCACTAATAGCAGGAGCGTAGACTTATCCATCCTTAAAAATCTAAACATATAAAGCATTTGGAATGCACCATGAATCTTCACCTATTTTATAAGAAGGGTAAGAAATACCATATTACTCATGTAGTGGGGAATGTAAAATAGATAAAAAAAATAACACGTTCAACCACAACCACTTTCACATTGATGGGTAAGCCCAGTTTTAACCCTTTCCATCATCCTCTGTGTCCTCCCTAACACCCACATGCTTAAACCGATGTATCTCTCCACTCTTGACATCAACTACAACTAAAACCATTGGACCTATACCACCATATACCATATAAACCCTCCAAGACCATACATCCTAGGCTCACATTGCATCACAAGTAGCAGGATACAAATAACATAGCAAATGGGATCTTGGCCTTAAACAAGGCATTCATCCTTTACACACAATGAGCACTCATAGCTCCAAATCATAAAGCACTTACCCATTACAATAAATCGGGTAAATCAAAACCCTACATGGAATTATATTTTCACAAAACATAGTTTTTTATACAATCTTGAGTTAACATATTCAATTAAACCTATATAACTTCTTCCATTTTATTATCATCAAATCCCAAAAACAATAACTATATTCATTACCCATTCCACTTTTTATTTATCCAATTACTTTCAAATTAATATTGACCTTTCATTCTTTACTAATTTCCATAAAAACAACATGATAAAATAAAAAGAATTTATAGTTATCACACTATCTAGTAAATCCAGAGGCAATCCTTTTTCATGGTATAATGAAATAACATACAATAGAAACTAATCATTTAACCTGGTTTAAATATTTGTTATGTAAAATTCATTGTGATCTAGTGGGATAAATCATGATATCTCTATGGATGCACATAATATAACTGATAATCCAAGAATCAACTACCTTAAAATATTTTTGATGTTATTTTCATAAGAAAAGGACAAAACAACAAATCGTGATCACCTCTCCTATAACAACTGCATCCACTCGAGGACGTCGTCGCACAATCGTATCAAACAACACCTAAGAAATATCCATTAGAAACATTGAGATCACATTACTTAACATAGAACGGATAACATAAGGAAATAGAATGAGGAACCTAGAATAATAGAGGAAGAACATACCTTATATAGAAGAAGGATCAACACTTGATGGTTTCACCAAAACAGGGGTTTACATGCTGAATGAAAGATCAAAGTGGAAATAAACCAAGGATAGAACAATCACACAACTCCTTGGGAACAATGTTTGGGATTCCCTTTCACTAAGATAAATGATAAATAAGAACATGGATGAAAGGTACCTCAACGCTTTTTAAAATCTAAATAGAGCAACGATTTAGATTTTCCATTAAAGTTGGATCTGGCCAAGACTACACGGTTTGACCGAGTAAAGGCCCTCAAAACATTAGGTAAATTAATATATGAGTTATGGGATTTGTATATTCCTTAAATCCTTTAAAAATGATTTAAAATTGGTTTACATTAAAGATAATTCCATATGAGGGAAATTGTTTGAATCTGGAAACATTGTACACCTATCGATAGTTGGAAACACTATAACACCTTTCAATAGATGACCTACTGACTTGGAAACACTGTATCACCTAACAATAGATGACGTACCAATAGGTACAAACACAATAGAACCTACTAATATGTTTCATACTGATAGTAAGAAACACTGTAGCACCTACTGATATATGACCCACCGATAGCTAGAAACAATGTAGCACCTATCAATAGATAACCTACCAACAGCTAGAATAACTGTAGAACCTACCAATAAATGACCTATTGATAGTTAGAAGCATTGTAGAACCTACTGATAGATAACCTACCAGTATCTAGAAACACTATAGTACCAACCAATATATGACCTATCGACAACTAGAAACATTGTTGCACCTACCAATAGATTACCTTCCGATAGCTAGAAACAATGTTGAACCTACTGATAGATAACCTACCAACAGCTAGAAACATTATAGAACCTACAGATAGATTACCTATCTACAATAACAAACAAATTTCACACAACTAGAAATTTTTTAAAAGTGTTTGAATAAGTCTCTTTGACCACCCGGAACACCTCAAGCACCAGATTTTAGTAATAAAATAGACAAGAGAGGTCTGAGCCATTAGAAAATATCTTACCTCACGCTTTATATAGGTTTAACATGCCTTAAAATGCTCTAAAATGGTTTTATGAATGTTATTCATTTTTCCCAGATCTAAATTAAAATTTTTAATATCACATATGATCCTACTATAACATTTTACCACCTATTTTTTAATACTATATCATATTATTAATTGTTTTGGGCATCAATTGCCATGTTTTCTCATTTTTGTTTGGTCATTGAAGTTATGAATATTATGTATAGGTTATAAAAACATCATATATTGAATGATATTAATTTTATTAATATAAAATTTAATCATTAAATACATTTTTAGATTCATTATTAAAGGATAGACATGGAAAATGAATCAAAACTCTTTGTGGAAATGGTAGGCTGTATATACACACGAGCTATGATATCATTCTATTAATGAGTGAAAGGGTAAGAACGATGGTGATATATTAATTTCAAATAATTAATATAATTTCGTTTATATCATATATATTTATTAAATTTATCCTTATTACTTTCCATGTAAAGAGTTGGTGATAAACAAATCGCATCGTTTCGTGAGGCGGTAGTCCGTTGTACACATGAACAATGTTATCATATTTTAAAAGGCATTGAATGTAAGAAGGTGTATGTTATATCATAACTATAAATGTATAATATTATCATAAATATTATAGATATATATATATATTAAATACATCATTATATGTAATTGGGATATGTGCTAATGGAAAAAGAGTTACATCAGTTCGTGAGGCGGATGTTCGACATACACACAGTCGATGATTTTTCTTCTCATTTGATGGAGGAGTATATGGATATATATTATTACATAAACATAATAAAATACAATTACATTTTATATTGTAGGTTTTTATATTATAAGTGTTAATAAATAATCCAAGGTGGAAAAAGAAGAAAGAAAATTAATGATCTTTGTTATGAAAATTACATTCTCTTAGAGAAACCTCATGTTGATCTCCTCCTAATGACCCTAAGGTTGGTATTTTCAGAACAAAATTATATATATACTGTGTATACAAATGTTTTTGAGGTATTTTTATAGGTTTTTGTCAATAAAAAGTTCTTGAGATTTGTAAATAAGTGAATAGGGGGAGTGGCCATTTTTATGTGGTGGAGAGGACACACATTTAATTTTTTAAAATATTAATGAGTGCATTCACGTTTTACATAAAAAGTATTATAAATGGGTCATTATCAATCATTAAAGGTTATAATATCTGAATTTTTCAATAAAATGTGGTTGGTACAAGTTTGTAATTCATTTTTACCATTATATTCTTAGTTTAACCCACAATAAACCCGTTTCCACCTTAACGCTAGTAACTAATTTTAATTTTTAATTATTCATAATGGAAAAAAATTGAGTGGAAATTATTAGATAATATAAAATATTATGATTCCCTACATGGAATACATTTTTAGAAATTCAATTCACATATTTGTAATAATTTAATATAAAATTAATTCCATAGACACATTGAAAAAGAATATTTCCAAAGAGATAATTATCATAATTATATAATATTTTAATATCAAAATTCAACATTAAATTGATTAAAATGAATTAAATTAGTTAAATTTTAATTTAATTGAACTAATTTAACTTTAAAACCAATTTAAAATATAATTTAACATTTTATATTATTTAAATAAAATGATAGTTTTCAATAAAAATAGTATTTTTCACTATTCGTTGAAAAATTAATTTTTTCAAACAAAATCTCAAAACATTACCCAATGATAATTTGTACAGGAAGATTTAAAAAATTAATTTTATTTTTTAAAATATATTTTTATAAAATTCCTAAAAGTTAATTTCGTATTATGTGTGCAAAGCATGACTATATCATTTTTTAGAAAAATACTGTTTATTAGAAAACATTTATTTTTCTTTCAAATGATTATTAATTTACTTCCAAAAAATTAATAAAAAATGAATATTTTATACTTGTGTAAAATGTATAATTTTATTAATTTAGTAATTATTATTCAAACCATCCAATTTCATGGCTTGGTTATAATACTATATTATATTAGGGATTATTCTGACATGAGGCTGTGTGTTCTCCAAGCTATCGAAAAGATAGAATTTATTTAAAAATAAATATATCATAATGTCATTGGGTGTTATATTCCCATATAAGCTCTTTTTCTGTGTCATATATGTTGTCGAACCCATTTTTATTCTTTTATGATCTTTGGGTTTTACAACACTCTTCTAGGGGACCCAAGATTAATTTGAACCTTAGTAGGTCTCTTTGGATATCCTGGGTAAATTGGTACCCTAATGGGCCTCTATGGATAACCTAGAAAAATTAGCACCCTAGAGGACCAATATGGATATCCTGGGAAAATTATCACCATGCTAGGCTTATCTGGATGTCCTGGGTTAATTTTATCTCTATTAGACCTCTCTAAATGGCCTAGGTGAATTGGCACACCTAGTAGACCTCATGGAAGTATCGTTCACCCTAGCCATAGTAGGACATGTGAAAAGTGTTCTTTCATGTAATTTTGGGTTGCAAATCTGTCATATAATTAAAAATTCTCTAACCACCATTGTTTCCCTTAGGTTTTGAATTATATAGTCACCCAAAGGATAAATCGAGTCTTGGTCACACAAGATTTAGCGATGGAATCACCTTCACAAACACTAGATCGGTATCCCCCCAAAATGGGTGGCATACTTTCCTTTTAATAGCATAAATGATACTGGGTTCCCATGATGGTGTGGTAACCATCCATAACTAATTTTTCCCCAATTTAAAAATAAGGAATCACGTCAAGAATAATCTAGGAGAGATATAAGAAACCAAAACACAAGAATGATCTAGTATGAGATAGGGAACAAGAAGGTCAAATAAGATAATTTTAGGTATGTGGTTGGTCGAGCACATGGTGGGTTATGAATTAGACAAAGAATGAGAAATACATGGGTGTTATGTTTGATTATTCTTTTAAATTTTATGGAAAACTTATCAAATATTTTTTCCTGAAAATCATGGAGCACCAATTATAGGTGTGACATGGTTTTCAGTTACATAATGACTGTAAATTTACTTTATGGATATTTTCTAATCTGACAGACATCAATTCATATTCCTAACCACATTGAGAAACACCCCTACAACCCAACATATTTTATTTATTAGTTTCTGCTTAAGGACCTATATTATATCTTTAATATTCAAATTTCACCATCATCCAAGATAGTATTCATCTAACGAATATGCATAGAACTCAATTTTAATTTTTTTTGAAAGGATACTCCAACAATAATAGATCTTGTATTGATAACCACGACCCAACTTACCACATCAATATGCGTCTTTAAAATTGAATTCACCTTTGACCAAACATAATCTTTATTAATTATGTAATTTTTTTATACAATTTACCCTAAACAAACAATACATCCCTAAATCTTGTTTCAATTTTGTTAGAATTGGATAGTTATAAATTTCCTAGGTTTACATTTTTGTTTGACCAAAGTGGCTGATTTTTGCCACATCCAACTCATGAAGGAACATTATGACTTGAGCCCTAGTTCAAGTGAAGAAGAATGACCACCTATATTTGGTCAACCTAATATAATAATGATCCATTTCCAAGAAAAATTATTCAGTAATTTAATAAGGATCTATGATAGAAATTTTAATATATTTACAAATAAAAAATAAAAAAAATTTATAGTTTACTTGGATTTAATAGTGGAATCCCTTCCTCATATAATTTTTGTTACTATTTCTCAGCAATTGAATCCTCTTATATTTTTCTCTTGGAAATCTTGTCAATTATTTTATTTTTGATAAATTTTTTAATTTAAAATGGACCATAGCGATGGGCTTGGTTAGAGCCATTATCTTCCTAAAAGGTTATAGTGGTGTTGATTATAATATTACAAACCAGGAAATACTATTTTGATAGTTTCTCAATCCAGGTTATGTTTTGCATGAAAATTTTATTTTTCTATATAATATTGAAAAAATATGTGCATGAAATTTTAATTGATTATTTAATCCATAAAAAATAATGTAGAAGGAAATGAGTCATGGTATTGTAATAATAATGTTCAATGAAAATTTATTTTGAAATGAGAGTGTTTTAAAGAATTACATCATTTTAAAGATAAAGATACAGTGTATCGTCATCATATTTTTCATAGAGAGATTAGTAACGTAGTTAGTGAGGATAAATTTCATGATTTTTAAGATATGTACCATTCATTACATAGTAATAATGGTGGGATAATAATCTATTGTTCATCTATAGGTTGAGATAAAATCATGCTATTTATATTGAGAATGTTTTATATAAGATAAATAAGTACATTTCCTTTTTATGGAAGAAGAAATTAATAAAAAACAGGGGTTGTAATTTAATAATCTATTAAACGAAGAGAAAATTTGAATATTGGACTTAGATAATCTAAGTATTTATATCTAGGAACTCAATTATTGTTTTATTAAAGTATGTAAAAGTTCAGTAGAGTATATTATTGAATGCCTTACTAGGTTATTTAATGAGATTATGAAACTTATGGAAATTACATATTAATAGCAGAAGAATTAGTAATTATGTATAAAAAATGAGATATTCTATGTTTTGGGAATTATGGAGGCCTTAAGATTATGATTCATACCATAAAATATGGGGAGATAGTTACTGAATAAAGGATTCAAAGGGAAACTAACATTTTAGATAACCAATTTAGTTTTATACAATGATGTTTAACCATAGAAACAATTTATTTGATTATATGTATAATAGAATATTAATGACAAAGATCCCAATAATTTTATATGATTTTAATTTATTTGTAAAAGTAATTTGATAATGTTCCATGATAGGTTTTATGTAATTTTATTGAAACAAAATTTGTGAAGGTGGAATATGTTAAACTCATTCATGTCATGTGTGATGGGGGTTTAACTAGAGTTGTAACCTGAGCATGTGACAGTAAAAACTTACCTATCATGATAGGACAATATAAAGTTTTTGATTTAAGACCGTGTTTTTTTATTTAGTGTTATATGAACATACATAGCACATTTAAGATGAAATATTTAATTTTAATCTTTTTACAGATGATATAGTTCTTCTTTTAGAATCCAAAGAGACTTTTAATTTTAATGTAGATATTTGAGGAGATACATTATAATTGAATGGTTTCTATATTAATATGGATAAAAAAATTTTGGAATGTGTTTTTTGAAAATAATTGACTATTAGTGTTATGTATGTGAGATTGAGAGACTACATTATTTCAAAGTATGGCCTTTTTTATATTTAAGTTAATTTCAACAATATGATAGAGATATTAATGTATATGTATCTCATAGTTTCAAAATGGATGGATAAAATTGAGAAATGATTTTGGGGTCTATATTATTGTAAAATTCAATTGAAATTTATGGGTAAATTTTAAAATATTGGTATTAGACCAACTATTCAATATGGTAGTGAGTGTTTTCCATTAATAAGAAATATTGAAAAATTAAAAAGGGTAAAAAATAGAAATTTTAATAAAGGAATTTGATTATAAAAATATGTATAGGATTAAAAATAACTGCAATCATGATTGAATTGTAGTGTCTCTCATTGATGAGAAGATTATTGATTTTAGATTAATATGGTTTGTACATGTAGGAAAAAGCACTAGGTATGCCCTTGTTATTAGGTTAGGCTTAATGAAAAACTCTCTTATTAAATAAGGTCGAGGTATATATAAAAGGTGACTTAAAAAATCATTCAAAATGACCTTTTTCTCAATGATTTTAATGAAAATATTCTCTTCATTGTATAAAATTTTTGATCGTTGATCCTTGTATCAGACCCCATTTAATTGGTTTTATGTTTTTTTTAGTTATTATTATTAAATTAATCCACTGAAATTGAAAACATATATAATAACAAAAACTTTAATCAATGGTAAAAACATTATTTTTAACTCAATGAAACAATAAAAAATTAGGGATATTTACTTGGAAAAATATTCACTTACCCTCGGAAAAAATATTATAACATATCCCTTGAAAATTCATCAAAATTAAAATTATTCTTTTTTTGGCCTTTACAATTGATACACCTTAAAAACATTTTATCCAAAAAATGTATAACTCTATCTATAAAATTTAAATACCCCTAACACAAGAAGTTTCATGATTCTATACACAAATTTATTTTGAAAGTACACCTTTCAAATGGAACAATCCTAAATAAAATTCTTTAATTTTCTTAAAAGATACACCTTTAAAAAATAAAATCTTTAATTACCAAAAGATATAAAAAATGAAATATAAAATAATTATTTTTTTAGAAAAATTAATTATTCATAAAAACTACCTCGTTCTCAAATTACACCAAGATAACAATAATCATGACATTAAAAATTATGAAACTATATCTCCTAGTTTTGGGTGTTTATACTCTCACATTCATACCTCCTCCATGATCAAAAAAAAAAGTCATCTTCTTCTCTCAAAACATGAAACTTATTAAGCCACATGTTTCCACAACACCATGCATAATCCTAACAATAGTTCTTAAAGATTATCATAAACCCTAGTGACATATTTTCTTTTTTCTAAAAGATTAATTTAAATTAGTGGTGGAAATATTGTTATATTACATTACATAAATGAAAATACAAACCATATCTAAATTATCCAGTTGATGTACATAGACATTGGGGGGGTAAATAAATGTACTTAACTTTTACTCAATTTTACTTTATTTCTTAGTTTTACACTCTTATGCTTAAACATATTTCCAAATAATGATATATTGATCCATAAATGCACACTCAACCTAGAAATATTTATTAAATGTATAATATATAATATTAGTAAAAATCAAGTTTTTACATGGATTGAATAACTAATGAAAAACATACTACTTAAAATGTTTGACTATTATCGAGATATAGATTTTATTATCACTATATTTTTATTTAGTATAATTTCCTCTAACTTAGAACAGTAGGGTTGGTATGATATCTGAAACACCATGGGGTAGGATTCATCCACATCCTTATGAATACACTCCATAGTTTCTGTTATCTCCCATAGATCAACCCTCCAAATAGGTTGATAGAATTGTTTTTACAAGAACCACTAGTTTTTCAATAGTACTTCCTTGAACCATTTAACGGGTCATAAATCACTAGTATATTATTTGAAATGCTTTATGAAATTTTTCCTTGTTCTTTAAATCATCATCATAATGATCAGTACTAATATATACCCAATTTGTTAATATTGTTTTTTTTCTTTAGGAATCTCTTCATAATGATGATCAATATAAGAAATGTCAATATTTTATCTTTTAAATATACTTATATGATATAAGGATTATAGTATCATTATTATTCTACTTATTCAATACTCATGTTTTCATACATACATCGAATTATTCCTTTGATACCTAGATATTATCTTTTTTATTAATAGTATCAAGTTCCTCTTCTTCAACTAAATGAATACATTTATTATAAAAACAATATAATTTGGTTCTATAGAATCTATATTTTATTATTATAAACCAACAAAAATTATATTCCAATAATATTGAATATAATTTAGTATATTATTTTCATATTTTGAATATAAAAATGTCAGGATTTGGGAAATTCGGTGATCTCTTCTCATTCAAATCTCATTTAATCCAAAATAAGATCATCTTTTTTGATATATCCTTATGACTAGGGGTTTCCATCACTATAATATATTTCAATATCTCACTCTACTATTCCAGTAAAAAATATTTGGTTTAATTCTTTCTAAATTCTTCATCTATGAGTGTGTGGTTTTTGATGTGGCACGTTAGCTCATGGAATAGCATACACTCACACTCCAACTTCTTACTTTGTTAGTTCTCCTTTAATCACATCTTGAATCATAAACTCTTAATTTGGGGTCTATTTAATTTAAAAATTATTATTTCATCTTGAAAATTACTTTTTTTATAACAATTAGTTTTGGGAATCTTGAATAACTCATCCTTTAAAAATTAGTTAAGATTTGAATTTATGATGAATCATATAATGTTTCTTGTTAGATCCTAGATCATAATTTTATGTATGGATCATGAATTCAGTTTGTTTTGAGGAAAAAGTAATCAAAGTGGATTTTCTATGTATGTGCCTTGTTTTTTTAAGTACACACCATGTACCTAGCTTTTCGCGTACATCTACGTGATATCTATGTAACGACCAAGTGCATAGCTAGGTGGTGACCGGGAAGACTACTTAAGTTGGGGTCTAGTTAAGGATACTACATTCCATGAATTTTTAAATAAAACACCATGTAATTTTATTTTTATTTGATATATTAGAGTAGGTCCACATCTCTTGTCTGGACACACCTTATTCTTTTAGTGTTTCGTAGAGGAGAACATCTAGAACGACGGATGAAGATTGATCCCCCGATTCTCCATCTGAGCTCTGATTGAGACACCATTGAGTGTGTAGGAATCTAACCAGTGAGTTTTCAAATCCTATAGATCCCTTATTTCGATTTTATCCTCTCTCATTATTTATTCAAGGTTAATAGCTTCCACCTTTTGGTAAATCAGCACCTATTTAAGCTGATTCATGGTCTGATGTTCAATTATATTGATCGTACAACATTGAGGTAGGTGGTTTGTACCTTTCATTGTTCATCTTTGGATTATATATGTTAAAAGTTCAGAATACCCACATTTGTGTAATTGCTTGATTTAGAATTTGACACTTTTTATTACCTTCTATGGTTTGATAGTGTAATTAGGTGTTGTTGCTTATGTGTAAGGTTAGATACATTGTTTATGGGACACCCTATGGGCACGTTTACCATGATTGATTGTTTACAGTTATTTTTTATAGGCTTTCTATGAGGCGTACCTTGTTTTCCATGCCTTGTTTGATTAGGATGTATTTTTTTTAATATATGAAATTATTTTGATATGCATTGGGAATGATTATCCATGTAGTAGTTATAGATTACATGATATGTTTGATATGATATGCACAGTATTTCTTCAATGGACAATGAGAGCCTTGGACAACGAAGACTGAATGGACTTCCACATTATTTATATAGGACCTTGATATCCCTAGTGTATAAGATTTAACCAATGGTATTGACCATGAGATCTACCTAGGTGATCATTTATAATTTTTTTATGTTATGTATACCAAGGGGTATTCACCATGAGAGCTACCCAGGTGGTAATTTTCAATTGATCTCTACTATGTTAGACCAAAGGGGTTGGACTATGAGAGATTTCCCAGAGAGTCATTTTTTAATAATTGAATGATTATGACGCATCTTCCAAGACAAAGCACAAGCATGGATTTGGTCTCACATGATTTTTTTGATGATCATATAAGACATATTTTTCTGTTACTATACATGGGGGATACAGAGTTAAGGCTAGATCCTATGGTTTAAATGATTAAACAGAATGAATAATAAATATAAATGAATATAATTAGAAATTGTAGGATAGTTTAATTTTGATTAATTCATAGTTTATTATTTCATTCTTCAATTTTACCTTCTATATATATTCACTAACAATTTGGCATGGATCCTTTTGTGGTTGCCTACTGAGATTCATCTCACACCTTATTTGGTTCATGCTGTTGGACCCAAAAAGATAGTATGATTGTTGGTATAGATAATGGTAAGCTCCCTTCTTTATGAGGTACTTGGTTATTGTTCATGCTAGAGAGCATGGGACTATGATGAGGCTTGTGATGCTGCTGGAGTTTATTTATTTATTTTATGATTTGGTTTCTGTATTTATTTCCAGAATTATTAACTATTTGGGTTTTTTCTTAGATATGTATTCCATGAATCAAATATATATATATATATATATATATTGCCTTTTGTTTCATTTACATTCAATCGTCCACAGTTTACTTTTGTGGTATTACTGCTTTTTCTTTTGTTTACTATTTGTTTTCTGCTATGTATAATCTTCCAATGTGGGAATAGTTTCCCCATTATCAGACCTTGGACCTCACTTTTAGTTGGTAGTCTCTGGCATTTGAGGAAATGTGTTTGAGATCATGTATCCAACTGGGTACAGGGAACCTTTGGGTGGAACCGGGGTCACGAACGTTAAAAAGTGGTATCAGAGTAGTTTATTTTATACTTTTCCTTACTATTTTGAGAAAACAGATTTGGATAGAAAGGAAATATAGTTTGTTAATTAGTTTTTCCCTAGAGTAGCTAACCCGTGTGTAAGGAAAAATCCATGTTACCTCAATTATTGCAATTTTATTGTTTTTCAATTGTTAAAGTTGATTTGATTTTACTGTTGGGTGATTCAATTGTTTTGTTCTATTATGATTGATATCATTGTGGTTCTAATTATGTTTCAACATGATTATATGAGGGTATTCTATATCATTCATTTTATAGGAACTTTCTAGATATCACATGTCATGTATTATTGTCATTCCATTTAGGGTGCATTACTGATTCCATGTTGTTGTGATAGATGTTTTTCTAGATATTCAAGTTGTTTTGATAAATTTTTTGATATAAATACCTTCTATTTTGATAGGTTATTGTTATATGTGATGTTTCATTTTGATTAATACCAATATTTGTTCCCTGATGTGATATGGGCCCTCTTGGATCTGAATTTTGGTGGATTATGTTTGAAAAGTAATTTAATTATGTTAAGATGTGACATGAATAAGGAATTCCAAACATTGATTCGCGGGGAGTATGTGATCTCACATATCGGAACCTAGCATGCCTTGGCCAAATATTATGATTATGGGGGTTTTGAAGAATTTTCAGAGGCTTACTTTCTTGAAAACCCAGAAAACATGGCATGTGATGTTATGAACCCACGCCTTGTGTTCTTTTGTTCTAGAAGAAATGACTTATCTAAAATACCAGTCGTGTGCCCTATGTACACACGATGTAGTTGTTGATTGTGTGACTGACTATGTGAGTAGAGAAACGGGGTTGGTAAACTCTTGGTAGAACATGTTGTGTACTGGGAGTACACAATATGCTGGAATTGACCGTGTATCCGTTTGTGTGACTAATGACACGACTGGATGGAACTTAATTTGTACACACCATGTTTGGAGTGTCCACACCATGTATTGTTACACCAGTAGAACGGTGTAGTTATAGCTATATAGAATTACCTGGGTAGGGGTGAAAATTCAAGTACATGTCACGTATCAAGAGTAACACACTATGTGTATGGGTGTTACATAACCTGGATAGTGGAGGTACATGCGCATGCTAAGGCTTCATGGGAACACATTGTGACGTGGTTCTATATGTCATGTAAACCTCTTTTTTAAAACTTGAATGTTTCTCATATCCAATTCCACTCTTTAACTTCTATGTTGCAGTCCTTGATAATCATGTACTAAGGTGTGAGCTTAAACTTGAAGAGTCATCCCACCATGATGTCCTCAAATTGTACTCTAGGTATAGGGTGATGATCAGACACTATAAATGTTAAATCAAGGAATAAAAACAGATCCTCCCATTGTGCTTGTATTGGAACCAACTATTATTACAGATGTAGGTGTTGATGCACAGTTCTATGACAGCTTCATGTAGATAATTCAGACTTTTTAGGGAGCACCACATCCTACCCCAACCATGTCTTAGTTGACATGAGTGTTCCAACAGAAACATCCTCCCACTTTTTCAGTTGATGGGGGAACACAGGCTGTAGATTCATGTATGGAATCCATGATTTCTATCATCAAGTATCTAGAGACATCTATTAAGAGGAAGGTGAAGCTTGTGACTTACATGCTATGTGATTCCACCAAGAGATGGTGGGATGTAGTCTCACAGGCGATACGTCATCAGGATATGGTTTAGGAATAGTTTTAGAGGACCTTTGTTTATGCCTTTTAAATGTGTTTAAAATTCTTGGGAGGTGATTGGGAGAGTTTTGGAGATTTTGGAAGGGTTTTGAATAGGTTTGGAGGCTTTTCTAAGGGTGCAGGGTTTGACCATTATTAGGGGAAACTATGTAGGTTCTCCAATAAACTGTATAGGGGGAGAAATTGGGCTTTGCAAGGCCGGTACATGGTTTTCCAAACCATGTGATAACCCTTTTGGACCACTTCTATCGAGGTAGTGGTGTGCACACAGTTAGTGCATGGTTTTCCAAACCGTGTAGACAAAAGATGTGGACACTTAAAAGTAGGGTTTTTAGATTCGGGCTCTCTCAGGGTTGCCTCTTGTTAGTCCAAATTTTCTCCCAATCGAGCCTCACTCATTATTGTTGGTTCTTAGGTGTTTGAGGATTTCTTCAACTCATTTTTTAAGGGATTCAAAGAGGTTACAAGGTGGTTTAAAGGTGGTTTCTCCAGGGTAATTCTCTTTTCTTGGTTTCTCTTTTATTTCCTCTTGATCTACTCTTCTCCCTTTCTTGATTTTCTATATCTACATCTATTTAATTTAGATATATGGTTATTTTTTCCTTGGGTATTGATTTTAAGGCTTATAGATGATAGGTAAGGGGATCTAGAGTGGTTTTAGTTGAGTGTTTTCCCATATTATGGGTGTGGTTTCTTATGGGTTGAATTCAATGGTACCCCAAAGGTAGGTGGATTTTCTCTTGACTTCATTTTTCTAGAAATTAAAGCTTTGTTAAAATTAATTTATTTATTTCATAATTAATTTTATTTTTGAACTGTGAAATTAGTTGTAAATCCATTTGGTGGTGTTTTGGGGGATTTGAGGAAAATAGGGGTTATGTGGTGAAATTATCTTCTTGTGGATTTTAAAATTGAGATTTTAAAGATTGGATTATAGGATTTATTTGAGAAAATGGTTGATGGAAAAGGGTTTTCAATAAAGATGTTATTTGTTTGAAACGTTGTTTGGTATAGAAAATTATTAAATTATTATTTCAAAAAATATGTGTTTATTGAAGTGGATTGGCATGTGATAGAAATGATTATTTGCATGTTGTGTGGTCATGGTGAGATATATTCTTAGTTATGTCTTGTTGGAATGTTTTGTGGAAGTGGGAGGGAAGCACCAATATTATATGGGGATATATAGTGGACGGAGGAGCCATCATCAAAGGATAAGTGTTCGGGGAGTACCACTAGTGGGAATGGGTGAAGGGGTTGGACGGAAGCTCCACCAATTTTCTTGTCTTGTTATGATGTTCTTTTCTATAAGGAAATTGTTGTGCTAATGTGAAATAGTGAGAAGAATGATGGAATGGTTATTTGGATTTCCATTGGGTTTCTTAGTTAGGGTGAGTTGTCTCGGTAATGGTGTGTTTATCTTATTTTAATGGTTTCACTTGTGATTATTTTATATAAACTGCTTTATATAAATTTGCTAATTGTTTTATCATAGTGGCATATGTAGGGTAGTCATTTGGGGAAAACCTACTGAGTATAAGTACTCACCCCATGCATTGGCACTTCAATGCTTTTGTATATATCATATTCTAGGTCATAGGTAAAGGTAGGGCATCTCATTGTTAGTGGATCGTGGTGATTCTTGGGAGACGTGGTGGTTCTTGGAGTATAGAACTTCATGTAGATCTATAGAGTGTGTCTTGGTTTATTTTGGGTCTCTTATTTAGTCTTCCACATAGTACTCTGATATTGTGTTTGGTTGTTTTGGCATGTGGGGTCATTATGGATTAGTTGGTTGTCTTTTGGTAATTTATGAGTTTGGTTGTTTTGTTGACATGTATCATATAGTTTGTGTATGGTATGGTTGGTTTTGTCTTAAGGGAAAATCGTTCCCCACTTTATTCTCGAAACCCTCATCAATTATTTTTAGCCTTTAGAATCTTGGGAATGTCTCTTAAGGAAAAGTAACATCCTCAACCCTCTCAAGCCAATGGGATGTGGGGTGTTACAAGTGGTATCATTTTGTTCAATCCTTGTCTTTCAAGTGAGAGCAGTTGTTCAATCCTTGGTGTTGATCATTGGTCTTGGTGTAGGCACTCGTTTTGGGTCTATTCCTTGAGTCATGATGGTAGCAAGGTGTAGGATTGTTGTAAATTGGAATGTATAGAATAAAAGGAAGTAGCTAACCATTTTATTATAAACTTCATGTTTCCATGGATTTGGGTACATTAGTGTTTTGGATAAACTTATAGGAATTGGAAATCACAATGTCGTGGGTGTAGCCAATGAGATGAGCATGGAATGAGTGGTAGAAATGACTTACAAACTAATATGTATAGTTAATTTGGTATAATGATCTATAGTGTGATATGAATGTGTTGATTTTGAAAATATGAATCGGGTTCCAAAGAGGAAGGGTTTGAAACATGGAAACTATTGATATTTTGAAATGGGGTGATTTTCAAAACCTGGTGGAATTTTCAAAATGGTGCAACATAGGAAATGTAAACTATGGAAATCCTAATTGTGGTTGTTTTTATGTAATTGAATTTGAATGTTTAATACCCAGTCTTGTTAAGGGAGTGAGACTTATGGTTGTTTTTGTCTTGATATAGTTGGTACCAAGTAGGCATTGTAGAGAACAACTAGAGGAAGTTACTAAAAATGTGGTTGCACATGATCCCCAGATGAACTAGTAGCTAGTGAAGAATATAGTGAAATATCTCCATATAAGTGGGATGTATGGATAATGTGGATGAACCACGTAATGTGGATCATGAATTTTAGTTTCGAAGGCAGCATCCACCCATATTTTGGGGTGATTTAGATCCAGAGAGGAAAGAAGAGTGGATGAACAAAATGAATCAGATATTTTACCTCTTGAGAACACTGGAAAAAATAAATGTGAAACTAGCAACTTAAATGTTGGAAGATCTTTCCCTTTAGTGATGGGAGCTAGCAGTCCAAGCTAGGATGGACCAAAGTGTGTCATGGGAGAGGTTTGAGTAATTTTTAACAAACAATTGTACCCTCATACATTTAGAATCCATCATATAAAGGATTTGTTTATTTTGAAGAAAGGGAACATGGTGGTGACAGAATATGCAGCTATGTTTATGAACTTAGTGTGGTTATCACCCAAGGTGGCGGGTAGTATATCGTTGAAGGAACAAATTTTTAAAGATGGGCTGATCCAGGATATTCATTCCAAGATTGTGGTACTATGTATATATGATTTCATGGAAATGGTGAGTTGAGATACAGTTGATGAGCAGGATCTTGTGAGGGCTACAGGCAGGGGAGGCATGTTGGTACCCATAGGGAATTGTGGGAACACAAACGCTAGGTTCAATCAGAAGAGGGAATATTATTTCCAATGTGGGAGTACAGTTTAAAATCCAACTACAAAATTGGTAACGCTTCCTTTGAAGCCTCAGAGTAAGCCTAAATGTTTCCTATGTGGTTCTACGATCCACCTCCAGTGGGATTGTATGACACAACCTTGAGCATGTCATAATTTTTAGAATATGGGGCATCTGTAGTGTTATTTTTTGAATGATCCAAGGTCGGGTTTACGTGAAACTCTTCAGGGGTTGTAGGGGTCTTATGACTTGATGGGATAGGGTAGCATCATACCCCTCAACAGTAGAGTAAAGTGGGTCATGGTGATTCTCATAATACTAAGATCCCTTATTGTGGTAATAAAGAGTAAGTTGTGGAAAGCAAGAAGTTGTTTGGAGATGAGCTGGTTGTGGTGGATGATATGTCAAGACCATCCACGGTGCAAAGTATGGTTCTTTTAAATTCCACATTGATGCAAGCTTCATTTGATATGAATTCTTCACATTCTTTTCTTGCTTCTGACATCGTTGATTTGTTGGGATTAATAGTGGAAATGATGCCTTCTGTTTTGAATATTAAAACTCCTCTTGGTCCAAGAGAGTGTCGTTATTTCCTCTAGATAGTGTGTTTCTTAGTTATAGATGGAATAAAATTGATATAGGATTTCTCATTGCATGAAATTTATGATTATGATATAATCATGGGAATGGATTGGTTTTCAATGTTTATGGACCACATCAATATCTATGCACGAACTGTTAGTTTGTTTATAGAGGATGGTGTTAGAAATCTTTTTAAAGGAGAGAAGAGTGAAAATATGGGTGCAATAGATATATTGGCACCAACTTTTAGCATGATCTATTATTAGTTAGAAGCCTTGTTATTGGAATTGGTGGAAGGTGATGAGAAGAACATTATTACAGTAGTTATGGATCAGTTTATGGATATCATTCCCAAAATAATTCTTAGGGTTTCCAACCATTAGAGAAGTTGAGTTTATGATTGATATACTTATTGGGACCAATAATATCTCACTTCCATCTTACCAAATGGCACCATCCAAATTTCATGAATTACAGGTGTAGTTGGAATAGTTAGAAAAAAAGGGTTCAATCGGCCTAACACGTCTTTATCGGCAGCACCCGTTTTTTTGTCAAAAAGGTGGATGAAACCATGCTTCTATGTGTGGATTATCGTAGACTAGATTAGGTTACAGTAAAGAACTGATATGAAATTACATGTATTGGTGATTTTTTTTATTAGCTTAGGGGAGCTATGTGGTATTCCAAGATTGGCTTGTGGTCAGGGTATCACCAATTAGGGGTGAGGAATGAGGATATCCAGAGTATAGATTTTAGAAGTAGATATGGCCATTATGAGTATGTGGTGATGCCCTTTGGTCTAACAAATTCCCCTATGGTGTTCATGGTATTGATGAATCAGATATTTTAGGGATATCTAGATTGTTTTTTTGTTGAATTTGATGATGGTATACTAGTGTATTCAAGGACAAGGATAGAGCATGACAAATAATTGGTGACTGTGTTTGGGATTATGAGGGATATTTGGTTGTATTCCAAATTATCATGGAGTGGATTTATGATACAATTTTTTTGTTTCCTTAGCCATGTTATTTCTGATAGGGTCGTTTTAGTTGATCCAGAAAATATAGTGGCTATTCTATCATGGAAACTACCAATAAATGTTTTTGAGATAATGAGATTCCTTGGCCTAGCTGGGTATTATCGATGTTTTGTTCCTGATTTTTCACTATTTACATCATTGATGATAGCTTTGATAAGGAATAATGTTCCATTTCAATGGAATTAGTAGTTTCAGAAATGTTTTGAAGAGCTAAAGGGTCGCCTTACATCAGCACCAATCTTGGTTTTTTTAGAACCATGGAAAGGGTACATGGTGTATTGTGACACATCAGAATCAGGGTTGGGGTGTGTTCTCATGTAGGGGGATAATGTGGTTTCATATGGCTCACAAAAATTGAGGTTTCAGGAGAATAAGTACCCAACACATGATTTGGAGTTGGCAGCAGTGGTTCACGCTTTAAAAATGTGGTGTCATTATCTCTTCAGTGAGAAATTTATAGTGCTCACCAACAATAAGAGCTTAATGAATATCTTCTCACAAAGTTATTTGAATAATAGTAAAATGAGATGGATGGTATATCTAAAAAATTTTATTTATACATAATGTACAAACCAAGGGAATTTTGGTGGCAGATGGATTAAGTATGAAATCATATGCTCAAGTGGTGAAACAAGAATCAGATCAGTGGCAGTTGATGTTGGTAATAGACAACATGCGGTTGGAATGTGAGGACTGGGGTGAAGAAGTGGTCTTCTTTCTAGTTTCATTATTTCCTAACATGGATGGTTCGGTTAAAGAGTCACAGGCCTCAGATTCGGAGTGTATGGGATGGAGGTCGAAACACAATGGTAGGGAGACTATTGAGAACTGGAAACTAAATGGAAATTCAGTCTTTTGTTATTGTAAACGGATGGTTGTACTAGTGGCTTTTCTAGATGAAATTTCAAGGATTATCATCATTCAAGGTGGTATGTCCATCCTAGAATTCAGAAAATATATAAGGCGTTGAAAGCTCTATTTTGGTGGCCTTGCTTGAAAAGGGATGTGGTCAGGTTTGTGTCAAGATGATTGACATTTCATCAAGTCAAGACAAGGCATTAGTATCATGTAGGAATGTTGGCATCTTTACCTATCCCAATATGGAAATGGGAGCAGATAGAAATGTATTTTGTGACAGGTCTCCCAAGAACGGTCTAGAAGCGTGATTCCATATGGGTGATTGTGGATTAGATAAAAAAGTTATCCCACTTAATCCCGATTCATTAATCTCATACGGTGGTGCATCTGTCAAAACATTATACCTGGGATGTGGTAAATAGGCATGGTGTTTCAGTTTTTATTGTATCATATATTGATCTGTGGTTCACATATCATTTCTGGAAATCCTTACAGTAATCCCTTTGAATACAATTGATTATGAACACAGCGTATCATCTACAGATGGACGACCAATCCGAGAGGATGATATTATCCTTGTAGGATATGTTAAGTTCTTGAGTGATGGATTTTTTTGGTTCATCAAATGAGCACTTACCATTGTTAGAGTTCTCCTATAATAACATTTATCAGGCTTCGATAAATATGTCTCCTTTTGTGGCATTGTATGGGTGTCTGTGTCATTCTCCACTTTTTTTGGGTGGAAATGGGAGAGACTTCGATTATCAAACTAAGCTTTGTACAATAGAATAAAAAAAATATCAATTTGATTAGGAATAGGATATAGGAATCTCAAAGTCATAATAAATCTTATGTGAACCATTGTCGATGATCGTTGGCATGAGAGGTGGGTGTTCGTGTGTTTTTGAGAATCTCTCGTAGGTTGGGACATCATCGGCTTAGGAAGAAGGGTAAGTTATTTCCGAGGTATATTAGGCCTTTTGTGATACTTGTGTGGATTAGATATTTGTCTTATCATTTTCCTTTTCCACAATGGTTTACTGTGGTGAAAAATGTGCTTCATGTGTCTCAGTTGAAAAAGTATCAGCTGGATCTTGACCTTGTGATTCGTTGGGATCTTGTTGAGTTAGAACCAGATGCTTCATTAGTGCACGTGATAGTGAGGATTATAGATAGAAATGAGAAATTCATGCATGGTAAAATAATTGGTTCAGATTGTGTTTTGTGGTAGCACATTCAGATTCAAGAGGATACTTGGGACTGGGAGAAAGAGATGGCTGAGCAATGGCCCAAGCTCTTTTGATAATGAGGCGGTTCTCTACTTTCGAAGGATTGAAATTCCATTTGTGGGGAGAGTTTAGTACCCCCTATTTGTGGTATTTATCCTTTGTTTATGCCTTTTTAATTCTTTTAATGTTCATGGGATGAGCAGGGAAGATTTTGGGAGATTTTGGAAGAGATTTGAAAAAGTGTGCATGCTTTTCTAAGGGCGCACGGTTTGAGCATGGTTACGGGAAACTGTGTGGGTTCTCTAGGAAACTATGCAAGAGGAGATAGTGGGCTTCGCATTGAATTTTAATGGTTTTCCAAACCGTGTGAGTCAACAGTGTAGAACCCTTCTCTCTTGGAAGTGGCATGTGAACGGTTAGCAAATGGTTTTCCAAACCGTGTGGACTAAACGTGTTTCCACTTTAAAGTAGGGTTTTTAAATTCAATCTCCCTCAAGGATGCCTCTTGTCACTAAAAATCTTCTCCCACTCGATCCTCACTTGGTATTTTTGGTTCCCAAGGGTTTTAGGGTATCTTCCACTAATTTTGGAAGTGCTTCAAAGATGTTTCAAGTCTGTTTTTAGGTGGTTTCTCCCAGGGAAGTATCTTTCGTTGGTTTCTCATTGGTTTCATCTGGATATACTCTTCTCCCTTCCTTGGTTTTATTTATATACATCTATTTCATATATATATATAAGGCTTGTTTTCCTTGGTTTTTTATTTTTTGTCTTGAGGATGATAGGGTAGGGGATCTAGAGAGGTTGTAGTGGAGCATTTTCATGGATTTTGGGTGTTGTTGCTTATGGGTCGAATTCACCGGAACCCTAAAGGCAGGTGGCCTCTCTCGCAACTCCAATTTTCTAGAACTTGAATCATGATTACTATTAATTTTTTTCCTTATAATTAATTGGGTTTTTAATGTGTGAAATTGGTTGGAAATCCCTTTAGTGATGTTTTTTGGGATATTTGGAAATACGGGTTATGGGGTGAAATGACCTTTTTGTGGATTATAAAATAGAGATTTCAAAAAATGGGTTTTTGGGATTTATTTGTGAAATGGTTGCTGGAAAAGGGGTTTCAATAATGATGTTGTTTTATTGAAATTTCATTTGGTAGGGAAAATGATTAATTGGTGGTTTCAATAAATGGTTGATTTATTGATGTGGATTTTCATGTGATGGAAATGATTATAAGCATGTTGTGTGGCCTTGGTGAGTTATTTTCTTGGTTATGGCTTATTGTAATGTTGTGTGGAAGTGGGAAGGAAGCACCAATATAATAAGGGGATGGATAGAGGACGGATGCACCACCATCAATGTATGAGTGGGAAGGGTGTACCACTAGTGGGAATGGGTGAACAGGTTGGACGAAAGCTCCACCGTTTTGGTTTTATTTTTGTTCACTACCTTGAAAGATGGAAATTGTTGTGCTAATGTGAAATGGTGAGATAACTTATAGAATGATTATTTGGATTTCCCTTGGGTTGCTTGGTTTGAGTGAGGTGTCTTGGTAAGGGTATGTTTAGATTATGGTAATGGTTTCACTTGTGAATATTTTATATAAAATGATTTATATATATTTTCCTATAGTTTTATCCTATTGGGGAGTGTAGGTAAGTCACTTGTGGAAAACCTACTATGTATTAGGGCTCACCCCCTACTTTTCCGCTTTGTTGATTTTGCAGATGTAGTATTTTTAGACCCAAATAAAGGTAAAGCATCTCATTGATAGTGTCTTGTGGTGATTCTTGGGAGATGTGGTGATTCTTGGAGCATATAGCTAGGTGTGGAGTTATGGAGTGTGTCTGTTTATTTTGGCTCTGTTGTTTAGTCTTCTGAATAGTACTCTAATATTGTGTTTGGTTGTTTTGGAATGTGGGATCATTATGGACTGGTTGGTTGGATTTTGGTAATGTATGAGTTTGGTTGTTTTGTTGACATACATCATATATCTTTTGGATGGTCTGATTGGTTTTGTCTTAAGGTAAAATTGTTCCCCGATTTATTCTCGAATTCCTCTACATTTTTTGTCAGCATTTGGCATCTTGGGAACATCGATTAAGGCCTAGTAACATTCCCCCTCCCTCTTAAGACAATGGGATGGGGCGGGATGTTACAGTAATTATATTTCAGAATTTGTATAGATATAAGAACAATAGAATTTCATTAATAAAATTCAATTTCTATAACTAAATGACTAATAAATCATTTTAGGCATAAAATATGTTTTTCCAAAAAAACTCCTTTTTATATAATATTAAATATATGATATTTTGATTAAATTATTTTTTATAAATAATAATATAAATATTAAATAAGTATAACCCATCCAATAGTTTTTTGTTTGAACGTTATAAATGTATTTCATTCATAGAGTATTTATTTTTCTGAAAAAAAGTATTCATTAGTATATTATTTTTTTAAAAATTGTTTAATTATTATAAAATAATTTAATTTAATCTATTTTAAAAAATGACATTGATATGATTTTATTAATTACATTAAAATAAATTAACACTAATTGTAAATTAATATTTAATATGATTAATAATACTTAGCGATTAAAGCGTCATTCTATACAAAATAATATCAACACATTATATGTTTTTATTTGAAATATAATTTCCAAATTTTTAGAAATTTAATTTGGTTAAATGGATCCAAAATTCATATTTATCAGGGCAATTTTTTTAAAAAATTTATTTTATATTTTTAGTGATAATATAATTACCGTGAGTAATATTTAATAAATATTAATAAGTGTTAACGTGGAAAATATAATGTGACTCATATTTTTCTAATTCAATATGACACTTATACCTTCTAGAATACCTTTTTATGTTATAAATTCATACCTACATGTTTTAGAAACATTTCACCATCTAATTCACCTAACTCAAAAAACCAACCTAACCCCCGTATGAAATAAATCTTACCACGTACTTAACTATTGTTTCCATGAAAAATCCCCTCCATTTCATCTATAAAAGGTGCCCACTCCAACAAATTCTCACTTCTCACTTCACCTTAATGTTATTGATCCGGAATTTACCTTCCTTCTCGCTCTGTAAATACCTTCCAATTAATTGATAAGGTTCTATGGAGTCCTCTAAGATTTATGGAGCTACTTATCAAGGTAATAGTTCACCTCCTCCTGTTAATTCATGTTATTATTTTGTGATAAGACCTTCGTGTTTCAATGGATTATGCTTTTGTGTGTTCAAAATAAATGCCTTATTATTAAAATGATACATTATTTATTAGAGGATACAATTGTATGTTATTAAAATAATTCCATGATCCTTTTTGAATAGTCATCATGCCTCCAAAATCACCTCTCAATTTTCCATGACATACCTTCAGGTTTTCAATACCCAGCCCTATTTTCAAAAAATGTATTCACCTAGATACACTATCCTTCAGTGATTGGGTATATCCATGTTTAAAACCCATATTATGTCAATATTTTATAGAAATGATGGAATTATTTCTTATTTTATATGATTGATGTGTCACACATAATGATATACATATGAAGTATGAACCTTGGCATCTCTCTAATGCATTGGGTAAAGAATTCATCTCTAGATATAGCATGTTCATGATACTTTGCAATTTGAAATGGTAATTTTTTATGAAATCATTGTGAATAACCTCAGTAATATTCATTTATGACATATTATTAATGAAAATTGGTGATATTTTTATGAATGTATCATGTTTACAGTGTCACCACATTTCAATGTTATGCCTCATATACTTATGATCATGTTATGACTCTTGTACTTATGTACAAGTTATTATATTATTCCTCAAGTTTTACCCATAATGTTTATCAATGATTCATTTCCATTATTTCTTCCTTTATTGGGATATATTATATTTGTTATAGTGATATTTTAAAATAGCACTATGTTCGATAGAGTGCATGACATACAACATTGAGCTTTAAAGACCGTGAATTATTATTATTTAAATATTACTTTTATAACCTAGATGATGAATTGGTGGGTATGAATATGAGTTAATTAATTATGAAATATATGTAAAAAATACCTACCCAATACAAATTTATTAATTTTTACAAATTAAATAATCACTCAATTTCTGTTATAGTCAGTCTAAGCTTCAAAATTATGTTTTCTTCCTAAATGGATTTAATTATTTTATTGAGTGATAATTAAAGTTAATTTTTATCACTAATAGAATTATTATCTAAAAAAATATAATTTTTGTGATTTGTATATCAAAATTATCTCAATATAAAATTTTGGGATTTTTCTAAAATGATTAATTTTTCAGCGAATTGTTAAATATACTCATTTTTTATAAAACCATTTTACTCAAGTATATGTAAAGTCTCGTTTGTTTAAAATATTTTTCAATTTTCATTATTTAATTTTAATTAAAAAACCCCAGTGATTTTACTTAGAATCGACATTAGGCTTAATTTTTTTATAAAAACATTTTAATACTTAAAAATGCATTTTTCTGGAAAACCATTTTTTATTGTATTTTACGGGTTTGTTTTAATAGTAATTTTTTATATTTATAGGGATTAAATTTTATAAATTAAATTCCAAAATTGTAATTAGTATTTATAAATTTGGAAAATATAAACCTTTTATTTTCTAACATTATAAATATTTACCTTGGAGAAAATGTATCACATCGGTATAGGGTAAAATGAGATAAAAATAGGTTAAAACAATAGAATAAGTCTTAAAAATAATCAATAATCTTTGATATTATAAGGCCCCGGCCATAAACATTACATAATATTGAATTAAATGAATAATTCACATTGAGGATATTTTCAGGTATAGAGTTTTAGAGAATTAGCTCATAACTATTACATCTCAAAAGATTACATAGTAGAAACTTCTACTAAGTTTCCATAAAATAAAAAAAACACTTAAAAAGAAACATGTCTAGTTCCATGTTTGAGATAGCATATCTTTCCTTGATCCCATCCTCGACCCTATTCATCATTAAGTCCTGGGAAAAACATTTCAAAAACTTCAGATGAGCATAAAAATCTCAGTAAGGGATACACGAAGAATGAAAACTATTAGTTTTTCAAAACAACAAGTAAACCATGTATACTTTTCAAATTAATACTTTTCACCTTTATGAAGTAGTAAAAAAAACTTCACTGAATAAAATAACATTACTTACCCTTTTGTAACCAATATATTACCATAAAACCCATATAAATAACACATAACATATAATGGTAACTTGGGACATAATCATACTTAAATGGAATAAACATACCGTCGACTTCCACACATACTTAATGGAATAGCCATAGGGCCGACTTCCATACCCAATGCATTAGAGGTTATAATGTAACCACTCGTCCTGGTATTCACGACACCACCCATCAAATGGTTTATCACGTAACCACCCATCAAATGTCCAAGTACCATTATAAAATCATAAGACATAAAACAAATATAATGGAAAGAAAACATTTCCACACTTTGATCACAGTATATCACTTAAAAATATTGACATAACAAATCCATTATAAAAACCATTTTCAATACCAAAATACATATAAGATTATATGGTATTTATTTCATTTTAAAAAACATTACGTCTTGTTGAGGAAGCCAAAGACCAAATAATACTCACGGCGGCGGAAAAGGTCGTTGTCACTGCGTACATTAAAAGAAACATTCCTTTTTGTCGTTTAGTAAAACGCTTCGTATAAAAATATTCCTTTTGTATAAATGTAAAAGTCAAAGGGGTTTATACCCCATATAAAATATAGTCGTGTATAAAATGAAATATGCCTCAATGAAAGGAGATTGAGATGAAGTCCCTTACAAAGTTGGTATCCTTAGATTAAGGATAAATCGATTACATGTTTATGTTTGACAAATATGAATACACAAAATATAAGTGGATATTAAGTGTAAAACAATAATCGGTCATTCACACATAATCTTGGAAAAACAAAACCAATGACATAGATATTTAACTCAATGAAATGATATTGAGTTATGATTTCCGATACAAGTTCGTCTAAATGACATAAGAATTTATCTATGAGATGATTATGTGTAGAAATATTATATCCACACTAAGGTTTGTGGAAACTACAACATAGAGATTCCACACATAATCTTGGCATAATAAAATCTATATTTATAGGTTTAACCCAAAGAATTGAAAGTGGGTTAAGAAGTTCCCTTATAGAAATTAGACATCCTAACAGCGTCACTTCAAAATTCAGAAAATGAGTTGATGAGAGATAAAAAGGGTATCTCATCACTTGGACATAAAATTTACATCAATAAGGATATAGAAGAACATATCCCAACATAATAGTATGTGAATTAAAAGACCTAACAAAATAAGTCTTTTAAAAAGAGGAGGGTGAAAGGTTCCCTTACCGACTAGGGTAACTTTCGAAATGTACACCCCATTGAAGAAGGGTCATATAATGAATATGTAAATACCCATAAATGAAATTATATTAAACAAAGAGTATAATAATGGAAAGTACATACACCACTCAAAGGAAATGGTGGAAAATGTAGCATAAATCTCACGGGACTAAAACTGAGATGAAAAATACCTTACGAATACTCGGCAGCCTAACGGCGCCACTTAAAACTTCCAAAAATGGATTTACGAGATAAAATAGGGTCTCTCATAATATGAACATAAAAATTAAAGTATGAGTAATATAAAATAACATCCCAAAACATAATAAAGATGATATTAAAAGAAATGACATAAAAGAGAGTACTTAAAAAGAAAGAGAGAGGTTGGATCCCTTACCTCGTGTCCGACATGACTCGATCATTCTTTAATCTCCTTTAAATCGGGTAACTCTCTTTGATTTGAGCTCAAAGGCTTCCTTGGAAAGTATTCTTCCCAATGTGAGGCTTTAATGATGAAGAGAGGGATGTGGAGAGATGAAATGGGCAGGGTTTGGCCTAGCCAAAGGCTTGAGACTTGTGTGTAAGGTGGTAGAGGTGGGGGCCTTTATAAGGGAAAAGGAGGGGCACTCTTAGAATGTTATAAAATATTACTTTATTATAAAATGATTTTCAGATTTTAAAGGTCCCAAAAGGATATATTTCTAGTATAAGGTGATATGGTTTCGAAATCCACCCATCCAATAGGTTTTTGACAAGTGTAGGTCTTAGATTTTACATTATCTTTTCATTTTATTTAAATTGTTAAATAATGAGGTAATCGCTGCATCATCATGGTGTCATAAATAATTTAATTTATTTAGGGACTAAAAATTATAATAAAAACTATCATTATGTAATAAATCTTTTTAGATTTCTAATTAATATTTATAGTCAAAAATATGACTTTTATAACCCCATATAAAAATTGTTTTAGTAAAACAACACATGTTTGTGACATTTTAATTTTAACATTAAATAAAAAGGTATTAATGTCATTTTCCAACCAAAGTGGCTCCATGGGGTCCCCAAGTTGACCCATGGATTGTCTGGGTCGGATATGACACATCCAATGAGGGTAGGACATGTGTCTAGGTCATTTTATATTATTAAAACATTATTTTTACCTTAAATTACACTAATTACCTCTAATCGCGATTAATAAACATAAAAGTTACTATTCACCATAAAATTATTTGTACCCCATTGAACCACATTTTACTTCTTAATAACCACCATGTATGTCGGATTTTTGAAATTCAAATCACAGAAGTGGTAAAGTTTCAATTAAATGAAAAATCAGTTTCTTTAACTACCACTTAGTGGTTTCACTATTCATCAAAAATTGAAGTTTTTCAGAAAATTACCAAAAATTCACCCTAGGCTATATTTGATATTCCGAATTCAAAAATGATATCTATTTTTACAAAATTAAAAACAAATAAGTTACATTAATTAATTTAATAATTAATTCCTGTTGTCAGAGCAAATAGCATGTTTTTATGAAACAATAAGTATCAAAAGATTGACACTAGTTTAAGTCCAATTTCAAGATAAAATTAATTCTGACGACCAGTATTGGATTAAATGGTAAAACAATATTCTAATTTCACTTTAAAAACCATTCATAAGATAATCTGATCATATAAATAAATTATATTAAAAAGAGGTTTTGAATTAAAATACAACATTTTTCACTATTCATTAAAAAATGAACTTTATCGGAAAAATACAAAAAATTTACACAAAGTAAATTTCAATGTCCTTATTCAAAAGAAGAATTTTATTTTGTCAAATATAACACATAAAATAGTCAAAAAGTGGATTTAAAATAGGTTCGTCATCAAAAGGCGGTTTATCGACCTTTTAAGGAATATTAGAATGTTTACGCTTAAAATTGGATTCATTCGCATTTTTATTCCTCTAACATTTATTGTAAAAAGTAAAAATATTTGACAAACATATATAATCATTTTGTATTTGGTTCTTTTCATTCCCGCCATTACAACGGCTAGGCGTTAACTACAATTTCAAATAATATTATTTTATTATTAGAGTGCAAAGTAAGATTCCTAAAAACTCGTTGTTGCATATTTGGTACGCCATCAATCATAGCATCCCATTTAAAGTTATATTAATATTTTATTTACAAATATGGATAAATGTGAAAATGTCATATTATTTATTTACCTGGGGTGTTACATACTTCCCCCATTTTGGGAATTGCGTCCTCGCAATTTTAAAATTGGGCTTGGAAACTTCATTGAAAATACCACATCGGAACAAGAGTCAGTAAAACAATCACTTTAAAATAAAAAAAGAGAAGTACAAAGGTCACCCGAGTTAACTCATACTAGGATTCCATGTAGGAAACCATGGATATGTAGAAAAAAAACAAAGGGTCATGTTTTGAGGGAGAGTGATAGTAAACATGTGTAGGAGAAAGTTAACCATAATAAAATCACAAACTTGTGATGGGTTAAACAGTATTAGATTCCACAATAGGAAAAGTAAAAAGACAACATTTTTGTTTTAAGTTACTCTTCATTGAGGAATTTACTTTTGATCTTAACTAAATCATAATGAAATATACTTACTTTTCACGTAGACTTTCAACTTTTACTAGATTCCTTAATCAAACTCATATTTTCTCCAAAAGGCGAGTATTTAGGAAGACTTGTTCGCATTAAGAGTACTATAATCAACTTCATGAAAATAACCTAATCTACAAAAGAGAACTATATATTTCCCATGTCTTTAGACAAAATCCAAAACCAAAAATTGTTATAACAAGATCCACAAATGAATAATTCTTTATAAAAAATAAAATCTATTCTTAATGTCAAAAATTTGTCCAACAAACCCAATGTTCAACGAAGACCATTAGATAAACAATTTGTCCATAAAATTCTTCAAAGTAAACCAAACTGAGATTGACACCCAAATATTTGAAGGATTTAATGACACAGTCTTCCAATGTACAAATTAACATTAATCTCCAAATAACATCAATTACTCTTAAAGTCTCATATTTAAAAGTAATTAACCTAATCACACATCCTCCATGATAGGTTAATAATTTCCATTGATAATCCAAAATAAACATAACCTTGATTATTAAAATAATCTTACTAAAAAGAATTAGTCAAAATAACCAGGGACTTCACGTTGTCCAGTGGTAGGCGATAAATACCAGTCGCACTTTGATGTGGGTTCGATTCCCACAGCTTTGCCCGACGTGATGGGTTGTCACACGGTCTGCGTGTTGTCCCTTTTTCCAAAACTCAATAATTCTTAAAACATTCCCCAAAGTGAGATAAAATATTCAAAAATAATCATAACATATTTTAACCTCTTTTCTATCTCATGCCTTTCATTTTCCATCATAACATATAATAACCCATAATTACCTCAAAAGTAAGGATCATATAAACCCTATTGGTTACCTTTATAATTATTACCTGAACTTCCAAATCGATTGGTCATCTCGTACATGATGCATTACAAAACACACCAAGGTACAAGTGGTTGATCATGACTCATTGATAGTTGGTTTATAACAACCACGAGTTTCCTCATTGAATCCCCCATTTCATCCAATCTCTAAATCAGAGAACCACCACAGTTTCCTTCAAACCTATTTTCACTTTGGTGCCTGCTAGGTCCATCCATTCACTAAAAACAGAAATGTTAGTGTGAGTATATCAACAAAACCATCATCTACTAAGGAGGAATATAAGAACTAAGATATACTTACTCATTCACTTTATCAAAACTAGGACTCTTCTTGAAATCCTAACCATTATGGTAATGTCACTTATGCTTAGAGAATACCCTAACCTCTAAAGTTATCTAAACCGACCTTTGATACAAACTATAAGGCCCCATCCTTAAACCTTACTGAATATTGAATTAAATTAATAATTCACATTGAGGATCTTTTCAGGTTTAGAGTTTTATAGAATTAGGTCATAACTATTACATCTCAAAAGATTACATAGTAGAATCTTCTACTAAGTTTCCATAAAATAAAAAACACTAAAAAAGAAACTTGTCTAGTTCCATGTTTGAGATAGCATGTCTTTCCTTGATCCCATCTTTGACCCTATTCATCTTTATGTCCTGTGGAAAACATTTTAAAAACTTCAGATGAGCAGAAAAAGCTCAGTAAGGGATACACGAAGAATGAAAACTGTTAGTTTTTCAAAACAACAAGTAAACCTTTTATACTTTATCAAAGTAATACTTTTCACCTTTATGAAGTAGTAAAAAAACTCTTTACTGAAAAAATGATCATTACTTACCCTTTTTTAACCAAAATATTACCATAAAACCCATATAAAGAACACATAACATATAAAGGTAACTTGGGATATATTCATGCTTAAATAGAATAACCATATGGTCGACTTTCACACATACTTAATGGAATAGCCATACGGCCGACTTCCTTACCCAATGCATTGGAGGTTATAACGTAACCATCCATCCTGGTATTCACAGAACCACCTGTCTTATGGTTTATCATGTAACCACCCGTCAAATGTCCATGTACCATTATAAAATCATAAGACATAAAAAAATGGAAAGAAAAAATTTCCACACTTCGATCACAATATATCACTTAAATATATTAACATAACAAATACATTATAAAAACCATTTTCAATACCAAAGTACATAAAAGAGTATATGGTATTTATTTCATTTTAAAAACCATTATGGCTTGTTGAGGAAGCCAAAGACCAAATAATACTCGCGGCGGTGGAAAATGTCATTGTCACCGCGTATGTTTAAAGAAACATTTATTTTTTTCATTTAGTAAAACGGTTCGTAGAAAAAGATTCCTTTTGTATAAATGTAAAAGTCAAAGGGGTTTATACACTGTATAAAAGATAGTTGTGTATAAAATGAAATATTCCTCAATGGAAGGAGATTGAGATGAAGTCCCTTACAAAGTCGGTATCCTTAGATTAAGGATAAATCAATGACATTATTATGTGTGAAAAATATGAATACACAAAATATAAGTGGATATTAAGTGTAAAACAATCAGAGGTCATTCACACATAATCGTGGAAAAAAACCAATGACATAGATATTTAACTCAATGAAATGATATTGAGTTATGATTTCTGATACAAGTTCGACTAAATGACATAAGAATTTATCAATGAGATGATTTCATGTAGAAATAGTATATCCACACAATGGTTTGTGGAAACTACAACATAGATATTTAACACATAATCATGGCATAATAAAATCCAGAAGTAGAGGTTTCACCCAAAGAATTAAAAGTGGGTTAAGAAGTTACCTTACAGATATTCGATAGCCTAACGACGTCACTTCAAAATTCAGAAAATGAGTTGATGAGAGATAAAAAGGGTATCTCATCACCTGGACATAAAATTTACATCAATAAGGATATAGAAGAACATATCCCAACATAATAGTATGTGAATTAAAAGACATAACAAAATATGTCTTTTAAAAAAAGGAGTGTGAAAGGTTCCCTTACAGACTTGGGTAACTTTCAAAACGTACACCCCTTTGAAGAGGGGTCATACAATGAATATGTAAATACCCATAAATGAAATTAAATTACACAAAGAGTATAATAATGGGAAGTAAATAAACCACTAAAAAGAAATGGTTGCAAATGTAGCATAAATATCATGGGACTAAAAGTGAGATGAAAAATCCCTAATGAAAACTCGGCACCCTAACAGTGCCACTTAAAACATCAAAAAATGGATTTATGAGATAAAATAGGGACTCTCATAATATGAACATAAAAATTAAAGTATGAGGAATATAAAAGAACATCCCAAAACATATGAAATATGAGCTTAAAAGAAATGGCATAAAAGAGATTACTTAAAAAGAAAGAGAGAGGTTGGATCCCTTACCTCGTGTCTAACATGACTCGATCGTTCTTTAATCTCCTTTAAATCGGGTAACTCTCTTTGATTTGAGCTCAAAGGCTTCCTTGGAAATGATTATGCCCAAAGTGAGGCTTCAATGATTAATAGAGGGATGTGGAGAGATGAAATGGGAAGGTTTTGGCCTAGCCAAAGTCTTGAGAGGTGTGTGTAAGCTGGTAGAGGTGGGGGCCTTTTATAAGGAAAAGGAGGGGCACTCTTGGAAAGTTATAAAATATTACTTTATTATAATATGATTTTCAGATTTTAAAGGTCCCAAAATGATATATTTCTAGGATAAGGTGATAAGGTTTCTAAATCCACACATCCAATAGGTTTGTGACATGTTTAGGTCTTAGATTTTACATTATCGTTTCATTTTATTTAATTGTTAAATAATGAAGTAATCGCTGCATCATGATGGTGTCATAAATAATTTAATTTATTTAGTGTCTAAAAATTATAAGAAAAATATCATGATGTATGAAATCTTTTTATCTTTCTAATTAATATTTATAGTCAAAAATATGACTTGTATAACCGCATATAAAAATTGTTTTAGTAAAACAACACATGTTTGTGACATTTTAATTTTAACATTAAATAAAAAGTTATTAATGTCATTTTCCAACCAAAGTAGCTCCATGGGGTCCCCAAGTTGACCCATGGATTTTCATGGTCGGACATAACACATCAAATGTGGTTAGTACATGTTTCTAGGTCATTTCATATTATTAAAACATTATTTTTACCTTAAATTACACTAATTACCTCTAATCGCGATTAATAATCTTAAAAGTTACTATTCACCAAAAAATTATTTTAATCCCATTGAACCAAGTTTTACTTCTTAATGAAAACCATGTATGTCAGATGTTTGAAATTCAAATCACAGAAGTGGTAAAGTTTCATTTAAACGAAAAATCAGTATCTTTAACTACCACTTAGTGGATTCACTATTCATCAAAAATTGAAGTTTTTCAGAAAATTACCAAAAATTCACCCTAGGATATATTTGATATTCCGAATTCAAAAAAGATATCTATTTTTAAAAAATTCAAAACATATAAGTTACATTAATTAATTTAATAATTAATTCCCACTGTCAGAGCAAATAGCGTGTTTTTATGAAACAATAAGTATCAAAAGATTGACACTAGTTTAAGTCCAATTTCAAGATGAAATTAATTCCGATGACCACTATTGGATTAAATGGTAAAAATATATTATAATTTCACTTTAAAAACCATTCATAAGATAATCTGATCATCTAAATAAATTAGATTAAAAAGAGGTTTTGAATTAAAATACAACATTTTTCACTATTCATTAAAAATGAACTTTATCGGAAAAATACCAAAACTTTACACAAAGTAAATTTTGATGTCCCGATTGTAAAGAAGAATTTTATTTTGTCAAATATAACACATAAAATTTTTAAAAAGTGGATTTAAAATAGGTTCTTCATCAAAAGGTGGTTAATCGACCTTTTAAAGAATATTTGAATGTTTACGCTTAAAATTGGATTAATTCGCATTTTTAATCCTATAACATTTATTGTAAAAAGTAAAAATATTTAACAAAAATATATAATCATTTTGTAGTTAGTTCTATTCATTCCCTCCATTACAACGTCTAGGCATTAACTACAATTTAAAATAATATTATTTTATTATTAGAGTGCAACGAAATATTCCCAATAAACTCGTTGTTGCGTATTTGGTACGCCATAGAGCAGAGCATCCCCATTAAATTTATATTAATATTTTATTCACAAATATGGATAAATGTGAAAATTTCATATTCTTTATTTACTTGGGGTGTTACATCCTTCCCCCCTTTTGGGAATTACGTCCTCGCAATTTTAAAATTGGGCTTGAAAACTTCATTGAAAATCCCACATCGGAACAAGAGTCAGTATAACAATCACTTTAAAATAAAGAAAGAGAAGTACAATGGTCACCCGAGTTAACTCATACTAGGATTCCAAGTAGGAAAACATGGATATGGAGGAAAAAACAAAGGTTCATGTTTTTAGGGAGAGTGATAGTAAACATGTCTGGGAGAAAGTTAACCATAAGAAAATCACAAACTTGTGATGGGTTAAACGGCATTCGATTCCACAGTAGGAAAAGTAAACAAACAACTTTTTTGTTTTAAGTTACTCTTCATTGAGGAATTTATTTTTGAGCTTAACTAAATCATAATGAAACATACTTACTTGTCACGTAGACTTTCAAATTTTACTAGATTCCTTAATCAAAATCATATTTTCTCCAAAAGACGAGTATTTAGGAAGACTTGTTCGCATTAAGAGTACTATAATCAACATCTTGAGAATCACCTAATCCACAAAAGAGAACTATATATTTCCCTTGTCTTTAGACAAAATCCAAAATCAAAAATTGTTATAACAAGATCCAAAAATGAATAATCCTTTATAAAAAAGAAAATCTATTCTTAATCTCCAATATTTGTCCAGCAAACCCATTGTTCAACGAAGACCATTAGATAAACAATGTGTCCATAAAATTCTTCAAAGTAAACCAAACTGAGATTGAAACCCAAATATTTGAAGGATTTAATGACACAGTCTTCCAAGGTACAAATTAACATTTATCTCCAAATAACATCAGTTTCTCTTAAAGTCTCATATTTAAAAGTAATTAACCTAATCAAACATCCTCCATGATAGGTTAATAATTTCCATTGGAAACCCAAAATAAATGTAACCATGATTCCTAAAATCATATTACTAAAAAGAATTAGTCAAACTAACCAGGGACTTCACATTGTCCAGTGGTAGGCGATAAATACCAGTCGCACTTTGATGTGGGTTCGATTCCCACAGCTTTGCCCGACGCAACGGGTTGTCACACGGTCAGCGTGTTGTCCCTTTTTACAAAACTACATAATTCTTAAAACATTCCCCAAAATGAGATAAAATATTCAAAAATAATCATAACATATTTTAACCTCAAGTTTATCTCATGCCTTTCATTTTCCATCATAACATATAATAACCCATAATTACCTCAAAAGTAAGGATCATATAAACCCTATTGGTTAACTTTATAATTATTACCAGAACTTCCACATCGATTGGTCATCTCGTACATGATGCATTATAAAACATACCAAGGTACAAGTGGTTGATCATGACTCCTTGATAGTTGGCTTAGAACAACCACGAGTTTCCTCATTGAATCCCCCATTTCATCTAGACTCTTAATCAGAGAACCACCATAGTTTCCTTCAAACCTATTGTCACTTTGGTGCCTGCTAGATCCATCCATTAACCAAAAATAGAAATGTAAGTGTGAGTATATCAACAAAACCATCATGTACTAATGAGGAAGATAAACACTAAGATATAATTACTCATTCACTTTATAAAAACTAGGACTCTTTCTGAAATCCTAACCGTTATGGTAATGTCACTTATGCTTAGAGAATACCCTAACCTCTAAATTTATCTAAACCAACCTTTGATACCAACTATAAGGCCCCAGCCTTAAACCTTACTGAATATTGAATTAAATTAATAATTCACATTGAAGATCTTTTCAGGTTTAGAGTTTTATTGAATTAGGTCATAACTATTACATCTCAAAAGATTACATAGTAGACACTTCTACTATGTTTCCATAAAATAAAAAAAACACTTAAAAAGAAACATGTCTAGTTCTATGTTTGAGATATCATGTCTTTCCGTGATCCCATCCTTGACCCTATTCATCTTTAAGTCATGTGGAAAACATTTCAAAAAATTGGGATGAGCATAAAAAGCTCAGTAAGGGATACACGAAGAATGAAAACTGTTAGTTTTTTAAAACAACAAGTAAACCTTTTATACTTTATCAAAGTAATACCTTTAACCTTTATGAAGTAGTAAAAAAAACTCTTCACTGAATAAAAGATCATTACTTACCCTTTTGTAACCAAAAGATTACCATAAAACCCATATAAAGTACACATAACATATAAAGGTAACTTGGGACATATTCATACTTAAATGGAATAACCATACGGTCGACTTCCACACATCCTTAATGGAATAGCCATACGTCCAACTTCCATACCCAATGCATTGGAGGTTATAACGTAACCATCCGTCCTGGTATTCACAGAACAAACCGTCTTATGGTTTATCACGTAACCACCCATCAAATGTCCAAGTACCATTATAAAATCATAAGACATAAAAAAAATATAATGGAAAGAAAAAATTTCCACACTTCGATCACAATATATCACTTAAATATATTGACATAACAAATCCTTTATAAAAACCATTTTCAATACCAAAATACATAAAAGATTATATGGTATTTATTTCATTTTAAAAACCATTACAGCTTTTTGAGGAATCCAAAGACCAAATAATACTCGTAGTAGTGGAAAAGGTTGTTGTCACCGCGTATGTTAAAAGATACATTCCTTTTTGTTGTTTAGTAAAAAGGTTCGTAGAAAAATATTCTTTTTGTATAAATGTAAAAGTCAAAGGGGTTTATACACCGTATAAAAGATAGTTCTATATAAAATGAAATATGCCTCAATGAAAGGAGATTGAGATGATGTCCCTTACAAAGTCGGTATCCATAGATTAAGGATAAATCAATTACATGATTATGTGTGAAAAATATGAATAGACAAAATATAAGTGGATATTAAGTGTAAAACAATCAAAGGTCATTCAAACATAATCTTGGAAAAATAAAACCAATGACATTGATATTTAACTCAATGAAATGAGATTGAGTTATGATTTCCGATACAAGTTTGTCTAAATTACATAAGAATTTATCAATGAGATGATTTCGTGTAGAAATAGTATATCCACACAATGGATTGTGGAAAATAAAACATAGATATTCAAAACATAATCTTGGAATAATAAAATCCAGAAGTAGAGGTTTAACCCAAATAATTGAATGTGGGTTAAGAAGTTCCCTTAAAGAAATTTGACAGCCTAATGGTGTCACTTCAAAATTCAGAAAATGAGTTGATGAGAGATAAAAAGGGTATCTCATAACTTGGACATAAAATTTACATCAATAAGGATATAGAAGAACATATCCCAATATAACAGTATGTGAATTAAAAAACATAACAAAATAAGACTTTTAAAAAGGGGAGGGTGAAAGGTTCCCTTACAGACTTGGGTAAATTTCAAAACGTACACCCCATTAAAGAGGGGTCATACAATGAATATGTAAATACCCATAGATGAAATTATATTACACAAAGAGTATAATAACGGGAAGTACATACACCACTCAAAATAAATGGTGGAAAATGTAGCACATATATCATGGGACTAAAAGTGAGATGAAAAATCCCTTATGAAAACTCGGCAGCCTAACAGTGCCACTTAAAACATCCAAAAATGGATTTACGAGATAAAATAGGGTCTCTCATAATATGAACATAAAAATTACAGTATGAGGAATATAAAAGAACATCCCCAAACATAATAAAGATGAGATTAAAAGAAATGACATAAAATAGAGTACATAAAAATAAAAAGAGAGGTTGGATCCCTTACCTCTTGTCCGTCATCACTCGATCGTTCTTTAATCTCCTTTAAATCGGGTAAATCTCTTTGATTTGAGCTCAAAGTCTTCCTTGGAAAGGATTCTGCCCAAAGTGAGGCATCAATGATGAATAGAGGGATGTGGAGAGATAAAATGGGCAGGGGTTGGCCTAGCCAAAGGCCTGAGAGGTGTGTGTAAGGTGGTAGAGGTGGGGGCCTTTAATAAGGGAAAAGGAGGGGCACTCTTAGAAAGTTTTAAAATATTACTTTATTATAAAATGATTTTAGGATTTTAAAGGTCCCAAAAGGATATATTTCGAGGATAAGGTGATAAGGTTTATAAATCCACCCATCCAATAGGTTTGTGACAAGTGTAGGTCTTAGATTTTATATTATCGTTTCATTTTATTTATATCGTTAAATAATGAGGTAATCGCTACATCATCATGGTGTCATAAATAATTTAATTTATTTAGTGTCTAAAAATTATAAAAAAATATATGATGATGTAGGAAATATTTTTATATTTTTAATGAATATTTATAGTCAAAAATATTACTTGTATAACCCCATATAAAAATTGTTTTAGTAAAACCACACATGTTTGTGACATTTTAATTTTAACATTAAATAAAAAGATATTAATGTCATTTTCCAACCAAAGTGGCTCCATGGGGTCCCCAAGTTGACCCATGGATTGTCTAGGTCGGCCATGACACATCCAATGAGGGTAGGACATTTTTCTAGGTCATTTCATATTATTAAAATATTATTTTTACCTTAAATTACACTAATTACCTCTAATCGCGATTAATAAACTTAAAAGTTACTATTCATAAAAAAATTATTTTAATCCCATTGAACCACATTTTACTTCTTAATGACAACCATGTATGTCGGATTTTTGAAATTCAAATCACATAAGTGGTAAAGCTTCATTGAAACGAAAAATCAGTTTCTTTAACTACCACTCAGTGGTTTCACTATTCATCAAAAATTGAAGTTTTTCAGAAAATTACCAAAAATTCACCCGGGGATAAATTTGACATTCTGAATTCAAAAATGATTTCTATTTTTACAAAATTAAAAACATATAAGATACATTAATTAATTTAATAATTAATTCCCGCTATCAGAGCAAATAGATTGTTTTTATGAAACAATAAGTATCAAAAGATTGACACCAGTTTAAGTCCAATTTCAAGATGAAATTAATTCCGACGACCACTATTGGATTAAATTGTAAAAATATATTCTAATTTCACTTTAAAACCCATTCATAAGACAGTCTGATCATATAAATAAATTAGATTAAAAAGTGGTTTTGAATTAAAATATAACATTTTTCACTATTCATTTAAAAATGAACTTTATCGGAAAAATACCAAAAATTTACACAAAGTAAATTTTGATGTCCCGATTCTATAAAAGAATTTTATTTTGTCAAATATAACACATAAAATTTTCAAAAAGTGGATTTAAAAGAGGTTCGTCATCAAAAGGCGGTTAATCGACCTTTTAAAGAATATTAAAATGTTTACGCTTAAAATTGGATTAATTCGCATTTTTAATCCTCTAACATTTATTGTAAAATGTAAAAATATTTGACAAAAATATATAATCATTTTGTAGTTAGTTCTATTCATTCCCGCCATTACAACGGCTAGGCGTTAACTACAATTTAAAATAATATTTTTTTATTATTAGAGTGCAACGTAAGATTCCCAAGAAACTCGTTGTTGCGTATTTGGTACGCCATCAAGCATAGAATCCCCTTTAAAGTTATATTAATATTTTATTCAAAAATATAGATAAATGTGAAAATGTCATATTCTTTATTTACCTGGGGTGTTACAGATATATTTTATGGTACGAGATTAATTCTACCACCCCTTCATATATTTTTAAGTTATTTATTTCTATTCCATTTTTATTTGATAAAGTTTTTTATATTATTTTACGTAAAGAATAATTCTGACTTATAGTTTTCCTAATTTTAATTTCTTTAATATGTTTTCACAAGGATAAAAAAAATCATGAACAATTATAAATTGTTATACTAAATATGAATAATTATCTTTGTTATTTCAGTTTATATTTAATTTTTAGTGATGAAATAATGACCATATATTCTTATGTAATTTCGACGTGATGCTTGTGCAAGTAATAAAAAATCAATTAAATTATTTTAAAAACAAAAAAAATGTATTATTTTTCCAGTGATTTGTGGTTTTCAATGAATTTTTTAGATAAATATAATGTATTAATGGAGTGTTAAAAATTTATATTGTAACTACATTACTATTATGAATTTTTTGTTGAAGTCAAATAATGTAAATATTCCCAAAAATGAAATTAATTTTATTTTATGTTAAATAATATTTTATTGAATGATTTAATTAATAAAAAATTTATTGTTGACCAAATTAATGTGATGAGGTCAATCATATCAACCTTTTTCTATTAATGGGTCACTTTTCCATTTATATTAACCTTCTCCATCCCAAAATATTAATAAATTTTTTAATCACTCTAATCATTAAAAGTGTTAAATAAGGTTAAAATTAAGATGTGGGGGATAAAACATCACCTAAACATGTAAAGAAATTATGTTATGGGATTATTTTGAATCATCCACATAATATCTTTTTAATAAATCAATTCGGTACCACTTGAACATGAATATTAATTTTTATTAATTTATTACATTAATTAATTCCATGGGCGACCCTCTACTCTATTATATAAGGACAACACCCCTCCTCTCTTACCCACACATCGTGATCCATATATGTAGACCAACCCCAGAAAAAATGTCTTTTTAAAATTCTTAAAAAAATTATATATGTTTATTTCTCCATAAAATATTGTCCCTAGTGTCCTTAAAGAGATACCCAAAGGAGTTTCTTCAAAGATTAGGTGTTAAAGAACAAATATGAGAAGTCAAACTTGAGGTAAGGGACACTACCTTAAAACCTAATTTTAAATGTTTTTAAGATTTATTTTCTATATTTTATTTCCTCTATGTCCATATTTTTAAAATAATTTTATGGATGTGTTTATATTAACATAAATAAATTATAAAGGATATTTTATGTCTCAACTTTCTTTAAAAAATGAAAAAAATTATGGTTTCATTTTAGCATATACTAAATAATTTTCATTACTATCTCCATAAATTTTATTTTGTTTTTGGATTAAATTATAAGATTCTATGTTTTTATCAATGAACCCCCCATACCTTAATTCTATGTATTTTATTTTTGAAAATGATGTTTTAAATAAATGGGGTATATCAATATCTGAAAAAGTTTTTACTACGAGGATAAAATTATATTTTAATGGGCTTGATGATTAAATTAATGTTTTTAGGTGATTCATGTATATTATGGTCCATTACCATTATTTATTATGATGGTTGATCTTGATATAGATCTTCAATTCATTAGGTAATGATTATTTTCTATGGATATTTATGTTGGAATGAACTGACTAGGTTATTAAATTTTTAAGGGATCTTATAACATTAATATGAATATGATTTCCCAATTAACCGAAATGACTTTTATACTCTTTCATATGACTTCATGTGGAAGTATTTTTATTTAATAAGGTAGGATAATGGTGTTTTGTATAATGGAATGATTATTCCTTTTAAAGGTATAAGGTATGGTTTTAATAAATTATTTTTCATGGGTTCTCATGTTTTCTAAGAAAAGTTCATGTTTATTATTTTTCCTATATGTTTTCATATAATGTTTTTTTATGAAAAACATTAGTTTGAAAAGATAATTTCATGTCTATGTAAATGATTAGTTGAGATCAAGTATTATGATGTTAATGGACAACATTATTATATGACCTCTTGGTTTTTGAAATAGACTAGTGTTTTCTTATTCATTGTTGTGTATGTCCCTTAATAATATTTTTATGATCATCCCATAATTCCATATCTTTTTAATGAGTTTTAAGGATTAATAGTAATAATGGTGATGAATTAATATTGAAAAAGAAAAATCGGGTATAATGGGAAATTGCTCACTTGAAGACATGGGAATTGGTATGTAAGAGATTGTCTTAATTATTAAAAACTATAAACATAAAACATATTTGTTTATTTATGTTATCCAATACTTTTGTTTGATTTTTTATGTTTTATAAGGATAAATTTGGGTTACATTTATCACTATCAAATCCGAAAATGTAATGATTATGTTTTTACCACTAGATCTGGGAGAATGGGTGTAGGGATTTTATATGATCACACTTTTTTTTAAAGTCCCTAGGAAATATTATATAGTGATGTGATATTGAAAGGGATAATAAAGATGGTTTTCAATAGAGTTAATTTTTTTATTATTTCTTATATGATCCATGTATTCAATTTATTATGTTTTTAGTTTCAAATAATTTAAACCCAAAGAGACCTAAGGAAATTATTAGCGTAACAATTTTGTTATGTAATTATGTTTAAAATCATGTATGAAGATATGGGACATTATAGTTATAATCCCAACGATTCTTTTTTATTTTTTAAAATTAGGACTATAAAACCTTAGTGAAATCCATATGGATGAGTCTAAGTATATCAAAACATCACTAAATTTTGGTTAATTATAATGTATATCCTTTCCTAGAAAATATATCCCTATCTAAATATTGGAATATGGATGTAGTTTCAGCATAGATTCACCTAGGTGTAATATCCCTAAGAAAGAATTGTTATGAATTGAATCAATCATTTCTGTGGTTCCTGATGAGTGGTCCTAAGACTAAATTTCATGGCCCCTCCCTCTAAAGATACCACAACGTGGGTAGAGAGATAATGACCCTCGATTACCACCTCTAGTAGGCCCCTAGTTGTTGACTATCACAGAGGGTATAAAAATCTATTGATATGGGAGGCATTATATTCTATAATAATATGGGATCAGGATACAAGATGGATCATCGACAAAAAACTCCATGAAACAACATAAAAGAAATCTAAAACCATCCCAAAAGAATTTATTAATAAATCTAACGTAGATTAAAGTTTCTAAAGTAAATACCCAAAAGTTAATATAAAGTAGTGACACAACAACTGTTAGGGATCAGAGCTAGTAATTTATATCATTGTATACCTAGTCCTCCTGGAAACTTGAAAACAGATTTATATATGTAGGGTGACCATACCATTATACTCAGTAGGAGAACAAATTTCTCTCCTGTGCATGTGTAAGAACCATACTAAGGTACCTGTGAGAAAATGGCAGAACCTAACATCACCTATCAAGGTATACTAACCACCCCAAACTCAAAAGGGAAATATCACCAAGTATCACATCCCATGTAATGTAATATAATTGGAAATCTAATCGATAAAGGTTCCCTTACCCACTTTCCCACAGGTATTCCACTCTCAAAAATGAAATCATACATCATGGAACTCCCATATATTTGGTATACCACACCACACCACAAGATCAGTCAAAACAAACCATGCTCGTAGACACATGGGCTTTCCACCCCACAAGTACAACCATGTCACACCACACCCAAAGACACCTAGGAAACCATAACCACCATCTAGTTCACTAACATACCTCTGGCCCCCACATCCATTGAAATACTTACCTTGAATGGAAGAGAGATCGGGAAAGATTGAGTACCCGACCATCTGTACTCTTCACCGAATGTTAGAAAAAATAACCGCTCTTAACTATGTGGGTGTTGAAACATAGTTCTTGGCATGTGTGTGGTGCGTATAAAATCACAAGAATATACAACCCCATTCCACATTTCCTAAACTATGGGTTCAAAAAATAAGACACATCTAAATGCATAACACAACATAATAAGACACAACCCCATTCCACATTTCCAACCAATTCCATTTAATCATTACATTCCATTAATTATTTAGCATCAACCATGTTTTACCACACAACCCACCATTTAATTATTCATTAACCATTTTCATATCATTAACCAAACTAACCCAATCCATTCAAAACATTATCAAACTGTAAATTATTTCTTCCATCAACGATTGGGAATCTATCACAATGTTACCACCACCTTGCTGCCCCAAAATCACATCCCAACAAACTGCCTTGTTGCCCTAAAATAACAAAAAACAACTATCATCCCCCCATGGCCCAACCACACATAGTTTTACCACATTAACAGCCACACATCACAATAAATGAATATCATTTTACATATTTTGAAAGGGGGTTTTATGACATTATACTTTATTTTAGGAAAGTTATCACACAAGTAATTATCCTGGGGAAACCATTTTGTAATAAAAATATAAGTAGTTATCTAATTTCCATTTTAGGCTGACATCACAACAATCACAACCAACGTTTCAATATGAACACATTTATCTAGGGTAAATAAAGCCCCCAACAACCAAAATTTTTAATGGGGAATCAACCCCTTAAAATTCACTATATCACAATAAAAATAAGGTTTTAAAATTTTTTGAGTGAGACCATTTTTTAACCCTTAAATTTCAATTTAACCAATTCATTATTCTTAATTAAGCTATAATAACCATAAAAAAAATTTAAAATAAAGGTAACCCATCCCACATGTTACACAATGAAGATAAATGAAGGATTCCCTGCCTTAAGGAAGCATTGTTGACTCAATGCGCACCGCATGGTGAAGAAGAACACCAAAAAACTACAACTGCATTGCAAGAAAACCCAGATCAACCTACACCACAACCAAAAACCATTAAAAGGAAACCCTGGACACACCACAAACCATAAAAACATTACATCTATCAATACTATATAGAATAATAAAATAAAACCTTCCAAAAATAATAAAGGCTTTGCCAGGGATTATAAACGAACAACCACTGGGAACAAAAAATCAAAGAGGGGGAAGAGGGCTTGAAAAAGTAATCACGGTGCCTAAGGTTCACCCAAAAACGGAAGGAAGAATAATTTTATACTGAATGACTGAAAACTCATCCAAAAAAACTTATAAAACTGGATTGCATCTGGGATTTACATGACGTGTAATCAGCTTAACAATTTGTAATCTTGAGGGATTGGTTCCACTGAAAAAATGTGTCACCTTTTTATAATTTATCCCTAAAAATTTAAACATCTTGAAATGAACTCTCAGAAGACATGATCTACCATTAAAAATCATTTAATACACTTACACAACATTTATTTCTTACAACATTTCTTATGCACCTCCAGCTTCCAATGAAAACTCTGGGAACCTCCCCCGAACACCTCCAACAACCAAAACTAGAAATATAATAGACCATGAGGGAATGGACCGTTACATAAGATAACACTAAAATTATTATCACCCTTGAGAATACAAAACGCTTCCTAGAAGAAAAGTGTTCCTAACAACCACCCCATAAGATACCTCTCAAGGGTCTCATCATACCTCAAACGTTACCACTAGCCAAACGGACCAATCTAAATGACCACAATGCACATTTCACAGCCACATAAAAAACCAAAAACCTCCTCATATTACATAACCAAACTTCCACACAACCACTACAAAACCATATCAACCTCCATGTATCCCAAACCAATATCTTCTAAAACCAATGAACTACATCATCATGAACAGATGAATCAATGAATTCTATCTTCCACATCAATATACAATCTTCTATAGGCGTCACTGACTCAACCTCATGGGTATAATCATATAATAGTTAATAAATATTGATTATAAGTAATTACATACCCTTTTAATATGTTAGGAATTTAACTCACCACACACCATACACATCATAGACCTAGAAAAATAGCTCATCACATAAAATAAAAGGATCTAAACATCACCCCACAATGAAAAATAGAAACAAAAATACTCAAAATAATTATATGTACTAGGAATGGCTCTATGTATCTCACTCCCAAGTACTCTCCTATAGGTCACCATGCCTCCACAACACAAGAAAATTTTAAATGGTTCGTCCACACAAGACCATATCTTTGAGATCATGTATCTCCACTAGATGTTACACAAACATTGTATCTTCCTTGATATCCAAATAACCCTAGTCAATGACATGCAATTTTTCATGAATACAATGATGAAGTTGAGAGATTCTGAAGATATCTTGGATCTTCTCCAACAGTGTTGGCAATGCCAACTGATACACCACCTCACCAGCTCCCCCCAACACCTCAATGGTCCTAAAAACCCTGGGATAAATCTTACTCACTCTATTAATCCTCTACTACCCACGTTGAGGGGAAACCATTAAGAACATGTCTTACCAACCTCAAATGACCGGGGTCCCATCTTCTACCTGTATAAGACTTTTTTTGGTCAGGTGCTTCTTTCATCAACTCATGAACTAGATGAACATTATCTGTTGTGCTATACACCACATCAGGATAAAGAAAGACTATCTCCCCCACCTCTTTCCACCATAACAAATAACTACATGGTCTACCATATAAATCCTTAAATAGGTTCATGCTAATTTAAGAGTTTTATCCCTAATTATAAGAAAACTACACAAAGGGTAGGTGTCTTAGCCATCATCCACAAAATTCCATGACATATATCATCAATATATCCTCAAATTTGGGGATAGTCTGATTTGTATATCTATAGGGATGAGGGTGGAAATTAGTTTTGAGGTATAACAGAGTTCCAAAAGAATGCTTTAATTCCCTCTCAACACATGAGTTAAAATGTTTATCCTAACCAGAGATAATAGACCTCGTAAATCCATGCAATTGTACCACCACATCCACATACCTCTTAGCCAATGCATCCTCTACTTCCAACTCCTTGATCGCTAATAAGTGGGCCAATTTAATTAACTGATCGATGACCGACCAAATAGCATCACAACCTCTCTATGTTTTGGATACAATTTTGTTGAAATCCATCGATATGTCATCTCATTTACATTGGGGAACATCCAAGGGTTGCAATAAAAACTCAGGGACATGATGTTTGGACTGTACTTGATGGTAAACCAAGAACTTTACCACAAATTTGTCCACTACCCATTTCATCCTGGGTCACTAAAACTTTATCTTCAATCCACGATGCATCTTGGAAACAACTTGGTGTACCACACAAGGTGTGTTATGAAAATCACAGAGGACTCCATCACACATTACTACCAGAACAAACAAACTCCCAAGAAACATCATTCGGTTTGAGCCATCCATCAGGAGCATCATCATGGCCAAAATGATCGCACGTCACCTCTTCCTCAAATTCTCCCCATTGATACTTATACACATGATACATCATAAAATATTTTACCATTGTCTGAAATAAATATCCTATACAACAATCCACTCTTGTAGCCATGTGTAAGGCTATAAACTCCTCAATTTCTCTCCAAGAATCCCTAGACTCCCAAACAACACCCTCCCAAGACTTCCAAATCAAAGTGTCCGCCAAAAAATTCCCATTTCCAAAGGTGTAGAAGATATCAAAATCATAATCCTGAAGAAACTCTATCCACCGCAACTACTTCATGTTCAAATAATGTTTTGAAAAGATATAACTCAAACTCTAATGATCTGTGAAGACCAAAAATCACTCCCTAATTTGATAATTTCCCCAAACATTTAGCTCAAACAGAACCACTACTTTCTCAAGATCATGGGTGGTATATTTATGATCATGGGGATGTAACTGAATAAACCAATAAGAGATCATCACCAATTTTTCATCAGAAAACATCCCAAGACCCGGTACTAATGTCACAAAACACCTCAAACATCACCCCTTCCATAGGAAATCTGATCACTAGAGCACTAAAAAAATTCCCATTCATGTAACCGAACACTTCTTGACACTAATCAATCCTTGAAAAATATTAGTATTTTATAGTAAAACTATCAATGGGGATTGAAATCATGAGAAATCAAGTACAAACCTCTGATAATATCCTAAAAGGCCAAGAAAACTACAATCCACTACCACGTTTTTGGGTGCTAAATAAGAAAAAAATGCTTCAATATTCTACAGGTATCATACCATACCCTACAAATACACCACATGCCCGAGGAAATGAACATATTCTTTCTAGAAATTTAACTTGTAAAACTTCCCATAGAGCTGGTGGCATCGAATAACTTGTGAGATAATTCTAAGATTCTCATCTTGCTACTCATTTGACTTTGAGTAGATTAAGATATAATTTATGAATATGATGATGAACTATTCCATGAACTTGTGGAATATATAGTTCATAATCCCTATAAACATTGATGGTGTGTTCATAACACTGAATGGAATGACTATAAACTCAGAGTTCCCAAACCTTCATCTAAAGTTATTCATTAGGATATTTCACTTCTTCTCCCTCAACTGAGAATATCCCAACCATTGATAGATCTTAGAAAACCAACTCACCCTATCATCTAGTATGAAACATCATCTATCCTTGGAAGGGGGTAACAGTTTTTAACTATCCCTTGATTCAACCACATGTAGTATATACAGAACCATAGCCAACAATTTGTATTCTTGATGAACAACACTGAAGAACCCCATGGGGACACACTAAGATAGATAAAACCCTTATTCATCATATCAACCATCTAAATACTTAACTCTTGTAAATTATTTCATTTCATTCGATAAGGAGCCTTCGAAATTTGAGTATCATCAGGATACAAGTCTATCCCAAACTCAAAATCATATCAAGAGGGAAATGAAACAACCTTCTAGGGAAAAACATATATGAACTACCCAATGACCCTGGGAACCTCTACCATATCTGTGTCCACTAATTCCACTAAAAACTCAGCCAACAAGGAATGAAGGGGATCCACAGGCCGACTACCCACCTAACAACGATTCTTACAAATGAAAACCCCACATCGTCCATCAAAATTTTAAACCACAACTCTCCTCTACAGGTAGTCGAAAAAATCAAATACTGAATATATATATGTACTATGTTGAGGATTAAATCATATAGTTGAACATGTATTATGAAAAGATCCCTACGGGACTGATGCGGGCCCCTAAACAGTTTACACCCATGGCACACACAAAAAAGATATTCTATCCTCTGACTAGCATATTAAACTCCACGAGAGTGTGAATCCTCTTATTTCTAGTCTAAGAGCATGCTCTAGGGAAGATGAAACAAAATATTTTGAACCTCTTGATTCAAACAATGCACACAGAAATTTTCTAAATAAATGAATCATACCTCTAACGATCTTTAGCCCCTCTAGAACTGCTACCTCCACTGTGTTCAATTGATCATGCCAATATCCTCTCCCTCTCTCATAACTACCACCTTCATGAAATTTTTTGGGTTGAGGTACTAATATATAAGGAAAATATTGGGGTCAACCTCTAACTTCTTCATCTCCCATTGTATTAGAAAAATAATATTGTCCCTACTATTGAAATGCTCTCACTGGAAACTTCTATTGAGTAAGGTGTTGAACCTATCCACCTCCACTAAACTGATCATAGGGAACCACTGGTCACTAGTTATGGTGATGGCCACAAACCCCATGTCCAAAACACATTGTAAAAAAATCTTGGGAAAATTGTGAAAACAAATAGGCCTAGAATACTAGAAAATAGGTTTCTTAGGATGAGTCCCTACTAATCAAAAACCTGAGGTCCATGTTCTTAATACCAACTATAGGCAAAACTACTCCTCAAGAAACCCATCTAGTCACCCTCCCATGGAAAAAATACTTGTAGGTTCAGCCTCTCGATCACTTACTCCTTATTATGAAGCTTTAAAAATGTTTTAAACATAAAATGACTAACTGTATATTAGATAGAAAGATGGAGTGCCACCTCAAGACATCTCATATGAGACTCCTCATCAAGAAAAAGATCTGGGTAAAATGTAAAAGAAAATTGAATTTTATTCCTAGATCCCTCACTGACATGCTGCAGTGCAAAAGAGAATCAATATTTTGCCTCTTTGATACCTTCATGGTCACTGAAAATAAATCATCCCATAACTCCTTCAAGAACTCAACCCACAAAACATCTACATCCTTCCGATCTACCAAATATAGCAACCACCATTGATGCATAGATCCCCGCATATAACTGGCTTCCAAAGGGACCCAGTTCTCCAATAGTGATCATATCCCACTGAAAGTGATCATGATCTCCACTAGCTATCTATCTGTCCCCACATTTGAGAAACATTCAATATAGTTCCCCAAGGACTGCTGCTAGAAATCATGAAATGTCCTCTTGCACTTGTCATCCTCTTAAATCAGATCAACCCTATAGTGGCCAATCAGATCAGGCTGCTAAACCTCAACTTCCTAATCCATATGCGAAAAATGTATAGGAGACATAACTGAAAGTAATACAAAGAAAATCATAATATTGGTAGTGTGGAATTTTATTACGATTCATCTTAACTCATGTAATTTTTTATCCATTTCAATCTTCACAAAACAACCCCTTTCAAATAAGAACACAATTCATTATGATGATTTTACCTATCCTTGATCTCTACCTTATAAATAGGTCCACCTCACTTTTCTATACAATAAGATTATATTCCATGAACCAGATCACAGGAGGGCCCTAAACTCCCATGTCCTAGTCAGTTCCCTTGGCCTATATCACACACCAAGGTCAACTAGCATTGTTTTCATGCCACCACATTTAACCTTCATTGTACCTAACTCCAAACACCATACTGTATCTCAAACACTCATTTGATACCACTCTTTCCTAAGCACATCCCACCAAATATACCTCAATGAGTGGAGAGAGACAATCACCCCCCATGTCTAGCCTTCTGTAGGACCTGGGATCGAAACCAGCACAAAGGGTATAAAAATATAATGATATTCTAGGCATTATACTCAATAAAAATATTTTATCTGGTGATAATATGGATCACTCATGTAAAACTCAATTACACAATATAAAAGAAATCCAAAACCATCCCACATTCATGTATTAATATAACTGATACATATAAAAGTATCCAAGGTAAATACCCAAAAGTAAATCTAAAGAATCGACACAACAATTATCAATGATCAGAGAAATTAATTTCTAGCACAGTACATATAGTCCTCCTAGAAACTATAAAATAGTTCTACATATGTAGGGTGATCATACCAGTATACTCAGTAGGAAAACCAAATTCAATCGTGCACATGTAAAAGAGGCATAAAAACGCACCTGTGAGAAAATAACTGAACCAAAAGGCACCTATCAAGGTATAATAACTATCCCAACCTCACCATTGTAGGATTAACAAATAATTCAAACCATGTAATATAATATAATAGAAAATAAAATAGATAAGGGTACCCCACACCACATTCCCACTGTTATGCCACTTTCACACTCAAAGTCATACATCCAGGATCTCCCATCCCTTTTGTATACCACAATTCCCTACAAGAATGGTCACAACACACAACATGTGAAGTCACCTGGGCTCACCGCCCCACAATCATGGCCATGTCACACCACTATCGAAGACACCTAGGCTATCACAACCACAATCTAATGCACTAACAGACCTTCAGACAAAAAACCCTATGCAATACCTACCTCTCCTAGAAGAGAGAGTGGGAAAGATTAGTTACCCAATCATCTGTAATCCTCACCGGTTGTTAGAAAAAACACCCTTGTGTGACTATGTGGGTATCATCACATAGTTCTCAATGTGGGTGGTATTCATATAGAAATATCAAGAATATAAAAGTACATATATGTTGTATCAAACACTCAATCCCAACCAATTTTATCACAAACAAACTAACCAACTCACAACACCATAAACTTTTCCACCACCTCTAAATGCATAACATCATGCAACAAGACACAACCCCATTCCAAATTTCAAAACAATTCAATTTAATAATTTTTTTCTTTTAATTATTTATCATCTGCCACATTTAACCACACAAACCTCCATTACATTATTCATTAAAAAAATTATACTATTAACCAAGCCAAACTAATCCATTTAAAACATTATCAAACAATTATTTACTCATTCTATCACCACATGGGAATCTTGAAATTTAAAACCACCACCACACCACCCCAAAAGAACCTTCAAAAAACCATCTCGCTACCCTAAAATCATGGCCAAACAAACTGAAGGTTCCAAGAACAGCGAAAGCACGTCGGTGGATGTGCCCAATTGGATTTTTGTCATTAAAAATGATCAATACAATGATAAATTCCAGTCTCCCTGGATCGAATCATAAAAATAGGCAATGAAAAGGAAATTACCAGAACCAAAAGTATGATCGTTACAGATTGATTATAATTAATTTAGTTAATTGAAAAGTACCTTTGGTGTTCTTTCTTCGTTGATATTCTTGATCATGTTCCGATGTTATTTGTCATTGCGTCGTAGAATCCAAGTGTAGACTTCCTCTAGTGATGATCCACACGTGCACCTCGTATCTCTGGATGTTGCCAAAAGGAGTCTCCGGGTGATAGCGTGGAGAAACCTTTGTCTTTATTGTCCGCCTTAGATCATCTTGATCCGATGGAAGAGGATCTCTCTCGGTCTTGAGAGCATTCTTGGAGGAAGAGGTTCTTGCGGCCATGAAATAATTCTCCAGAATTGTTGTGCACAATGATTCTCATATGTTCGAAAAGAGTTGGGGTTGTGAGGATATTTATAATCATGTTTGAGATTTTAGAGTTATGAAAATAAATAAACGTGTTACGTGTTTCATTTATTTCATTAACACTTATTTAAAACCCCCATGTCGAATAATTAATTCCTTGACATGCACCCATGTTGATTATAATAAATATCATTTAATAAAACAATATTATATCCTCAAAATCTCGATTGGATAAACTACACGGCCTATAATAATAAATACATGTTGTGTACTTGTTTTTCATTGAAAACTACACGGCATGTACATTCAATGTACATGGCGTGTATATCTTATTTTTCATTTATTCATTTTCTTTCCAAAATGAAAACGACATGACATGTACATTTAATAATACACGGCATGTAATTGTTTTCAAAATAAAAACTACACAACGTGTAATCATTAATACACGGCGTGTACTTATTTTCATTTTATTCTTCCTCCAATATTAAAACAATTTAGTCTTCCTTGAATAATTATTAAACCATGTACGAGAATAATCTTTATTCTACATGATATACTTAAATACAACTAGTGTGTGGCCCTCTAGGCCTCTTTCTTGTTGGCATTAAGAGGGCTTGCCTACAGTCCAAGATTACTGTCTAGAAACGGGTCAAGGTACCCAAGAGAAAGAAGTTGACTCCGAATTGACGTATCACCTCATATGAATTTTTAATGTGTAATTTAATCCCTTTGTCTCAATATCTCATCAAGAAGGTTTCATGGAAGTGTCATAAACCTATATGCATGATCTGTCATTCTTTGACTACCTGAAATAAACTCGTCGTTTACACCATGGACATGGACTTTAATGCAATATTTCTATTTCAATCAATGGGATGAGATATCAACTTCCATAATTGGAAGGGAAAAATCCTTCCTTGACTTATCCATTAACAACATGTCACTCATGACACACCCAACGTACCCTAATTCCCACCAACTATCTTTGTGATGGTTTTTTGTCAGTAAATATAAGTGTGTGAGTCATGAAATGAGTTAATGATAATATTCCAGTCTAAGGACCATTACACATACTAGTAAATAGTAATATCTGATGACAACAAAATATGCAGAATTACTACTGGTGTTTCTGTTCTCATAATCTCCCATCTTGGAGATTACTAAGTGTGAACTCCATGAGAGAGAGTATCATCATCTTACGAGTACTCACACATGACGTTCTGTATACTATGTGTCCTATAATAGTATGTCATCCCACCGTAGAACTTTATTTAATACTATTTGTTATATAATTTCAAGGTTCTCATCATAGCAGGGATCTGCCATGATCTTATTAATGCAACAAATATTCCAGTACATTATTATATTATAGTCATGCAAAACAATGAAAAATATATAATAAATGAATATTTTTGTAATCAAAGTACAAAATAGTTGGTTCTCAGGACAACAACCCTAAAAAACTCCAACTTGGACTAGAGCCAACCGCATATGACTTTCTGTCCACTAGACCTCACATGATGATCATGTTTCAACTGAGTCAAGGCTTTAGTAAAGGGGTCTGCCACATTTTCTTCCATGGAAATACTGCTCACTACAACATCACCCCTCTGAGAAAAATCCCTCAAGAGATGATACTTTTGAAGTATGTGCTTTGTCCGCTGATGTGACCTTGAATCTTTTGAAAGTTCCATCGCTGAAGTATCATAAAAATAATGTGTGATATGATATTTACTATTAGGTACTACATCCAGCTCTTGGACAAAGCTTCGCATCCATACTGCTTCTTTAGCTGCCTCAGAAGCTGCAATATACTCAGACTCCGCTGTAGAATCTGCCACCACACTTTTCTTTGAGCTCTTTCAACTCACTTCACCTCCATTCAAACTGAATATGTAACCAGTCGGCAACTTCATATCATCCAGATCAGTCTAGAAACTAGCATCTACATGTCCTCTGATGACTAGTTTCTCATCTCTTCCATAAACGAGGAACATATCCTTAGTACGCCTCAGATACATAATGATAGTCTTTACTACCATCCAATGATGGTCTCCTGGATCATATTGATATCTTCCTACCACACTTAATGTGTAAGAAACATCTATCCTTGTAGATAGCATAACATACATGACTGACCCAATCGCATATGCATAAGGGATCCTTGCCATTTTTTTTCTTTCCTCATCTGTATAAGGACACATTTTCTTGTAAAGATGAATGCCATGTGACACTGGAAACAATCCCCTCTTGGATTGTTCCTCGCTGAATCTCTTCAGTATCTTGCCAATGTATGGACTTTGACTCAGGCCCAGAATTCTCTGGGATCTATCACAATGGATCTTGATCCCAAGAATATATGTTGCCTCACCCAAGTATTTCATGGAGAAGAATTTATCTAACCATGCCTTAACTGACTGTAAGATAGGTACTTCATTTTCAATTAGTAATATGTCATCAACATATAACATTAGGAAAAAAACTAAACTTCCACTAAACCTTTTGTAGACACAAGGCTCACATTCATTCTTATCAAATCCAAATTCTGTTACAGCTTCATCAAAATGAATGTTCCATGACATTGATTCTTGCTTTAATCCATAAATGGATTTCTGCAACTTGCATACCTTGTTGGAATCCTTTGGAGTCACAAACCCTTCAGATTGTGTCATGTAGATATCTTTATGGAGGTTCCCATTAAGGAATTTTGTTTTGACATCCATTTTCCAAATTTCATATTCATGGTAAGCAACAATGGCCAATAGGATTCTGATGGATTTTAGAATCGCAATCGATGAAAAGGTTTCATCATAGTCAATTCCTTGATGCTGTCTAAAACATTTAGTAACCAGTCGTTCTTTATAGGTGCTGACTTTCCCCTCCATGTCTAGTTTCTTCTTGAATACCCATTTATTACCAATAGGATTTACATCAACTGGGGGATCTACCAAAATCTAGACTTGGTTTTGGTACATGGAATCTATTTCAGAATTCATGGCTTCTTGCCACTTGGATACGCCTGTGCCTTCAACTACTTCCTTGTATATAATGGGATCATCATTGTCAACCAATAATGAGTCACCATCCTTGGTGACAGGAAAGCCATATCGTTTTGTTTATATCACCTCTATCGTTATCCTACACAGTTCGTGTGTCTCTGGAACAGATTGTTCTTCCATAAGGCTTTGTGGAATCTGTTCTGGTAATAACTCATGTGTATCTTGAGCCTCGACTTCATCGAAGTCTATATCACTCCCACTATATCTTTTGGAGATGTGCTCCCTCTCAAAGAAATATGGCGTGTCTTTCCACTCTAACTTTTTTGTCTGAGGGGTTGTATAGGTAATATCCTCTTGTTTCCTTGGGATATCCTATAAAGATACACTTTGTGCCTCGAGGTGCAACTTTGTTACCTGAAGAAGCCTTAACAAATTTTTCTCTACCCCAAACATGTAATTTCGATATCATGGATTTGCATCCACTCCATAACTCATATGGAATACCATTTATCGATTTAGTTGGTAATTGGTTTAGTATGTGTGTTGTTGTTTGTAATGAATATCCCCAAAAGGATAATGGAAGAATCGCATGACTCATCATTGATCACACCATGTCAAATAGGGTGTGGTTCCTCCTTTCACATACACCATTCCACTGAGGTGTGTAAGGAGGAGTGAGTGGAGATAGAATCCCAAACTCCCATAAGAAATCAATGAAGTCCTGATTAAGATATTCTCCTCCTCTATATAAGTGGAGTTTCTTAATCTTCTTACCAAGCTGGTTCTCAACTTCAATCTTGTATTCTTTGAATCGGTCAAATGAATCTGACATATACCTCATTAAGAAAATATATCCATATCTACTAAAATCATCAGTAAAAGTTATGAAGTACGAGAACCCACCCCTTGCTTCAACTGGAAATGGTCCACACACATCTGTGTGAACTAATTCTACAAGCTCTTTAGCCCTTTCACCTTTCCCACTAAATGAGGATTTGGTCATTTTTCCTTGTAGACATGCATGACATACACCATGTGTTTTTAGTTCAAAAGAATCTAAATACCCATCTTGATGTAATTTTGTCAAAGGTTTCTCATTGGCATGACCTAACTGGTAATGCCAAAGTTGGGTGTGGTATGTGTCATGTGAATTAACTTTTTCATTCATTTCCATTACTTGGTTTGTGTATTCTAACGCATAAAGGCTGTTATATAAATGTTCCCTACCAAAATAAATGCTATCTTTATAAAAGTAGCAACATCCAGTTCCAAACATGAAGATGAATCCATAAGAATCTAGTCTGGACACTGAAATAATGTTTTTGGTCACAAAGGGTACATAATAAAATCCTTTAAAAACCAATGCCATCCAAGTAGTCAATGTGAGATGGTAGTCTTCGATAGCTATAGCAGCGAGTCTGGCTCCATTGGCTGCTCGTAGATCCACCTCACCTCGGTCAATCTTTCTGAATCTACTTGGTTCCTGTATTTGGATAAAGATGTGAGAACCACAAGCAATATCTAATACCCAATTAGTAGAAACAGATTGATTTAATTCGATAACAAATGCACCTGAAGCTTCCCCTTTCTTCCTTGGCTGGGTGCAGTTTTTCTTCTAGTGTCCCTTCTTGCCACATGCGAAACAAATAGCATCTTGTTCCCTTGCCTCCCATTTGATCTTTCTTTTATTGGAAGGCCTTGAAGAATATTTGGGCTTAATGATCATTTCCTTTCCTTTCCTTTTATTCACTATGAGGATATGAGGCTTTTCACGCTTCATTTGATTGTCCACTTAGCGAATAAGGATAATAAGATCAGACCGATACTTCTCGATGTTGTTCGTGTTGAAGTTCATAACAATGTTTGAGAAGCTCTGGGGGAGTGATGCAAGAATGAGATCAGTACCCAGTTCTTCAGGGAGTTTAAACCCTAGAACCTCCAAGTGGTCAATGTAGACAATGTTCTTGACTACATGAGGCCCAGCTGGGGTACCCTCTCCAAGATTGCTCTGAAATAGAGTCTTGGAGATCTCAAACCTTTCCTGTCTTGCTCTCTCCTGGTATAGACCACAGAGATGCTCAATCATGATGTAGGCATCCATGTCTTCATGAGACTTCATGAGATCACTAGACATTGATGAAATCATTAAACATTTAATGTCGAGTGCATCGCTCAAATATTGATCATAGACCAGGAAATCTTCATCACTCGCCCCTTGGGCAGGCGGATCAGGAAGTGAGGACTCCAACATGTAAAACTTTCATTCATGGCATAGGATAACCCAAAGGCACATAAACCATTCTTGAAAGTTATTGCCGGTGAGGATATTGACTTTATCCAGAATTGATCACAGAGAAAATGTGGTTGACATGTTTGTCATTTCGATTCTACAAATTAAAATAGCAGATTTATCAATACTTTCTTGATTACATTTTGTGAAAAATAATAAATAAATTTATTAATTCTCCCACTATTTTATCAAGTCCCAATGGCCCTCACCATTGAACTCGTAATGTCCAGTTGCTTTGACTATATAGTGGCATGTATCCATATTCCCCTTCGCATAACCACCACAAGGGTTGGTCAAGCTATTTGAAGGTATTTAGGTAGGCAGGTCTTTGCCAACTGTGAGGTTACAGTTCCTTGATATGTTGAGTGGACTCCCCGATCCTGAAATCCTGACTTGGATTTCCTCAACTCTTACCTCCAATATTATATCATATCTAGAAAGGGCTACTTCTCTTGATGTAATATGGTTATGTCAACCTGAAAACATTCATAAGGGATTCCTTTATAAAAGTAAGTTTCCCAACAAGGATTGGTCAAACACATATTTTTATTGAGTCTTTCCCTTAATCATGTAACAGAAGGCTTGGTCTGACTTAATACGGTATTTGAGGGATTTTATTCATTATGCGTAGTTTTTCATTATCACTTTCTTGTTAATATTAAGTGATTCTTTCTTAAGTGATTAACCATGTTCTGATAATGTTTACGCATATTCCCGGTTTTATTTTATTCCATCTTTGCATGCTTGTTCATTTTATTAATTAGGTGATCGCGACAACACATACATAATAAATAAACCATGCAATCAGACAGAAATAAAATAAGATGGCATGATCATGAGCTTCTATTGGTTATCTTATCTTGTGGTTTTAATATGCTAACCCTGACCTAGGGAAAACACCTTGAACCTGATGGTTCGTGTTTTGCATCTCCCACATGTCCACCATTGTATCTTCATGGGTTAGTTTCACCTCAGCTTTGGATTTCGAGTAGTCTCCTCTGGCTTGGGAGATCCTCCATTACATGGGATTTAAATTAAAAAAAATGGGCAAGCATGCCCTACAATTTATTGGAAGAAGGATCTTAGGCAAATGAATTTAAATTAAAGAAATTTAAATGAAACCAAACACACATACAAAGGGTCTTTGGTCTAGCTCATGATCATCCAAAGCATTCAATGACATTTACACATATTTAGAATTCTAATTCTTTTAATCGTTCTTTCATTTATGATAAGTCTCTCTTGAATTCAATTAATTTTAATCTTATAATTAATCAATTATTTATCTTAAATTCATTTCTGAATTTCCTTGAGATTATTCTCATCCATATTCCTTGTATAGGTCTTTATACTTTTGGAGACAACCAGGTGGATTTTCTGGAAAGTACACGGTGTTTAGTTTATATTTACACGGTGTGTATTTCATTTCAGCCTTTACCCAAAGTACGCACCGAGGGCATTGACGTGTTTTCTCTACTTTGAAAATTTTGGAGTACATGGCATGTAGATAAATCATACACGGCATGTACTTCCCTGTTACATGGTAACCATCCTGGCGATCCCGTGTATGTGGTACGCAGATTCTTCTTTGTACACGGTATCACTTGGGCCGGATCAGACTACAAGGCATGTTTCTCCAATATACATGTTGTTTATTCTGTTTCCCACGCTCCGTTCATATTTGGTCAACACGGGGAGTTAAAATCTTAGGTTTAATCAATTCAGAAGGTTTGGTTTGGTGGTCCAACACTGGTTCATTGAACCTAAGTACACGGTGTGTAGTTTTCATTACACACCGTGTATTCCTTTGTTGTACATACAAAAAGAGTGGCTCTACCAGATGAGTTCCTCATTTTTATTTTAATCAAAATTGAAATTATAATGGTCCATTTTTGTGATATGATTAGGGAAATTAAGGTGGAAGAACAGATCTCGTGTATTCAGATTTATAGAATGATTTATTTCGAATTGAATCAAATATAAATGCGTAAATTATCAAAGAAAATTAAATAACTATAATAAATGTTGTAACCTCCCTTTGATACCAATTAAAGGTTCTGGGCACAGAAAAAGTGTGTGGGTGGATGTGCCCAATTGTATTTTTGTCATTAACAATGATCAATCCGGGATCAATTCGACGATAACTGCCAGTCTCTACGAATCGAATCATAGAAATAGACAAAGAAAAGGAATGTCCTGGAACCACAAAGTAGGATCATTATAGGTTGATTATAATTAATTTAATCAATTGGAAAGAAGTACGTTTTGGTGTTATTTCTTCGTTGATATTCATGATCACATTCCGATGTGATTCTTTGTTCTGTCAGAGAATCCAAGTGTAGACTTCCTCTAGCAGTGATCCACATGTGCACCTCGTATCTCTGGATATCGCCAAAGGAGCCTCCGGGTGCTAGCGTGGAGAAACCGTTTCTTGCATTTTCCACCTTAGATCGTCTTGATCCGATGGAAAGAATATCTCTCGGTCTTGAGAGCGTTCTAGTAGGAATAAGTTCTTTCGGCCTTGAAATAATTCTCTATAATTGTCTTCTACACTGATTCTCTTGTGTTTGAAAAGAGTTGGGGTTATGAGGATATATATAATCAGGTTTGAGACTGTAGATTTATGATAATAAATAACCACGTTATGCATTTCATTTATTAAATTAACTCTTATTGAAACCCCCTATGTCGAATAATTAATTCCTTGACATGTGCCCTCACTAATTATAATAAATATCATTTAATAAAACAATATTATATCCTCAAAGTACCATTTGGAAAAACTACACAGCGTATAATAATAAATACACGGCGTGTACTTGTTTTTTATTGGAAACTACACGGCATGAACATTAAATGTATACGGCGTGTATATCTTGTTTTTCATTTATTCATTTCCTTTCCAAAATAAAAACTACACGACATGTACATTTAATAATACACGGCGTATACTTGTTTTCAAAATAAAAACTACACGGCATGTAATCATTAATACACGGTGTGTACTTGTTTTAATTTTATTCTTCCTCTGACATTAAAACAATTTAGGCTTCCTTGAATAATTATAAAACCACCTACAGGAATAATATTTATTCTACTTGAGATAATTAAATGTACTTAGTGTGTGACCATCTTGGCCTCTTTCTCATTGGCATTAGGCTGGCTTCCCTAATGTCCAAGATTACTGTCTAGCAACGGGTCAAGGCACCCAAGAGAAAGAACTTGACACCTCATTGATGTATCACCTCATACAAACGCTTACTGTGTAATTTAATCCCTTTGTCTCAATATATAATCAGGAAGGTTTCATGACAGTGTCATAAACCTATATGCTTGATCCATCGTTCTTTGACTACAGGAAGTTAACTCATCGTTTACACCATGGAGATGGAATTTAATGCGACATTTCTATATCAATCAAAGGGCCGAGATATCAACTTCCATAAATAGAAGGGACCAATCCTTCCTATAATTATCTATTAACAAAATGTCACTCGTGACGCAACCAACATACCCTACTTCCCACCAATTGTCTTTGTGATGGTTTTTTTCAGAGAATCTAAGTGTGCGAGTCATGACATGAATTAATGATAATCTTCCAGTCTAAGGACCATTACACCTACTTGCATATAGTAATATCTGATGACACCAAAACATGTAGAATTACTACTGGTGGGTCTTTTCTCATAATCTCCCATCTTGGAGATTACCAAGTGTGAATTTCATGAGAGAGAGTCTCGTATTCTTACGTGTACTCGCACATGACGGTCTGTATACTATGTGTCCTATCATAGTCTGTCATCCAACCGCAGAACTTTATTTAAGAATATTTGTTATTGAATTTCACGGTTCTCATCCTAGCGGGGATCTTCCATGATCTTATTAATGCAAAAAATATTCCAGGACATTATTATATTATAGTCAGGCAGAACAATGAACAATATATAATAAGTGAACATTCATGTAATCAAAGTACAAAACAATTGGATCTTAGGACACCAACCCTAACACAAACCACCTCACTACCCCAAAAGCGTGGAATACGAAACCTCAACCCCAAATTCCCCAACCTCACATCACTATCCCATAAGAACGACAAAATTTCAGAACACATCAAGATTATTTTACAGATTTACAAAGGGGATTTTATCAAATTCTTCTTTATTTTAGAGAGGGTATCACAGAAGTCATTATCTTGGGGAGATAGTTTTATTAGCCAAATGCAAGTGGTTAGACAATTTCCTTTTTTGGGTAATATCAAAAAAATCACAACCAAATAAAAAATATCAACACATATATCCATTATAAATAGATCCCCCAATGGCCACATTTTTTAGCAAGGAATCAAGACAATACAATTCACAATATCAAAATAATAAAAATATTGTAAAATCATGCAATTTAGACCCTTTTACCCTTCAATTTCAATTTAACCAGTTATTTATCATTAATTAAGCTAGAAAAAACCATAACCCATAGGTTAAAAAAATAAAATTCCTCCCACATGATACACAATAAAGAGAAATGAGGGATCATCTACCTCAAGGAAGCCTTGCCGACTCATTGTACGCCATAGGTCAAAGAAGAATTCTAGAAAACCACAACCGCACTACTAGAATATATTGATCAACCTACACCATAACCAAATACAATAAAAAATTAACCTAATGAACACCTCAAACCAAAAGAATTTTGCAACTGTTAATCTTTAGGATAAGAGAAGATGAAAACATTCCAAGCATAAGGAATGTCTTACCATGTATTACAAACAAAAAACCACCAAGACCAACGAAAAAATAGGGGGTAAGAGGGATTTATGAAAACATTAGAGTGACTAGGGTTCTCTAAAATTAGAGAATTAATAATCCATGGATGAATGTATGAAATTTTGGCTGTAAAGAACATTTAAAACTACACTGCATCGAGGATTTACACGGTGTGTAATCCCATTTCACATCGTGTAATCCTCAGGGTTCTGTTTTGCCAAAAAAATCAATTTTTATTATTTAAACCCAAAAATCTAAAATTCATCAACCATACTTGCACAATACTTGAACCACCATTACACTTCCTGTAATTCACTTAAACACCATGTAATTCTTGTGGCAGTTTTGATTCACCTCCATCTTCTAGTAAAAACTTCAGAAACATCCCCCAAACACATCCAATGGCCCAAAATATAAAATTAATCGACCAGTATGGCACAAACCATTAAAATGCACACTAGTATAGACATACTTTTGGGCTTTGCTTTGTTTATCATATTACTTTTTATGAACAATGATTCATGATATATAACTAAAGTAAATAATTCTATTTATAAGTGAGAGAATATAAAATTATATGATCCTATATGTTCAATTAAATAAAAAAATTGTGGACAAACATCACTTTTGAATTTATTATTATAATGATTTTTAGTAGATGAAATTTTTTCATTTGTGATTTCTTATTTTTTAAAAATGTAGTGAAATAGAATGACCCATTTCATATGTAATGTGAAATGAAAATTTGGACTTCAAATTATTGTGGAATCCAAAGATGAAAACATTATAATGATATTAAATCATCACATCAAGTTATTAATAATAAAAGTAATCTTTTGAGACATCCAATTTCACCAAAGAGGGAACTAATTATCGTTTAATCCTTTATGTGCTAATGAAAACCTATTTATAGTGGAACCTCTAACTCATTGACTATATATATAAAATATATTGTAAATTATTTATTATTATGGGAAAGATCATTTTTCTATAACTATGTACCACCTAGAGGGTGATCCAATTATTTGTGTATATTTATTAGGAACACAATGACAGTGGATGAATTTGATGTTATGGAATGGGAAGAGTTAAAGAAGATCTTTTTTATTAACTATTTTCCATGAACCACATAAATGAAAATGAAAATAGAGTACCTAGAGAATAAGTTAAAGGAGAATTAATTGGTTGGAAGTTATGATATGAATTTCACAGGTCTTGTATGATATGATTTAATATTTTTATTTTATTATGATAGGAAGATTGATGAATTATTTGGTTGATCGAGAGCCCATATAAACAATTCTTTTGATGTTATGATAAAATAGTCTGGTTTAATCTAATAATTGAAATGCAATTTGGATATGTGGAAAGGACCGATAAACATATTGTTTTGAAGTGAAGTATAGAGAAACAATTATATGATTTCTGATCATGAAAAGGAAGGGAACAAACTAAAACATTCTATGGGTAAAAAGTTTTCTTAAAAGTACCTGAGTAATTATATTTAAGGAATTAAGATGTGTAATTTTTTTTGAATGTATGTCCACATTTCGTAAAAAAATCATAGATATTCAAATCCATAACAAACATGTGAAAGTGAAAAACTAAATATGGAGGAATAATAACTTGTAGTGAAATTCTTCAAGTGTGCAGATCATATAACCATTGATAATTAGTGTCTTAATCTGTGAATAATGAATTGAAACTATATTCAATCACAGTATATGTGAAGGGATTAAGGCTATGATTTTTAAATCATGGTGGTTTTTGTCCCACAAGAAATATAATAAAATATCCAATAGGGGTGAATTGGGATTTTAAAATAAATTTAATTATTATATAAATGTTTTAATGTTAATGTAGTGGGATATAATAAATAGGCACAATATATTTCAATAGTAGTTCAAAAAAAATTTAACCTACTTTACTTATCACCCCTCTCAAACATAGTGTAATATGTCACCCATTAACTATGGATTCTTAAATTGATTGTTGAACACCTAGAGTTAAAACCCAATTACAAATCCATATTCCCAAGAGGCTTAAAAATATGACTAAACAGCCTTTTTATACTTAAAGGTGCATCCTAAATAGTCATACCTTTTCCTCTAGAGTAACAAATGAACTCAATTTTTTTTTTGGGAGTCCCAATCCACAAATGTGTATCTCTTAAAGTGTTATTATAACCTATACATGCTTTATCACAAAATATTAGGAATCATTTTATCACTATAGAAACGAGTTGAACAAATAATGGTTGGGAATTATAAGGTAGTTTGGATCACTATTGAAAATGAATGTCGAATAATGAAGTCCAAAAAATTGATAGTATTCAGGATGATCTCTTGAAGTGCATGAAAGTTTTACTACTTTATAATTTATGTATCCTCAACAGTTTGTATCTTAGAGTGGTTTTATTAACTCTCTAAATTTATAGAGTTTATTCATGAACAATATATTTTAAATATGATTAAGATTAAATTATTAGTGTTAAACAAGGAAATAATTTTTCATCTGAAACCAATGAACTAAATCAGAGTTTTCCATATTTATATCATAGATAATGTTCCACTTGTAAATATTTCATAAACAAAAAAGTTATATTCACGTTATTTTTTATTGATACCCTGTAAGAAAAATAATAAACATTATAGTGGAACTAGTTAGAATAATAAATATAAAAGTAAAAAATTATAATTCATATCCTTACAAAACTCTCTGATAAAATGAGAGACTAAATCTTTTATATTCCTATTATTTTGAATTTGAATATCTCAAGTTCTAAAATTTCATTTTCAATATCCATAAATGCTTAGTCCCATGTGGATCTCATTGAATTCATCATAAAAATTATATAAAAACTAGTTTCATGTCTTTTATATATTTAATGTGTAATTTTATAAAAAATATAACACTTAGAATATTCACAATAAATTTTCATAAAGTGAAAATATGAAATAACAAGAAAAACAGTGAATGATTATAGTTTTACTTAATCATATACCTCAAATATTATATATTAGTCTTTAATAAATACTAAAATGTATTTTTATTAAATTTCACTTAATGATACATATAATAATCAAAAATAATAATTTACATCCGATGAAAACATTGATTTATTGTAATTCAAATATTATTCCGAGAGGTAATATATTTCACTTAACTATATTATACCATGCATGAAGACATAAAATAACCATTTATTAAAAGTTTAAGTTTAAATATTAAGTATAAATAAACTATCATGAATGAGAAAACTATAAGAAAATATAAAAAATGTGCACATAAATAAAAAATATAAAACTAAAAAACCAACTTCAAAATACTAATGATGTCATATACATCTAAAAATTCTAACATATAACAAACTCAAACTCCCCCTAAATTCATTCCTAAAAAATAAGTACTTTTCCATTTTACCAATTTCACACATGATTTTATCAAACATAGAAAAGTCGATGGGATTTATAAATATATTAGTAAGATAATTCTCTTTAGAAATAAATTCTAGATTTATATTTATCATTAGAACATGATCCATAAGAAAATTAATTTTAAAACCAGTTCCTTAGTCCTATAGTGTTTTAAGGGTTTTTTGGAAATAGAAATAATAGTATTATTCTTACAGAATATAGAAATATTCTCAAAAGAGAACCAAAAAATTAAAAAAAAATCTACTCCATAATTATTTAGGAAAAAATAATTTAGCATTAATATATTCATATTTAGAAGTTAAAAGAGCAACAAAAGTTTTCTTCATTAAATCAACTGAAACTAAATATTTTCTAAGTAAAATTATCATATCTTAAGTTCTTTTTTTATATATCTTTCATCTATAAAAATAAGAATTCAAATAGCTTTTTCGCTCTAAAATAGTTCTAGTAGGGTTATATAATACAACATTCAAGGATCCATTTACATATCTAATATTTCCCTTCACATAATTAATGTTACCTTCCTTAGGGTCACTTTGAAATTCCACAGACAAGCAAACTGAAAACATTAAATTAGACCTTAAAGTAGTTAAGTATAATAAGATTTTAATAATTGCTCTATAAGTTTTATCATTAATGGATATTTAAAATTTATCTAAATCTGATTTTCAAGTACCACTCATGGAAACAATTTCACTTTTAAAAGATTATAAACCATATATCTTAAGTAACTCTTTAGAATACTTAAATTTATTTTAAAAAATACAACATTTTTTTTAAAATATTTGGAGAATAATAAATAATATCAATTATCCCATTATACTCATGAAATATTAAAAAGTAACTTATTCTAAAAAATAATTCCAATGGTTTCTATATTAAGATAAAAAATAATTCTATCAATATCAATTTTCATAATAAAAATATCATTACAACTCATCATAGTAAATAAAGTTAGATCAACATTTCCCTTCCATATTTATTTTGAAAAATAAAAACAGTTAACATCTCATACCATGATCAGGATCTTTTTTCAAATAATATTAAACCTTATATATATTTAAAAAAATGATTATGGTTCTTTTTATTTTCAAAACTATGGGAATTTAAAACATATAATTCATCATAAATATAACCATTTAGAAAATAAAAGTTGACATACATATGAAATAATTTGCATCTATGAAAACCTATAAAGGATAATGATATTTCTATTTATTATAATATATCAAAATGTGTAAATTATTCTTCCAAATCCATACATTATTCTTAGTAATATCCTTGAGAAACTAATATAGCTTTAAGTTTAATAATATTTCCATATTCATGAAGTTTGTTTCTAAAGATCCATTTTATTCCAAATAAAATGATAATAATTTAGTGGAGAAACAAAAGAACACAAATTATTTCTTGTAAACTATTTTAACTCATATTGTATAGACAATATCCAATTATAATATTTAAATATTTATTAATATGTTAAGGTAAAAATAAAAAACGAAATCAAGATAAGAGAAAATATTCATAATTGATTTTCTAGTTTAAACATTTGACTCAAAATTTCCTATCATATTATCTATAGGATAATATCTACGAGTCTTCTAAGTCTTTCATGAATAGGATCAAATTGGGATGAAATAATCTTCCCCTCAATATGTGCATATTTAACATGAATTTCTTCATCTTAAAAATTAAAATATATAAATTCATTCTCAAGTTGATCAATATAATCATCCCTTATAGTTATTTGAATATCATAAGATAATAATTTCATCTAATTTTGAATCAAATTTATCCATGTCATACTTAGTAATGAGAATTAATACATTATATTTAAAGACTCCAAAATTGAATATTTTAGGTTTTCATCCCTTGTCAAGTTTGTAGGGTGAATTTTTTAATGAAGGTATTAATATAATTTTATTTGTAAAATAATAATATTTATTCATAGATTTTTTACAAAAACAATTAAAAATATTAAACTCATTTAAAATGGTACTTCAAATTTTAAGAAGTTATGTATTTTTAATTTCTACTAAATTTTTTTTTGTGTTGTTCAGGGAGTAGAAAAATTATGCAAATACTAATTTTCTATAAAAAAGGCCAAATAATAGATTTTGTATTTCATCAACATGATCATATCTATTTAATTAAATTTAGTATCAATTTTCCAATTTTATCCAATTTATAAAAAAGTTATTAACTTAAATAAAGTTTCCTATATTGATGTGTAATAAAATAAACCAATGTACATCTAGTAAAATCAATAATAATGAAAAACAATATCACTTATCACCCAAACTAGAATTCATGATAAATGAATAAGATAAATATGAATTATAGTTTATACTTATTTAATTTACTTGTAATTTATTAGGCATTGTTTACCTTTTAAACAGGATCCATAAAAAAAATTTATACTCTTTATGATTAGGTGACTGAAAAAATGTTTTATTCAAGGAAATATTGTGCATTAATATGAAATTATAATTTCCCAACCTCCTTTTCCACAATAAGTAATCATATTTTATAAAATTCAAACATTTTACATTTTTATCATAAAATTATGAATAATTAACTGAATAACTATTTTATTTTTTGCTTGCAAAAAACAAAATGGCATAGGATACAATTGATCAATCAAAAAGTACAGAATAGTGTAGTAGTCTTGTAAAACTGAATACATAATTTAGTTTCACATTACAATTGAAAACATAAAACAAAAAATGTATTTTCATTGAGAACACCAAATTACCCTTTATCATATATATTTATATCATGTATAAAACAATACATGTTTTCTTAGGGAAAGGAAATATAATAAATGGGTGATCTTAGATTGTCAGTAAAGGTTTTAATACAGTGCAACATATATAAGGAATGAATAATATGGAGATGAATAAATTATAATCCAATAATTACCTATAAATAATCACATGAGAGAGATATTTATACATGGATATAAAATGTTCTTATAATTACATAAAAATAAATAGCTATATAAATAATGATGTAATGTAGAAGGTCAAACATCACTACTACTAAATAATCCTTTAACGACACTAAAATTGGCCTTTATCAGTTCTATATAAGTATTGAATACCGAAGCGAGATTAAAATCCCTAGTATTTTATCATCCCTTTTAGAAGAGCTGATAAAGGCATCATTTATCATCACTTATAGAAGTATTGATAATGGAGAATGTAGTAGTGTGCTACAATAACATACTGCAGCAGTAGTGCAGTGTTTTTTAACATCACACCACAGCACCATAAACATCATGAAATCATAAAAATAAATTATGAATTCATAATTTACATGAAATTAAATTCAAAGAAAACGTTAAATTAAAAACTCTATATTGTAGACATTTCATACATTAGTTTATACAATTACAAAAATAAAATTTATTACATACATTCCAAAATATACGTCCTCCTTTGTCTTTTGATCTTAACCCCAATCGACCAAAAAACAACCCAATATATGAAAATAATTCTTATGTTCATAATAATATAAATAAATAAATAAATAGAAAGGGTTAATTTTAAAATAAATATTATGTTATACCAAGAATGTTTTGTATTGTATTGAGTTGCAATTGATTCTTGTACATCACACCATTTCATGTTCTTCTTCAAGAAATATCTCAATAAAAATTAATTAATTAATTAAAAGATAAAAATGATAAGGAAATTAATTATACTTTAAAACCACTAAATAATATTATTTTTCACTATAAATTATTTTGATTAAAAAACTTTTTTAAGTATTTTTCAATATTCATAAAAATTGGAAGTTCTCATAAAAATACCAAAAATTCAACTTAGGATAATTTCGATATTCCAAATCCAAAAATGAAGTCCATTTTGATAGATAAAATTTCTAAAATTTTAAAAAGTAGGTATTACAATTCATAACGGCTACTTTGATTGGTCGTGGTGTGTGTTAGAACTCAAATTACGTACAACACACGCTTCTGTATTATTCAAAGAGAAGCGTACCGTAGAAGATCGGGGTGTTACATTCTGCCCTCCTTCATTAAATTGTGTCCTTGAAATTTTATATTGTTCTTTGAAAATAAATGTTGAAAATAGAAAATATCTTTGTGGAAAAACCCACATCGAAAATTTGGTTAATAAAATTTAGTCTTACCAAGATGAAAAGAGAAATGAAAGGGTCACCACAAAATTATGATCTCTATTAGGAGGGAATTAATGGAAATTATAGACATATAATTAGAGGAAGAACGTAAATATTTATAGGTAGTGATTGAGGTCATCAATCACAAACAAGTTTAAAATTGAGATACTTAAATTCCTTAATCTATGATGATTTAAAATACCATCGGTTCAACAAAACATAAGGTATTAGGATAACACATTTTTTACATTTTAAAATATCTTTGTTGAAATCACACATCGAAAAATGAAGTAATGAAGCCTCTATTTAAAATAAAGAGTGTAAAGTATGAAGATTACCGAAAATAACACATACTAGGGTTCCATGTAAGAAAATATGGATATGGAAGCAAAATATGACCATCAATTATCTGATGGAGAGTGGTAGAGAACATGGCTTTTAAAATTCCAGCATTCCCAAAGCCATAAATTAGTGATCATCTAATGTACCATCCCGGACAACATTTTTGTTCTAAGTTACTTTTCTTAATGTTGAGGAATTTATTTATGAGATTGGCTACGATCATAAGGAGATATACTTACTTTATAATTAGAGTTTTATCCATTTATAAATTTCTATGACAAACTCATCTTTCACCCCAAAACAAAATACAACTGAAAAATACTCTATTTATCCTAATCTTATAGGGTTCCAAATATAATGAATTTATAATTCACATATCAGACCCTTTATGTAATGAAACTACATTATACCATCCATGAACTTCATGTATCACAATGGTAGGTGATAAATCCCAATTGTACTATGGTTGTGGGTTCGATTCCCGTAGTTTTTTCCGACATGACGGGTCGTCACAGGGTCTGCGTGTTGTCCTTTTATAAAAATCCAAAAAAGAACCTTTAAAACATAATCCATTTCAACAATTAGACTTATCCAAAATACTATTATCCAAACTCACAGTCCAAAATTTACAAGGAAGTTAAACATACTGATGATCCTTTTTTCCAGGTAATAACATGTGAATGCCTTCCTCATATATTCTTTTACAACACCACAACATCCTGAATTACCAAAATCAACCATCTCTTATTCCAAAATCACTACCTCAATATTATGACCATATTAAGGTCCATATTTCCTTCAACCATGTAATTTCCAAAAAAAATTAACTCGATGTAGAGTCACTTTTCTTAGTACCATAAAATCTCAAATCCTTTATTAAATAGTAATTCATGTACAATCCTTATTTATTTCCAGAATATCATTGATACGACAATTAAATGAAATAATTCTAAAATAACAACATAAGAATAATAGTCAGTCCTCTTCATATGTGGTAGTATCATAACATGATTATTATCCAATATCATCATTTGCGGTATAGTCTGATGACTGGGACATTGGTTTGCATAGTGTCCAAACTCCTTGCAAATGAAGCATTGTAAATTTTAAACCATTTTCTTACCCTTGCAGTCACGTACATTATGCCCATTTCCTCCACACTTATAACAAAATCCTATTCCTTTCAGGCATGTTCCAAGGTGTTTCTTCCCACAGTTATCACAGATGGGAAAATTCTCCTTTTCCCTATTCCCTTTATCCATCTTTCTCTCTTCCATCCTTTTCTTTTCTTGCTTCCCTTCAAAGCCATAGGACTCCGAGAATTCTTTACTCATTTATCAACAGATGATACTATTTCTTCATATGATGATAATACGTGGGAAACTATTTCCCTTATAAATTCTAGCTTAGGACTATGAAAGATATGATCCTTCATACTCTTTGGATCATACATAATATAGGAGTTCACATTTCTTCTACTGGGCGCCATTTCTATACAATAGCATAAACTAGTTCAGTTTATGAATTGAAATGAATAATTACCAAACTTGTAAAATACCTAAAACAAATTGAATTGTTTATGGATATAATCCATAATCATAAAAAAAATTTCTTTGAGTATGTATATACTCATAAGACCATCATAATGGTTTGTAAATAAAATGAGAATTATCCTAAGCATATCCCCCCTGGGAGTTTCGTAACCAAGAGTGCAGCAAAGCCCGTTGTTGTGAACCAGTTCTCGTTCGAGTCTAGCTCAAAGCAGTCTTTTCATGTTTTACCCCTAGGTACATCTATGCCAGAGCCGCCTCTACCTGCTCGTATCCAGATAGGGATGTATTGCTCCAAAATATCACAAAATCTCTACAATACCAAAATTCTAGGAAGTTCTTCTATAATAATCCTCAAAGTCTATCTTAGGGCTATGTGCTCTAATCAGAGTTTATCTAAATCTAATTTCCAAGGTTATTGTTAAAGTTCCTATGATACCAACTGTAACGCCCCAACCCTAGTTACCTAGAGACTGTGCATTATTTTAATACATTGGAATGATTTCATGGAATCAAGTCCCGAAGGACTAATCAGTTTAGCAGTCTTGGAAAAATGGATCACATACATGAATGTTACATTTTCACTTTAAGATGTAAAAAACAACATAAATAATCTTTATGAATTCCATTATTCCCTTGCCTTAACCCTGCATATCAATCACATTACACTTCTTGGAATCCTAGGAAAAATATAACATAGAAAGTGGTGAGATCAAATGCCCAGTAAGGGTAAGCAATACAGTGGAAACTTTCAAAAATAAGCATAAACATTTAAGGCAATGTATAAAACTAAAACAAAATCCTTTTAAACTTGAGCTTCAGCATAATATGGCAGAAATAAAATGAAATAATGTCATTTACTTATTCACATGGATATTCTACTAATAGAATAATCACATGCAATATCACTAACCACTTTCATAATGATGGAATTCATAATGCCAGACTATCATAACAACATAGTCAAGACCTCGTGCCAAGACTACAAATAATATTTTTCCAAGGCCTTGTGCCAAGACACTAGTTTGTCTCATGAGACCTACCGATGCATCGAGGAGCTATAGCGGGCTCCACTCGTCACTTATTAAGTCCAATGCATTCCCATAAGAAAAATTTCAAACATAACATAAACATTCGTATTAAAACTAGCATATGAAATGTAAATACTTCATCCATAAACCACGAATGGTATAAGAATAACACATCCACAGTAAAACACATCACAAAATACATCAAAACAATATGGAAGTTTTGTATCATAACAAATAAACATCAAATTAACTTAAAATGCATCAAAGGATGTTGACATAGATGAAATCAAAACTATTTGAGAAAAATATCTCTTCTTTTGAAATCATTTAAAAGTCACACATTTATTAAAGAAGTAATTTAAAAGATATTTTTGACTCAAAGTGTCCCATACCACTTCGAAACTTTTGAAAAGAAATGTCATTTCAAAAAATTCATATCCATATAAATAAATCCTTAAAATCATTTTGAAAACATGGACATTAATTAAAAATATTTAGAAATATAAATCTTTAAAACATTTAAAATTCTGATTTTGATAATGAGTACCTTTCAGAAATTCTTAAAATATTCATTTTGAAATCTTTTAAAAGTCACATAATTATAAAATAAATCATTTACTTTGAAATATATACTAATAATATAGTAAGGGAAGCTTCGAAAATATCATAATGGTGGAAAATAACCACACCCTCCGTATAAGTTTTAAAAGACATTTTTACCTTAAATTTGTCGAAAAGGTTAAAGAGTACCTTGTTTGGAAAATGACAGAAAGTTTCCATTCAAAACACATAAGGGTATAAATGACTTTAACCCATTGTATACTGAATAGTAAAAATGTTTTTAAATACATTTTTATGGAACATGGATGTGGATGATAAAGAAATCCTAGTAGATTATTACGTATAAACAACCTCGGATAAAGAAGACATTGCGAAATAAACCCTTACCAATTTCGTAACTTACGAAACATACAACCCATGAAAGAGGTATCATAAAATTAAGATGTAAATATACATAAATTAAATTGTATTACACATAGAATACAATTATGGGCAGTACATACACCACACAAAAGGTAATAGTGGCAATATGGCATGAATCTCATGGGAACAAGGAGTGAGATGAAAACCCCTTACCTTGCACTTTCCTTTAGTCGAGGGTACGTTTAACCTCCTATAAGAAAATTGTATTATGTTATTAAATTATACCAAAACCATATTAATATTTTTTATATCATACATGATTCATTTATGACTTTATATTACCCATTTAATAATAACTCCCATGTTAAGTTAACATTTCGGGTAATAATCACTTTCTTTATCGTATGTGTTTTAACTTGTTACTCTTCGTTGTATCAATTAGATCATGATTTAAATACTTCCAAAATATAAAACATGATAAATATATCATATATATTTAGAATATAAATATGTAAAATAGATTTATATATGAAATGGAAAACACCATTTATGGAGACGGTAGTCCGTACGTACGCATAAACACTGTTTCTGTCTTCATATAGTATTGAATGGAAGTAAGTGAATAAGACATATGTAAGTACATAAATCCTTATATATATAAATATATATTTCTCTAGTAGCATTATTATTTCATATATTACATACTTATTAGTAATATATATTTTTATAATCGTCGATGAATGGTGAACTTGGAAATGAATCTCATCGCGTCGTGGAGACGGTAATCCGTACGTACGCACGAGCAAAAATATCATTCTTTTCATATTAAAATAATATATAATTGGATGGTATATCATATATAAAGAATCATTATCATGTTATATTTATTATCTACATGAATTACACATCATTATTATACCCATCCAAATAATAATTTATTGATTAATAATTACACCACGACGTGGAGACGGTAAGCCGTACATACGCCCATATGGTGACATGTTATTCAAAGGATGGATAGAATACTCAAATATGGTTGTAAAATATTTATAATAACATAAAAGTATATATAATATACTGGAGTTATTATTTTAGAATGGTAATTACATAGAAAGAAGAAGTGGAAGAAGAAAGGAACTTGAAAAGGGGTGGTGAAATCATTACCTCTTCTCTGGGTTCTTCCTTTTGATTTGATCAAAATTTCTCTTTAGGTTGTCTTTATGACTAAAGTAATGCCTCTAGGATTAATTGAGGGAATTTTAGAGAGTATTTGGGCAGAATTTGGCTGAACCAAAATGATTTTATGGTGTGGGTTAATGAGAAGGGAGAGTGCCCTTTTATAAGAGGGGTGAGGGGCATCTTTGGAAAAGCTAGAAATATTATTTTATAATAAATTCATATTCGGTTTCTAATGGCTAAAAAGTGGATTATTTAATGTTTAATGTGGGGATGGGTCAAAAACCACTCAACCAATAGAATTTAGACAGTTTTGGGTTACTATATTAACTTTATCTTTAAGTATTAACACTTTGTTAATTAGTTTCACTTTTACAATGTCTCTTTGAATTATTATATTATATGGTTAATAAACATACTATATACATCCATGAGACCCCCAATTGGTCCATTAATAATACACCTATCATGATATAAGTCTCTTGGCTGATCCTTAGATTTTTAGGAATTTAATATCAATTAATAATATAATATTTGTTTTAAAAACTCATTTTGTCAAATTTGAGACTATTCAATAATTGTTTTTGTAAAAATCCTAAAAGAATTATTACTTCTCAAAAAGTAAATTAAATAAATCCTAACATGTCATATTAAACTAGAAAATTAGTTTAATTCATAAAAAGTCTCAAATTATACTTATTTGGGTATTTATAATATCAATTAATCTAAGTTTTCATTAATTAGGTAATTATTGCATCATCATTGTGTCATAAATAACTTAGATTATTTATTGTTTAAAAATTATAAATAAAATATAATTATTTATGAAATTGTTTTATATTTTTAGTGAATATTTAAAATCGAATTTATCTTATGTATAACACTATATTAAAAATGTTTTAGTAAATAAACATTGATTTTAACTCTTTAAACTCTTCTTTGAATAAAATAATAATAAATGTCCTAATCTAATCCAAGTGTACCTAAATGATAATATTTTATTAATAAGATTGTTTTTGATCTAGATACACTTGTCCAATAGAATTAGGACATGTGTTAGGGTAATATTAATATAATTTTTACCCTTAATTGCCCTATTTACTTTTAACCGTGGTAAATAAAAGTAAAAAGTTACTATTCACCAAAAATTATTTTCATCTCATTGAACCACATTTTACTACGTGATATTAACCTTTTCTCTCGGATTTTCAAAATTCCATTCACAGAAGTGGTAAAATAATGTTTTATGAAAAAATCAGTTTTTTAACTACCACTTAATGGTTTCACTATTCATCAAAAATTGAAGTTTTTCAGAACAATGCCAAAATTTTCCCCTAAGGTATAATTGATATTCTGAATTCAAAAATGATTTCTATTTTACAAAATTCCAAACATATAATTTTCATTAATTAATTTTATAATTAATTCCCGCTATTACAACAAATAGCGTGTTTTTAAGAAACAATATATATCAAAAGATTGACAATTGTTTATGTCTAATTTCAATGTGAAATTAATTCTAATGAACACCGTTGGATAAAATGATAAAAATATATTCTAATTATACATTAAAACCACTAAATAATATAATTTATCACTACAAATTATTTTGATTAAAAAAGTTTTTTTTAATTATTTTTCACTATTTATAAAAATTGGAAGTTCTCAGAATAATACCAAAAATTCAACTGAGGATGATTTTGATATTCAAAATCAAAAAATGAAGTCCATTTTGAGAGATAAAATTTCAAAAAATTTAAAAAGTAGGTATTACTATTCATAACAGCTACTTTGATTGGTCGTGGTGTGTGTTAGAACTCGAAGTTGCGTACAACACACGCTACTGTATTATTCAAAGAGAAGTGTACCGCGGATGCTCGGAGTGTTACAAATGTACAATCTAAATAAATTAAACTTTGTGTATAACAATAAAACATTCCTTAATAAAATAAAATTGAGACAAAATTCATTAAATATGAATTTAAAGACCCAAAAGTGTAATCATCAAAAAAAAGATATAAATACCATGAATATAATAGGATTCATGATATTATATTTCAATTTGAAAGTGTTTACACCATATACATATATATTATATTAGGTGCACAATAATAAATTATTCCTCACAGATAAAAAAGTGAGGCAAGAATTCCTTACCTTGTGTTTCGTTTGGGGTGAATGTCATTTAAATTAATATATAACAAACTTATGTTAATTTTATAATTTATTAAGATCCTTTTTCATGTTTATAATTACTTTTATTACATTTATTGACATTTTTTACAACTAATCAGACAATTAAGTTTATAGCAGGTTTTTTTGACCAAATTTAGTTTATGTGTCAAAACAACTATTGTTGGTCAACTATGGTCATATGGTTCATAATATAACATCGAATGAAAAATAACCAAGACATAATTATAATATTTTTACATAAATTATTCTTTTCAATTAAATAATTTAATATGGTTTTAAAAATGAGCATAAGTTGCTATCATTGTGATGGTAGGTCGTGCATATGCATGTGTAACATTCCAATTTTTAAATGATCATTTTGGAAACAATGTATGTAACTAAAATCCTTCCAGATTGGTCATTATATAATAAATGTCATATTATTTAATAATATATACTTATATATATAATTAAATGATATAAAAGGAATCACATCATCTCGAGGAGGTGGTATTCCACACGTCCACGAACGACGTTATCTCTTTTTAAATTTGTGAAGTTGTAATAAAGGAGATGATATAAATATATATAAGTATTATATTTATAAAAAGATAATTATGTCATGAATATATTTTTTTATATTTTTTTATTTTAATTATTTTTAATTATTTCCATTCATTTATACATTCCATGTATAATGCGAAGGAATCACATCGCTTTGAGGGGGCGGTAGTCCACACTTCCTGAAATGAGATTATCATATTTACACAACTCAGAAAGAATAAAAATATGTTATAAATAAAAATTAATGAATTTTAAAACATTATAAATAACATATATATCATATATAAATATATTTACCGTCATAATGTCCACCATAAGATGTGGTAATGTAAAATTAAATAATCATCGTTCTGTGAGGCAGTAATTCGCCGTTCAAAAAAATAATATTTTCATTTCTCATTAGATGGAGGGGTTTTAAAGTTTTGGTGTAACCCTTAAAATAAAAAAATCCTATTATATATAGGATACATATTTTTTATTTAATAATATAATAATGTGATTTTATGGGGTTCGAGAATGAAAATAAAACTAGAGAGATTGAGAAAATACATTACCTTTTAATCAGGTAACTTCTTTTGATTTATAAAAAAAGGGATATTCAAAGGTATTCTTACCAAAAGGATGATTATATGTTTAGGGAAGGGATTTTTGGAGTCCATTTTGGATGATCTTGGCAGAAATTAAGAAATTGTAGAGGTGTGAGGAAAGAGTATATGTGGTGGCCTTTTATTGGGAAGGAAAAGGACTCACTTGGTATTTAGGAAAAGAAGTTAGGTGTACACATGTTCTTACATAATAAAGGACATAAAAACTACCCCAAATAATTAATGGAAGTTTATTGGAAAAAATATTTCCATAAAATAAGATTTGGACCAGTTTCTAGGTTATTTGGGCCCTTAAAAATAGGGTTTTAGTCCATTTTTAAGCATAATTACACCTTAATTATTGTAATTAATTTTAATCACTTTCATTAATAATTTTTTTCCAAAATTAAGTGGATATTATTATAACAAAAATATTAAATTTATTCTCATGTTTTATTTATTATTTAAAAAATTAAAATAACATTAGTGGAAAATTTAGGGTAATTGCTAATCTCACAGAAAGACGGATTAAAATGTTTTAGTAGAAAAATGTTCAAAAGATTGTCATGTTTTTATATAAATATTACACTTTTAAATTGATTATAATAAACGAAAATGTATTAATAGATTTATAATTTATCCAATATGACTTAAAAAAAATTATAATATAATATTACATTTTTAATTCTCTAAACAAAATGAAAGTTTTTAACTAAAACGCAGTATTTTTCACTGTTTACTAAAAAATGATGTTTCCAAGAAAAATCCCAAAAATTCACCCTAATATGATTTTGAAATTATAAATTAAATAATAATGTTTAATTTATAAAATTAAATTTAAAAAATTGTCAAAATTACAATTTAAAATAGGTTCACCATTAAAAGGTGGTAAAATGACTTCATAAAAATATAGGTTTTATGTGAAATATTGGGTTCACTTTTATCTTATGCTTAAAAAATATTTTAGATGAATATAATAAAATTATTTAAAAAGTAACATATTTATTACACTAATATCATTCACTAATCTAAATTAATTTAATCTTTTACGGTAAAATAGCTTTGTGAGCATAAAAAATTTTTCTGTAAAAATATCCTATTAATATTCTATTGGTTTTTATATTCATTTATAATTTATTTGTAACCAATGATTTAGTTTTATAAGACATATATTTTCATATGTTAGTTAATAATATTCATAATGGCTAGTTTATATCTTATTATATTAAATAATAATGTTTTAATTAGAGATTGTTTCTCGATAAGACTCTGTATTTAGTATAGGATAAGCCATTGAAGAATGTTGATTTGGTGTGTAACGCTAGCTATAGAGGAAGTTCGTTGTTTCATACGATGTATGTAACTTAGTGTCACATGAACGTCATGTTAAATAATAATTTAATGTGTTTAAATGTATAAAATATATTTTAAATAGTTAATATATTATAAAGTATATAGATATAATATTACCTTATGCACTTATTATCACGTGTCATGCATGTTATCAAATACAAGGATCTTCCTTTAGTTTTTTGGGGTGTCACATAATATAGACCCCAAAAAAATCATTCTCATACTACAATAAAAATTAATCCCAGGTACACAAATATAATTTCAACCAAAGACTAGTATAACTGTATAAGAAAACTACAAGTACCAAAAGAAAGTAAAAGGGTAGTGTTCATGAAGCCCGAACAGCTCCTACAAGACGTCGATCTAGTAGTAATCACCCTGATCTCCAACCTTCTCCAAGTTACCTGAAAAAAAAATTATATAATTTATGGTGCATATACCGTTATACTAAGTGTGATCCTCCCTAGATCCTCTCATGAAAAAGTAAAGAAATCATGATAGAGCATATTGAACAACAAGTGAAACTAACTCATCATCTAAAAAGATATACTAAGTTCTCAACATCACAATGGATGATCTGACCAAGTGTCGCATAAAAGATCATATAATATAATAAATAATATCAAGGGAACCATACTACCACTTTCCCACTAGTTTTTCACTTTTCCCCAACATCGCACATCCTTAGCATCTCTCTCCAAAAAGTCTAGCCCGAAGACACTTGGGCGAAGCACCAAAAACATGCACCTTGTGAAACACAACAACCACTTCCACATAGCCAAAGTAACCAGATATTTTATGGGTTTCACCACATCTTGCATAAAGTGTATCGCACCTCAGGTATTATACCTTGAGCCATTATATCCCATACACCGAGTAAGGATCCTCAAACCTTCATAGCCTATACACATTACACCTATAGTAGTCCATAGAAAACTATATCCAGAATATATTTGTGTGAAATAACCACAATCCATTATAGTCCTCTACACACATATATAGTGAAAACTATCCACAATGCATACCATCATAAGTAACTACCAAGAGAAGAGATTGGGGACAAAAGGGGTAGTCAATCATCAATCCTCCCACTAGGTTGTTGGTGAAAACACCCCTTAGGGATCCAAATCCTTGGGGTGTCAGTTTCCCTAACTGATTGGGTGGAGAGGCATATATTAACACAAAAACTACGTGATATAATATATCTCACAAGAACACTTTGGAAAAAACCTAGTATGAGACTAAACTCCAGCTAACTTCTCTTGGAATATCAACTTCTACTACTAAGACTATATATCCTATAAGTACACAACCATTTGAAAATATATATTATGTTACTTTATCCTTTTCATGAATAATAATTTATATTAATTAATTATTTAACATTAAATAACCATTATCATTTCTAAATTAAAATTAATTAGCATCACAATAAGGTTGTATGCCCTCTAAGAATAACCAAACCATGTCTACATTTCCTCAGAATTACAACCTCAACATTACATCCTAACAAAATCCATCTACATGGGCTCAACATCATTTATTCATTAATTTATTTAATAACATTACCAAATTCAAAAATTCAGTTAGTTATTTAAATCATCTAAGGTTCCAAATTAAAAGGGCATAACACGTAGAGTTGATGAACTACCCATCGAGTCATTTCCACTAATAGCAGGAGCGTAGACTTATCCATCCTTAAAAATCTAAACATATAAAGCATTTGGAATGCACCATGAATCTTCACCTATTTTATAAGAAGGGTAAGAAATACCATATTACTCATGTAGTGGGGAATGTAAAATAGATAAAAAAAAATAACACGTTCAACCACAACCACTTTCACATTGATGGGTAAGCCTAGTTTTAACCCTTTCCATCATCCTCTATGTCCTCCCTAACACCCACATGCTTAAACCGATGTATCTCTCCACTCTTGACATCAACTACAACTAAAACCATTGGACCTCTACCACCATATACCATATAAACCCTCCAAGACCATACATCCTAGGCTCACATTGCATCACAAGTAGCAGGATACAAATAACATAGCAAATGGGATCTTGGCCTTAAACAAGGCATTCATCCTTTACACACAATGAGAACTCATAGCTCCAAATCATAAAGCACTTACCCATTACAATAAATCGGGTAACTCAAAACCCTACATGGAATTATATTTTCACAAAACATAGTTTTTTATACAATCTTGAGTTAACATATTCAATTAAACCTATAGAACTTCTTCCATTTGATTATCATCAAATCCCAAAAACAATAACTATATTCATTACCCATTCCACTTTTTCTTTATCCAATTACTTTCAAATTAATATTGACCTTTCATTATTTAATAATTTCCATAAAAACAACATGATAAAATAAAAAGAATTTATATTTATCACACTATCTAGTAAATCCAGAGGCAATCCTTTTTCATGGTATAATGAAATAACATACAATAGAAACTAATCATTTAACCTGGTTTAAATATTTGTTATGTAAAATTCATTGTGATCTAGTGGGATAAATCATGATATCTCTATGAATGCACATAATATAACTGATAATCCAAGAATCAACTACCTTAAAATATTTTTGATGTTATTTTCATAAGAAAAGGACAAAACAACAAATCGTGATCACCTCTCCTATAACAACTGCATCCACTCGAGGACGTCGTCGCACAATCGTATCAAACAACACCCAAGAAATATCCATTAGAAACATTGAGATCACATTACATAACATAGAACGGATAACATAAGGAAATAGAATGAGGAACCTAGAATAATAGAGGAAGAACATACCTTATATAGAAGAAGGATCAACACTTGATGGTTGCACCAAAACAGGGGTTTACATGCTGAATGAAAGATCAAAGTGGAAATAAACCAAGGATAGAACAATCACACAACTCCTTGGGAACAATGTTTGGGATTCCCTTTCACTAAGATAAAGGACAAATAATAACATGGATGAAAGGTACCTCAACGCTTTTTAAAATCTAAATATTGCAACGATTTAGATTTTCCATTAAAGTTGGATCTGGCCAAGACTACACGGTTTGACCGAGTAAAGGCCCTCAAAACATTAGGTAAATTAATATATGAGTTATGGGATTTGTATATTCCTTAAATCCTTTTAAAATGATTTAAAATTGGTTTACATTAAAGATAATTCCATATGAGGGAAATTGTTTGAATCTGGAAACATTGTACACCTATCGATAGTTGGAAACACTATAACACCTTTCAATAGATGACCTACTGACTTGGAAACACTGTATCACCTAACAATAGATGACGTACCAATAGGTACAAACACAATAGAACCTACTAATATGTTTCATACTGATAGTGAGAAACATTGTAGCACCTACTGATATATGACACACCGATAGCTAGAAACAATGTAGCACCTATCAATAGATAACCTACCAACAGCTAGAATAACTGTAGAACCTACCAATAAATGACCTATTGATAGTTAGAAGAATTGTAGAACCTACTGATAGATAACCTACCAGTATCTAGAAACACTATAGTACCAACCAATATATGACCTATCGACAACTAGAAACATTGTTGCACCTACCAATAGATTACCTTCTGATAGCTAGAAACAATGTTGAACCTACTGATAGATAACCTACCAATAGCTAGAAACATTGTAGAACCTACAGATAGATTACCTATCTACAACAACAAACAAATTTCACACAACTAGAAATTTTTTAAAAGTGTTTGAATAAGTCTCTTTGACCACCCGGAACACCTCAAGCACCAGATTTTAGTAATAAAATAGACAAGAGAGGTCTGAGCCATTAGAAAATATCTTACCTCACGCTTTCTATAGGTTTAACATGCCTTAAAATGCTCTAAAATGGTTTTATGAATGTTATTCATTTTTCCCAGATCTAAATTAAAATTTTTAATATCACATATGATCCTACTATAACATTTTACCACCTATTTTTTAATACTATATCATATTATTAATTGTTTTGGGCATCAATTTCCATGTTTTCTCATTTTTGTTTGGTCATTGAAGTTATGAATATTATGTATAGGTTATAAAAACATGATATATTGAATGATATTAATTTTATTAATATAAAATTTAATCATTAAATACATTTTTAGATTCATTATTAAAGGATAGACATGGAAAATGAATCAAAACTCTTTGTGGAAATGGTAGGCTGTATATACACACGAGCTATGATATCATTCTATTAATGAGTGAAAGGGTAAGAACGATGGTGATATATTAATTTCAAATAATTAATATAATTTCGTTTATATCATATATATTTATTAAATTTATCCTTATTACTTTCCATGTAAAGAGTTGGTGATAAACAAATCGCATCGTTTCGTGAGGCGGTAGTCCGTTGTACACATGAACAATGTTATCATATTTTAAAAGGCATTGAATGTAAGAAGGTGTATGTTATATCATAACTATAAATGTATAATATTATCATAAATATTATAGATATATATATATATTAAATACATCATTATATGTAATTGGGATATGTGCTAATGGAAAAAGAGTTACATCAGTTCGCGAGGCGGATGTTCGACATACACACAGTCGATGATTTTTCTTCTCATTTAATGGAGGAGTATATGGATATATATTATTACATAAACATAATAAAATACAATTACATTTTATATTGTAGGTTTTTATATTATAAGTGTTAATAAATAATCCAAGGTGGAAAAAGAAGAAAGAAAATTAATGATCTTTGTTATGAAAATTACATTCTCTTAGAGAAACCTCATGTTGATCTCCTCCTAATGACCCTAAGGTTGGTATTTTCAGAACAAAATTATATATATACTGTGTATACAAATGTTTTTGAGGTATTTTTATAAATTTTTGTCAATAAAAAGTTCTTGAGATTTGTAAATAAGTGAATAGGGGGAGTGGCCATTTTTATGTGGTGGAGAGGACACACATTTAATTTTTTAAAATATTAATGAGTGCATTCACGTTTTACATAAAAAGTATTATAAATGGGTCATTATCAATCATTAAAGGTTATAATATCTGAATTTTTCAATAAAATGTGGTTGGTACAAGTTTGTAATTCATTTTTACCATTATATTCTTAGTTTAACCCACAATAAACCCGTTTCCACCTTAACGCTAGTAACTAATTTTAATTTTTAATTATTCATAATGGAAAAAAATTGAGTGGAAATTATTAGATAATATAAAATATTATGATTCCCTACATGGAATACATTTTTAGAAATTCAATTCACATATTTGTAATAATTTAATATAAAATTAATTCCATAGACTCATTGAAAAAGAATATTTCCAAAGAGATAATTATCATAATTATATAATATTTTAATATCAAAATTCAACATTAAATTGATTAAAATGAATTAAATTAGTTATATTTTAATTTAATTGAACTAATTTAACTTTAAAACCAATTTAAAATATAATTTTACATTTTATATTATTTAAATAAAATGATAGTTTTCAATAAAAATAGTATTTTTCACTATTCGTTGAAAAATTAATTTTTTCAAACAAAATCTCAAAACATTACCCAATGATAATTTGTACAGGAAGATTTAAAAAATTAATTTTATTTTTTAAAATATATTTTTATAAAATTCCTAAAAGTTAATTTCGTATTATGTGTGCAAAGCATGACTATATCATTTTTTAGAAAAATACTGTTTATTAGAAAACATTTATTTTTCTTTCAAATGATTATTAATTTACTTACAAAAAATTAATAAAAAATGAATATTTTATACTTGTGTAAAATGTATAATTTTATTAATTTAGTAATTATTATTCAAACCATCCAATTTCATGGCTTGGTTATAATACTATATTATATTAGGGATTATACTGACATGAGGCTGTGTGTTCTCCAAGCTATCGAAAAGATAGAATTTATTTAAAAATAAATATATCATAATGTCATTGGGTGTTATATTCCCATATAAGCTCTTTTTCTGTGTCATATATGTTGTCGAACCCATTTTTATTCTTTTATGATCTTTGGGTTTTACAGCACTCTTCTAGGGGACCCAAGATTAATTTGAACCTTAGTAGGTCTCTTTGGATATCCTGGGTAAATTGGTACCCTAATGGGCCTCTATGGATAACCTAGAAAAATTATCACCCTAGAGGACCAATATGGATATCCTGGGAAAATTATCACCATGCTAGGCTTATCTGGATGTCCTGGGTTAATTTTATCTCTATTAGACCTCTCTAAATGGCCTAGGTGAATTGGCACACCTAGTAGACCTCATGGAAGTATCGTTCACCCTAGCCATAGTAGGACATGTGAAAAGTGTTCTTTCATGTAATTTTGGGTTGCAAATCTGTCATATAATTAAAAATTCTCTAACCACCATTGTTTCCCTTAGGTTTTGAATTATATAGTCACCCAAAGGATAAATCGAGTCTTGGTCACACAAGATTTAGCAATGGAATCACCTTCACAAACACTAGATCGGTATCCCCCCAAAATGGGTGGCATACTTCCCTTTTAATAGCATAAATGATACTGGGTTCCCATGATGGTGTGGTAACCATCCATAACTAATTTTTCCCCATTTTAAAAAGAAGGAATCACGTCAAGAATAATCTAGGAGAGATATAAGAAACCAAAACACAAGAATGATCTAGTATGAGATAGGGAACAAGAAGGTCAAATAAGATAATTTTAGGTATGTGGTTGGTCGAGCACATGGTGGGTTATGAATTAGGCAAAGAATGAGAAATACATGGGTGTTATGTTTGATTATTCTTTTAAATTTTATGGAAAACTTATCAAATCTTTTTTCAGGAAAATCATGGAGCACCAATTATAGGTGTGACATGGTTTTCAGTTACATAATGACTGTAAATTTACTTTATGGATATTTTCTAATCTGACAGACATCAATTCATATTCCTAACCACATTGAGAAACACCCCTACAACCCAACATATTTTATTTATTAGTTTCTGCTTAAGGACCTATATTATATCTTTAATATTCAAATTTCACCATCATCCAAGATAGTATTCATCTAACGAATATGAATAGAACTCAATTTTAATTTTTTTTGAAAGGATACTCCAACAATAATAGATCTTGTATTGATAACCACGACCCAACTTACCACATCAATATGCGTCTTTAAAATTGAATTCACCTTTGACCAAACATAATCTTTATTAATTATGTAATTTTTTTATACAATTTACCCTAAACAAACAATACATCCCTCAATCTTGTTTCAATGTTGTTAGAATTGGATAGTTATAAATTTCCTAGGTTTACATTTTTGTTTGACCAAAGTGGCTGATTTTGGCCACATCCAACTCATGAAGGAACATTATGACTTGAGCCCTAGTTCAAGTGAAGAAGAATGACCACCTATATTTGGTCAACCCAATATAATAATGATCCATTTCCAAGAAAAATTATTCAGTAATTTAATAAGGATCTATGATAGAAATTTTAATATATTTACAAATAAAAAATAAAAAAAATGTATAGTTTACTTGGATTTAATAGTGGAATCCCTTCCTCATATAATTTTTGTTACTATTTCTTAGCAATTGAATCCTCTTATATTTTTCTCTTGGAAATCTTGTGAATTATTTTATTTTTGATAAATTTTTTAATTTAAAATGGACCATAGCGATGGGCTTGGTTAGAGCCATTATCTTCCTAAAAGGTTATAGTGGTGTTGATTATAATATTACAAACCAGGAAATACTATTTTGATAGTTTCTCAATCCAGGTTATGTTTTGCATGAAAAATTTATTTTTCTATATAATATTGAAAAAATATGTGCATGAAATTTTAATTGATTATTTAATCCATAAAAAATAATGTAGAAGGAAATGAGTCATGGTATTGTAATAATAATGTTCAATGAAAATTTATTTTTAAATGAGAGTGTTTTAAAGAATTACATCATTTTAAAGATAAAGATACAGTGTATCGTCATCATATTTTTCATAGAGAGATTAGTAATGTAGTTAGTGAGGATACATTTCATTATTTTTAATATATGTACCATTCATTACATAGTAATAATGGTGGGATAATAATCTATTGTTCATCTATAGGTTGAGATAAAATCATGCTATTTATATTTAGAATGTTTTATATAAGATAAATAAGTACATTTCCTTTTTATGGAAGAAGAAATTAATAAAAAACAGGGGTTGTAATTTAATAATCTATTAAACGAAGAGAAAATTTGAATATTGGACTTAGATAATCTAAGTATTTATATCTAGGAACTCAATTATTGTTTTATTAAAGTATGTAAAAGTTCAGTAGAGTATATTATTGAATGCCTTACTAGGTTATTTAATGAGATTATGAAACTTATGGAAATTACATATTAATAGCAGAAGAATTAGTAATTATGTATAAAAAATGAGATATTCTAAGTTTTGGGAATTATGGAGGCCTTAAGATTATGATTCATACCATAAAATATGGGGAGATAGTTACTGAATAAAGGATTCAAAGGGAAACTAACATTTTAGATAACCAATTTAGTTTTATACAATGATGTTTAACCATAGAAACAATTTATTTGATTATATGTATAATAGAATATTAATGACAAAGATCCCAATAATTTTATATGATTTTAATTTATTTGTAAAAGTAATTTGATAATGTTCCATGATAGGTTTTATGTAATTTTATTGAAACAAAATTTGTGAAGGTGGAATATGTTAAACTCATTCATGTCATGTGTGATGGGGGTTTAACTAGAGTTGTAACCTGAGCATGTGACAGTAAAAACTTACCTATCATGATAGGAAAATATAAAGTTTTTGATTTAAGACCATGTTTTTTTATTTAGTGTTATATGAACATACATAGCACATTTAAGATGAAATATTTAATTTTAATCTTTTTACAGATGATATAGTTCTTCTTTTAGAATCCAAAGAGACTTTTAATTTTAATGTAGATATTTGAGGAGATACATTATAATTGAATGGTTTCTATATTAATATGGATAAAAAAATTTTGGAATGTGTTTTTTGAAAATAATTGACTATTAGTGTTATGTATGTGAGATTGAGAGACTACATTATTTCAAAGTATGGCCTTTTTTATATTTAAGTTAATTTCAACAATATGATAGAGATATTAATGTATATGTATCTCATAGTTTCAAAATGGATGGATAAAATTGAGAAATGATTTTGGGGTCTATATTATTGTAAAATTCAATTGAAATTTATGGGTAAATTTTAAAATATTGGTATTAGACCAACTATTCAATATGGTAGTGAGTGTTTTCCATTAATAAGAAATATTGAAAAATTAAAAAGGGTAAAAAATAGAAATTTTAATAAAGGAATTTGATTATAAAAATATGTATAGGATTAAAAATAACTGCAATCATGATTGAATTGTAGTGTCTCTCATTGATGAGAAGATTATTGATTTTTGATTAATATGGTTTTTACATGTAGGAAAAAGCACTAGGTATGCCCTTGTTATTAGGTTAGGCTTAATGAAAAACTCTCTTATTAAATAAGGTCGAGGTATATATAAAAGGTGACTTAAACAAATCATTCAAAATGACCTTTTTCTCAATGATTTTAATGAAAATATTCTCTTCATTATATAAAATTTTTGATCATTGATCCTTGTATCAGACCCCATTTAATTGGTTTTATGTTTTTTTTAGTTATTATTATTAAATTAATCCACTGAAATTCAAAACATATATAATAACAAAAACTTTAATCAATGGTAAAAACATTATTTTTAACTCAATGAAACAATAAAAAATTAGGGATATTTACTTGGAAAAATATTCACTTACCCTCGGAAAAAATATTATAACATATCCCTTGAAAATTCATCAAAATTAAAATTATTCTTTTTTCGGCCTTTACAATTGATACACCTTAAAAACATTTTATCCAAAAAATGTATAACTCTATCTATAAAATTTAAATACCCCTAACACAAGAAGTTTCATGATTCTATACACAAATTTATTTTGAAAGTACACCTTTCAAATGGAACAATCCTAAATAAAATTCTTTAATTTTCTTAAAAGATACCCCTTTAAAAAATAAAATCTTTAATTACCAAAAGATATAAAAAAAGAATTATAAAATAATTATTTTTTAGAAAAATTAATTATTCATAAAAACTACCTCGTTCTCAAATTACACCAAGATAACAATAATAATGACATTAAAAATTATGAAACTATATCTCCTAGTTTTGGGTGTTTATACTCTCACATTCATACCTCCTCCATGATCAAAAAAAACAAGTCATCTTCTTCTCTCAAAACATGAAACTTATTAAGCCACATGTTTCCACAACACCATGCATAATCCTAACAATAGTTCTTAAAGATTATCATAAAACCTAGTGACATATTTTCTTTTTTCTAAAAGATTAATTTAAATTAGTGGTGGAAATATTGTTATATTACATTACATAAATGAAAATACAAACCATATCTAAATTATCCAGTTGATGTACATAGACATTGGGGGGGTAAATAAATGTACTTAACTTTTACTCAATTTTACTTTATTTCTTAGTTTTACACTCTTATGCTTAAACATATTTCCAAATAATGATATATTGATCCATAAATGCACACTCAACCTAGAAATATTTATAAAATGTATAATATATAATATTAGTAAAAATCAAGTTTTTACATGGATTGAATAACTAATGAAAAACATACTACTTAAAATGTTTGACTATTGTCGAGATATAGATTTTATTATCACTATATTTTTATTTAGTATAATTTCCTCTAACTTAGAACAGTAGGGTTGGTATGATATCTGAAACACCATGGGGTAGGATTCATCCACATCCTTATGAATACACTCCATAGTTTCTGTTATCTCCCATAGATCAACCCTCCAAATAGGTTGATAGAATTGTTTTTACAAGAACCACTAGTTTTTCAATAGTACTTCCTTGAACCATTTAACGGGTCATAAATCACTAGTATATTATTTGAAACGCTTTATGAAATTTTTCCTTGTTCTTTAACTCATCATCATAATGATCAGTACTAATATATACCCAATTTGTTAATATTGTTTTTTTTCTTTAGGAATCTCTTCATAATGATGATCAATATAAGAAATGTCAATATTTTATCTTTTAAATATACTTATATGATATAAGGATCATAGTATCATTCTTATTCTACTTATTCAATACTCATGTTTTCATACATACATCGAATTATTCCTTTGATACCTAGATATTCTCTTTTTTATTAATAGTATCAAGTTCCTCTTCTTCAACTAAATGAATACATTTATTATAAAAACAATATAATTTGGTTCTATAGAATCTATATTTTATTATTATAAACTAACAAAAATTATATTCCAATAATATTGAATATAATTTAGTATATTATTTTCATATTTTGAATATAAAAATGTCAGGATTTGGGAAATTCGGTGATCTCTTCTCATTCAAATCTCATTTAATCCAAAATAAGATCATCTTTTTTGATATATCCTTATGACTAGGGGTTTCCATCACTATAATATATTTCAATATCTCACTCTACTATTCCAGTAAAAAATATTTGGTTTAATTATTTCTAAATTCTTCATCTATGAGTGTGTGGTTTTTGATGTGGCACGTTAGCTCATGGAATAGCATACACTCACACTCCAACTTCTTACTTTGTTAGTTCTCCTTTAATCACATCTTGAATCATAAACTCTTAATTTGGGGTCTATTTAATTTAAAAATTATTATTTCATCTTGAAAATTACTTTTTTTATAACAATTAGTTTTGGGAATCTTGAATAACTCATCCTTTAAAAATTAGTTAAGATTTGAATTTATGATGAATCATATAATGTTTCTTGTTAGATCCTAGATCATAATTTTATGTATGGATCATGAATTCAGTTTGTTTTGAGGAAAAAGTAATCAAAGTGGATTTTCTATGTATGTGCCTTGTTTTTCTAAGTACACACCATGTACCTAGCTTTTCGTGTACATCTACGTGATATCTATGTAACGACCAAGTGCATAGCTAGGTGGTGACCGGGAAGACTACTTAAGTTGGGGTCTAGTTAAGGATACTACATGCCATGAATTTTTAAATAAAACACCATGTAATTTTATTTTTATTTGATATATTAGAGTAGGTCCACATCTCTTGTCTGGACACACCTTATTCTTTTAGTGTTTCGTAGAGGAGAACTCTAGAACGACGGATGAAGATTGATCCCCCGATTCTCCATCTGAGCTCTGATTGAGACACCATTGAGTGTGTAGGAATCTAACCAGTGAGTTTTCAAATCCTATAGATCCATTATTTCGATTTTATCCTCTCTCATTATTTATTCAAGGTTAATAGCTTCCACCTTTTGGTAAATCAGCACCTATTTAAGCTGATTCATGGTCTGATGTTCAATTATATTGATCGTACAACATTGAGGTAGGTGGTTTGTACCTTTCATTGTTCATCTTTGGATTATATATGTTAAAAGTTCAGAATACCCACATTTGTGTAATTGCTTGATTTAGAATTTGACACTTTTTATTACCTTCTATGGTTTGATAGTGTAATTAGGTGTTGTTGCTTATGTGTAAGGTTAGATACATTGTTTATGGGACACCCTATGGGCGCGTTTACCATGATTGATTGTTTACAATTATTTTTTATAGGCTTCCTATGAGGCGTACCTTGTTTTCCATGCCTTGTTTGATTAGGATGTATTTTTTTTAATATATGAAATTATTTTGATATGCATTGGGAATGATTATCCATGTAGTAGTTATAGATTACATGATATGTTTGATATGATATGCACAGTATTTCTTCAATGGACAATGAGAGCCTTGGACAACGAAGACTGATGGGACTTCCACATTATTTATATAGGACCTTGATATCCCTAGTGTATAAGATTTAACCAATGGTATTGACCATGAGATCTACCTAGGTGATCATTTATAATTTTTTTATGTTATGTATACCAAGGGGTATTCACCATGAGAGCTACCCAGGTGGTAATTTTCAATTGATCTCTACTGTGTTAGACCAAAGGGGTTGGACTATGAGAGATTTCCCAGAGAGTCATTTTTTAATAATTGAATGATTATGACGCATCTTCCAAGACAAAGCACAAGCATGGATTTGGTCTCACATGATTTTTTTGATGATCATATAAGACATATTTTTCTGTTACTATACATGGGGGATACAGAGTTAAGGCTAGATCCTAAGGTTTAAATGATTAAACAGAATGAATAATAAATATAAATGAATATAATTAGAAATTGTAGGATAGTTTAATTTTGATTAATTCATAGTTTATTATTTCATTCTTCAATTTTAACTTCTATATATATTCACTAACAATTTGGCATGGATCCTTTTGTGGTTGCCTACTGAGATTCATCTCACACCTTATTTGGTTCATGCTGTTGGACCCAAAAAGATAGTATGATTGTTGGTATAGATAATGGTAAGCTCCCTTCTTTATGAGGTACTTGGTTATTGTTCATGCTAGAGAGCATGGGACTATGATGAGGCTTGTGATGCTGCTGGAGTTTATTTATTTATTTTATGATTTGGTTTCTGTATTTATTTCCAGAATTATTAACTATTTGGGTTTTTTCTTAGATATGTATTCCATGAATCAAATATATATATATATATATATATATATATATATTTCCTTTTGTTTCATTTACATTCAATCGTCCATAGTTTACTTTTGTTGTATTACTGCTTTTTCTTTTGTTTACTATTTGTTTTCTGCTATGTATAATCTTCCAATGTGGGAATAGTTTCCCCATTATCAGACCTTGGACCTCACTTTTAGTTGGTAGTCTCTGGCATTTGAGGAAATGTGTTTGAGATCATGTATCCAACTGGGTACAGGGAACCTTTGGGTGGAACCGGGGTCACGAACGTTAAAAAGTGGTATCAGAGTAGTTTATTTTATACTTTTCCTTACTATTTTGAGAAAACAGATTTGGATAGAAAGGAAATATAGTTTGTTAATTAGTTTTTCCCTAGAGTATCTAACCCGTGTGTAAGGAAAAATCCATGCTACCTCAATTATTGCAATTTTATTGTTTTTCAATTGTTATAGTTGATTTGATTTTTCTGTTGGGTGATTCAGTTGTTTTGTGCTATTATGATTGATATCATTGTGGTTCTAATTATGTTTCAACATGATTATATGAGGGTATTCTATATCATTCATTTTATAGGAAATTTCTAGATATCACATGTCATGTATTATTGTCATTCCATTTAGGGTGCATTACTGATTCCATGTTGTTGTGATAGATGTTTTTCTAGATATTCAAGTTGTTTTGATAAATTTTTTGATATAAATACGATCTATTTTGATAGGTTATTGTTATATGTGATGTTTTATTTTGATTAATACCAATATTTGTTCCCTGAGGTGATATGGGCCCTCTTGGATCTGAATTTTGGTGGATTATGTTTGAAAAGTAATTTAATTATGTTAAGATGTGACATGAATAAGGAATTCCAAACATTGATTCGCGGGGAGTATGTGATCTCACATATCAGAACCTAGCATGCCTTGGCCAAATATTATGATTATGGGGGTTTTGAAGAATTTTCAGAGGCTTACTTTCTTGAAAACCCAGAAAACATGGCATGTGATGTTATGAACCCACGCCTTGTGTTCTTTTGTTCTAGAAGAAATGACTTATCTAAAATACCAGTCGTGTGCCCTATGTACACACGATGTAGTTGTTGATTTTGTGACTGACTATGTGAGTATAGAAACGAGGTTGGTAAACTCTTGGTAGAACATGTTGTGTACTGGGAGTACACAATATGCTGGAATTGACCGTGTATCCATTTGTGTGACTAATGACACGACTGGATGGAACTTAATTTGTACACACCATGTTTGGAGTGTCCACACCATGTATTGTTACACCAGTAGAACGGTGTAGTTATAGCTATATAGAATTACCTGGGTAGGGGTGAAAATTCAAGTACATGTCACGTATCAAGAGTAACACACTATGTGTATGGGTGTTACATAACCTGGATAGTGGAGGTACATGCGCATGCTAAGGCTTCATGGGAACACATTGTGACGTGGTTCTATATGTCATGTAACCCTCTTTTTTAAAACTTGAATGTTTCTCATATCCAATTCCACTCTTTAACTTCTATGTTGCAGTCCTTGATAATCATGTACTAAGGTGTGAGCTTAAACTTGAAGAGTCATCCCACCATGATGTCCTCAAATTGTACTCTAGGTATAGGGTGATGATCAGACACTATAAATGTTAAATCAAGGAATAAAAACAGATCCTCCCATTGTGCTTGTATTGGAACCAACTATTATTACAGATGTAGGTGTTGATGCACAGTTCTATGACAGCTTTATGTAGATAATTCAGACTTTTTAGGGAGCACCACATCCTACCCCAACCATGTCTTAGTTGACATGAGTGTTCCAACAGAAACATCCTCCCACATTTTCAGTTGATGGGGGAACACAGGTTGTAGATTCATGTATGGAATCCATGATTTCTATCATCAAGTATCTAGAGACACCTATTAAGAGGAAGGTGAAGCTTGTGACTTACATGCTATGTGATTCCTCCAAGAGATGGTGGGATGTAGTCTCACAGGCGATACGTCATCAGGATATGGTTTAGGAATAGTTTTAGAGGACCTTTTTTTATGCCTTTTAAATGTGTTTAAAATTCTTGGGAGGTGATTGGGAGAGTTTGGGAGATTTTGGAAGGGTTTTGAATATGTTTGGAGGCTTTTCTAAGGGTGCAGGGTTTGACCATTATTAGGGGAAACTATGTAGGTTCTCCAATAAACTGTATAGGGGGAGAAACTGGGCTTCGCAAGGCCGGTACATGGTTTTCCAAACCATGTGATAACCCTTTTGGACCACTTCTATCGAGGTAGTGGTGTGCACACAGTTAGTGCACGGTTTTCCAAACCGTGTAGACAAAAGATGTGGACACTTAAAAGTAGGATTTTTAGATTCGGGCTCTCTCAGGGTTGCCTCTTGTTAGTCCAAATTTTCTCCCAATCGAGCCTCACTCATTATTGTTGGTTCTTAGGTGTTTGAGGATTTCTTCAACTCATTTTTTAAGGGATTCAAAGAGGTTACAAGGTGGTTTAAAGGTGGTTTCTCCAGGGTAATTCTCTTTTCTTGGTTTCTCTTTTATTTCCTCTTGATCTACTCTTCTCCCTTTCTTGATTTTCTATATCTACATCTATTTAATTTAGATATATGGTTATTTTTTCCTTGGGTATTGATTTTAAGGCTTATGGATGATAGGTAAGGGGATCTAGAGTGGTTTTAGTTGAGTGTTTTCCCATATTATGGGTGTGGTTTCTTATGGGTTGAATTCAATGGTACCCCAAAGGTAGGTGTATTTTCTCTTGACTTCATTTTTCTAGAAATTAAATCTTTGTTAAAATTAATTTATTTATTTCATAATTAATTGTATTTTTGAACTGTGAAATTAGTTGTAAATCCATTTGGTGGTGTTTTGGGTGATTTGAGGAAAATAGGGGTTATGTGGTGAAATTATCTTCTTGTGGATTTTAAAATTGAGATTTTAAAGATTGGATTATAGGATTTATTTGTGAAAATGGTTGATGGAAAAGGGTTTTCAATAAAGATGTTATTTGTTTGAAACGTTGTTTGGTATAGAAAATTATTAAATTATTATTTCAAAAAATATGTGTTTATTGAAGTGGATTGGCATGTGATAGAAATGATTATTTGCATATTGTGTGGTCATGGTGAGATATATTCTTAGTTATGTCTTGTTGGAATGTTTTGTGGAAGTGGGAGGGAAGCACCAATATTATATGGGGATATATAGTGGACGGAGGAGCCACCATCAAAGGATAAGTGTTCGGGGAGTACCACTAGTGGGAATGGGTTAAGGGGTTGGACGGAAGCTCCACCAATTTTCTTGTCTTGTTATGAAGTTCTTTTCTATAAGGAAATTTTTGTGCTAATGTGAAATACTGAGAAGAATGATGGAATGATTATTTGGATTTCCGTTGGGTTTCTTGGTTAGGGTGAGTTGTCTCGGTAATGGTGTGTTTATCTTATTTTAATGGTTTCACTTGTGATTATTTTATATAAACTGCTTTATATAAATTTGCTAATTGTTTTATCATAGTGGCATATGTAGGGTAGTCATTTGGGGAAAACCTACTGAGTATAAGTACTCACCCCATGCATTGGCACTTCAATGCTTTTGTATATATCATATTCTAGGTCATAGGTAAAGGTAAGGCATCTCATTGTTAGTGGATCGTGGTGATTCTTGGGAGACGTGGTGGTTCTTGGAGTATAGAACTTCATGTAGATCTATAGAGTGTGTCTTGGTTTATTTTGGGTCTCTTATTTAGTCTTCCACATAGTACTCTGATATTGTGTTTGGTTGTTTTGGCATGTGGGGTCATTATGGATTAGTTGGTTGTCTTTTGGTAATTTATGAGTTTGGTTGTTTTGTTGACATGTATCATATAGTTTGTGTATGGTATGGTTGGTTTTGTCTTAAGGGAAAATCGTTCCCCACTTTATTCTCGAAACCCTCATCAATTATTTTTAGCCTTTAGAATCTTGGGAATGTCTCTTAAGGAAAAGTAACATCCTCAACCCTCTCAAGCCAATGGGATGTGGGGTGTTACAAGTGGTATCATTTTGTTCGATCCTTGTCTTTCAAGTGAGAGCATTTGTTCAATCCTTGGTGTTGATCATTGGTCTTGGTGTAGGCACTCGTTTTGGGTCTATTCCTTGAGTCATGATGGTAGCAAGGTGTAGGATTGTTGTAAATTGGAATGTATAGAATAAAAGGAAGTAGCTAACCATTTTATTATAAACTTCATGTTTCCATGGATTTGGGTACATTAGTGTTTTGGATAAACTTATAGGAATTGGAAATCACAGTGTCGTGGGTGTAGCCAATGAGATGAGCATGGAATGAGTGGTAGAAATGACTTACAAACTAATATGTATAGTTAATTTGGTATAATGATCTATAGTGTGATATGAATGTGTTGATTTTGAAAATATGAATCGGGTTCCAAAGAGGAAGGGTTTGAAACATGGAAACTATTGATATTTTGAAATGGGGTGATTTTCAAAACATGGTGGAATTTTCAAAATGGTGCAACATAGGAAATGTAAACTATGGAAATCCTAATTGTGGTTGTTTTTATGTAATTGAATTTGAATGTTTAATACCCAGTCTTGTTAAGTGAGTGAGACTTATGGTTGTTTTTGTCTTGATATAGTTGGTACCAAGTAGGCATTGTAGAGAACAACTAGAGGAAGTTACTAAAAATGTGGTTGCACATGATCCCCAGATGAACTAGTAGCTAGTGAAGAATATAGTGAAATATCTCCATATAAGTGGGAAGTATGGATAATGTGGATGAACCAAGTAATGTGGATCATGAAGTTTAGTTTCGAAGGCAGCATCCACCCATATTTTGGGGTGATTTAGATCTAGAGAGGAAAGAAGCGTGGATGAACAAAATGAATCAGATATTTTACCTCTTGAGAACACTGGAAAAAATAACTGTGAAACTAGCAACTTAAATGTTGGAAGATCTTTCCCTTTAGTGATGGGAGCTAGCAGTCCAAGCTAGGATGGACCAAAGTGTGTCATGGGAGAGGTTTGAGTAATTTTTAACAAACAATTGTACCCTCATACATTTAGAATCCATCATATAAAGGATTTGTTTATTTTGAAGAAAGGGAACATGGTGGTGACAGAATATGCAGCTATGTTTATGAACTTAGTGTGGTTATCACCCAAGGTGGCGGGTAGTATATCGTTGAAGGCACAAATTTTTAAAGATGGGCTGATCCAGGATATTCATTCCAAGATTGTGGTACTATGTATATATGATTTCATGGAAATGGTGAGTTGAGATACAGTTGATGAGCAGGATCCTGTGAGGGCTACAGGCAGGGGAGGCATGTTGGTACCCATAGGGAATTGTGGGAACACGAACGCTAGGTTCAATCAGAAGAGGGAATATTATTTCCAATGTGGGAGTACAGTTTAAAATCCAACTACAAAATTGGTAACGCTTCCTTTGAATCCTCAGAGTAAGCCTAAATGTTTCCTATGTGGTTCTACGATCCACCTCCAGTGGGATTGTATGACACAACCTTGAGCATGTCATAATTTTTAGAATATGGGGCATCTGTAGTGTTATTTTTTGAATGATCCAAGGTCGGGTTTACGTGAAACTCTTCAGGGGTTATAGGGGTCTTATGACTTGATGGGATAGGGTAGCATCATACCCCTCAACAGTAGAGTAAAGTGGGTCATGGTGATTCTCATAATACTAAGATCCCTTATTGTGGTAATAAAGAATAAGTTGTGGAAAGCAAGAAGTTGTTTGGAGATGAGCTGGTTGTGGTGGATGATATGTCAAGACCATCCACGGTGCAAAGTATGGTTCTTTTAAATTCCACATTGATGCAAGCTTCATTTGATATGAATTCTTCACATTCTTTTCTTGCTTCTGACATCGTTGATTTGTTGGGATTAATAGTGGAAATGATGCCTTCTGTTTTGAATATTAAAACTCCTCTTGGTCCAAGAGAGTGTCGTTATTTCCTCTAGATAGTGTGTTTCATAGTTATAGATGGAATAAAATTGATATAGGATTTCTCATTGCATGAAATTTATGATTATGATATAATCATGGGAATGGATTGGTTTTCAATGTTTATGGACCACATCAATATCTATGCACGAACTGTTAGTTTGTTTATAGAGGATGGTGTTAGAAATCTTTTTAAAGGAGAGAAGAGTGAAAATATGGGTGCAATAGATATATTGGCACCAACTTTTAGCATGATCTATTATTAGTTAGAAGCCTTGTTATTGGAATTGGTGGAAGGTGATGAGAAGAACATTATTACAGTAGTTATGGATCAGTTTATGGATATCATTCCCAAAATAATTCTTAGGGTTTCCAACCATTAGAGAAGTTGAGTTTATGGTTGATATACTTATTGGGACCAATAATATCTCACTTCCATCTTACCAAATGGCACCATCCAAATTTCATGAATTACAGGTGTAGTTGGAATAGTTAGAAAAAAAAGGGTTCAATCGGCCTAACACGTCTTTATCGGCACCACCCATTTTTTTGTCAAAAAGGTGGATGAAACCATGCTTCTCTGTGTGGATTATCGTAGACTAAATTAGGTTACAGTAAAGAACTGATATGCAATTACATGTATTGGTGATTTTTTTTATTAGCTTAGGGGAGCTATGTGGTATTCCAAGATTGGCTTGTGGTCAGGGTATCACCAATTAGGGGTGAGGAATGAGGATATCCAGAGTATAGATTTTAGAAGTAGATATGGCCATTATGAGTATGTGGTGATGCCCTTTGGTCTAACAAATTCCCCTATGGTGTTCATGGTATTGATGAATCAGATATTTTAGGGATATCTAGATTGTTTTTTTGTTGAATTTGATGATGGTATACTAGTGTATTCAAGGACAAGGATAGAGCATGACAAATAATTAGTGACTGTGTTTGGGATTATGAGGGATATTTGGTTGTATTCCAAATTATCATGGAGTGGATTTATGATACAATTGTTTTGTTTCCTTAGCCATGTTATTTCTGATAGGGTCGTTTTAGTTGATCCAGAAAATATAGTGGCTATTCTATCATGGAAACTACCAATAAATGTTTTCGAGATAATGAGATTCCTTGGTCTAGCTGGGTATTATCGATGTTTTGTTCCTGATTTTTCACTATTTACATCATTGATGATAACTTTGATAAGGAATAATGTTCCATTTCAATGGAATTAGTAGTTTCAGAAATGTTTTGAAGAGCTAAAGGGTCGCCTTACATCAGCACCAATGTTGGTTTTTTTAGAACCATGGAAAGGGTACATGGTGTATTGTGACACATCAGAATCAGGGTTGGGGTGTGTTCTCATGTAGGGGGATAATGTGGTTTCATATGGCTCACAAAAATTGAGGTTTCAGGAGAATAAGTACCCAACACATGATTTGGAGTTGGCAGCAGTGGTTCACGCTTTAAAAATGTGGTGTCATTATCTCTTCAGTGAGAAATTTATAGTGCTCACCAACAATAAGAGCTTAATGAATATCTTCTCACAAAGTTATTTGAATAATAGTAAAATGAGATGGATGGTATATCTAAAAAAATTTTATTTATACATAATGTACAAACCAAGTAAGGGAATTTTGGTGGCAGATGGATTAAGTAAGAAATCATATGCTCAAGTGGTGAAACAAGAATCAGATCAGTGGCAGTTGATGTTGGTAATAGACAACATGCGGTTGGAATGTGAGGATTGGGGTGAAGAAGTGGTCTTCTTTCTAGTTTCATTATTTCCTAACATGGATGGTTCGGTTAAAGAGTCACAGGCCTCAGATTCGGAGTGTATGGGATGGAGGTCGAAACACAATGGTAGGGAGACTATTGAGAACTGGAAACTAAATGGAAATTCAGTCTTTTTTTATTGTAAACGGATGGTTGTACTAGTGGCTTGTCTAGATGAAATTTAAAGTATTATCATCATTCAAGGTGGTATGTCCATCCTAGAATTCAGAAAATATATAAGGCGTTGAAAGCTCTATTTTGGTGGCCTTGCTTGAAAAGGGATGTGGTCAGGTTTGTGTCAAGATGATTGACATTTCATCAAGTCAAGACAAGGCATTAGTATCATGTAGGAATGTTGGCATCTTTACCTATCCCAATATGGAAATGGGAGCAGATAGAAATGTATTTTGTGACAGGTCTCCCAAGAACGGTCTAGAAGCGTGATTCCATATGGGTGATTGTGGATCAGATAAAAAAGTTATCCCACTTAATCCCGATTCATTAATCTCATACGGTGGTGCATCTGTCAAAACATTATACCTGGGATGTGGTAAATAGGCACGGTGTTTCAGTTTTTATTGTATCATATATTGATCTGTGGTTCACATATCATTTCTGGAAATCCTTACAGTAATCCCTTTGAATACAATTGATTATGAACACAGCGTATCATCTACAGATGGACGACCAATCCGAGAGGAAGATATTATACTTGTAGGATATGTTAAGTTCTTGAGTGATGGATTTTTTTGGTTCATCAAATGAGCACTTACCATTGGTAGAGTTCTCCTATAATAACATTTATCAGGCTTCGATAAATATGTCTCCTTTTGTGGCATTGTATGGGTGTCTGTGTCATTCTCCACTTTATTTGGGTGGAAATGGGAGAGACTTCGATTATCAAACTAAGTTTTGTCCAATAGAATAAAAAAAATATCAATTTGATTAGGAATAGGATATAGGAATCTCAAAGTCATAATAAATCTTATGTGAACCATTGTCGATGACCGTTGGCATGAGAGGTGGGTGTTCGTGTGTTTTTGAGAATCTCTCGTAGGTTGGGACATCATCGGCTTAGGAAGAAGGGTAAGTTATTTCCGAGGTATATTAGGCCTTTTGTGATACTTGTGTGGATTAGATATTTGTCTTATCATTTGCCTTTTCCACAATGGTTTACTGTGGTGAAAAATGTGCTTCATGTGTCTCAGTTGAAAAAGTATCAGCTGGATCTTGACCTTGTGATTCATTGGGATCTTGTTGAGTTAGAACCAGATGCTTCATTAGTGCACGTGATAGTGAGGATTATAGATAGAAATGATAAATTCATGCATGGTAAAATAATTGGTTCAGATTGTGTTTTGTGGTAGCACATTCAGATTCAAGAGGATACTTGGGAATGGGAGAAAGAGATGGTTGAGCAATGGCCCAAGCTCTTTTGATAATGAGGCGGTTCTCTACTTTCGAAGGATTGAAATTCCATTTGTGGGGAGAGTTTAGTACCCCCTATTTGTGGTATTTATCCTTTGTTTATGCCTTTTTAATTCTTTTAATGTTCATGGGATGAGCTGGGACGATTTTGGGAGATTTTGGAAGAGATTTGAAAAAGTGTGCATGCTTTTCTAAGGGCGCACGGTTTGAGCATGGTTAAGGGAAACTGTGTGGGTTCTCTAGGAAACTATGCAAGAGGAGATAGTGGGCTTCGCATTGAATTTTAATGGTTTTCCAAACCGTGTGAGTCAACAGTGTAGAACCCTTCTCTCTTGGAAGTGGCATGTGAACGGTTAGCAAATGGTTTTCCAAACCGTGTGGACTAAACGTGTGTCCACTTTAAAGTAGGGTTTTTAAATTCAATCTCCCTCAAGGTTGCCTCTTGTCACTAAAAATCTTCTCCCACTCGATCCTCACTTGGTATTTTTGGTTCCCAAGGGTTTTAGGGTATCTTCCACTAATTTTGGAAGTGCTTCAAAGATGTTTCAAGTCTGTTTTTAGGTGGTTTCTCCCAGGGAAGTATCTTTCGTTGGTTTCTCGTTGGTTTCATTTGGATATACTCTTCTCCCTTCCTTGGTTTTATTTATATACATCTATTTCATATATATATATAAGGCTTGTTTTCCTTGGTTTTTTATTTTTTGTCTTGAGGATGATAGGGTAGGGGATCTAGAGAGGTTGTAGTGGAGCATTTTCATGGATTTTGGGTGTTGTTGCTTATGGGTCGAATTCACTGGAACCCTAAAGGCAGGTGGCCTCTCTCGCAACTCCAATTTTCTAGAACTTGAATCTTGATTACTATTATTTTTTTTCCTTATAATTAATTGGGTTTTTAATGTGTGAAATTGGTTGGAAATCCCTTTAGTGATGTTTTTTGGGATATTTGGAAATACGGGTTATGGGGTGAAATGACCTTTTTGTGGATTATAAAATAGAGATTTCAAAAAATGGGTTTTTGGGATTTATTTGTGAAATGGTTGCTGGAAAAGGGGTTTCAATAATGATGTTGTTTTATTGAAATTTCATTTGGTAGGGAAAATGATTAATTGGTGGTTTCAATAAATGGTTGATTTATTGATGTGGATTTTCATGTGATGGAAATGATTATAAGCATGTTGTGTGGCCTTGGTGAGTTATTTTCTTGGTTATGGCTTATTGTAATGTTGTGTGGAAGTGGGAAGGAAGCACCAATATAATAAGGGGATGGATAGAGGACGGATGCGCCACCATCAATGTATAAGTGGGAAGGGTGTACCACTAGTGGGAATGGGTGAACAGGTTGGACGAAAGCTCCACCGTTTTGGTTTTATTTTTGTTCACTACCTTGAAAGATGGAAATTGTTGTGCTAATGTGAAATGGTGAGATAACTTATAGAATGATTATTTGGATTTCCCTTGGGTTGCTTGGTTTGAGTGAGGTGTCTTGGTAAGGGTATGTTTGGATTATGGTAATGGTTTCACTTGTGAATATTTTATATAAAATGATTTATATATATTTTCATATAGTTTTATCCTATTGGGGAGTGTAGGGAAGTCATTTGTGGAAAACCTACTATGTATTAGGGCTCACCCCCTACTTTTCCACTTTGTTGATTTTGCAGATGTAGTATTTTTAGACCCAAATAAAGGTAAAGCATCTCATTGATAGTGTCTTGTGGTGATTCTTGGGAGATGTGGTGATTCTTGGAGCATATAGCTAGGTGTGGAGTTATGGAGTGTGTCTGTTTATTTTGGCTCTGTTGTTTAGTCTTCTGAATAGTACTCTAATATTGTGTTTGGTCGTTTTGGAATGTGGGATCATTATGGACTGGTTGGTTGGATTTTGGTAATGTATGAGTTTGGTTGTTTTGTTGACATACATCATATATCTTTTGGATGGTCTGATTGGTTTTGTCTTAAGGAAAAATTGTTCCCCGATTTATTCTCGAATTCCTCGACATTTTTTGTCAGGATTTGGCATCTTGGGAACATCGATTAAGGCCTAGTAACATTCCCCCTCCCTCTTAAGACAATGGGATGGGGCGGGATGTTACAGTAATTATATTTCAGAATTTGTATAGATATAAGAACAATAGAATTTCATTAATAAAATTCAATTTCTATAACTAAATGACTAATAAATCATTTTAGGCATAAAATATGTTTTTCCAAAAAAAACTCCTTTTTATATAATATTAAATATATGATATTTTGATTAAATTATTTTTTATAAATAATAATATAAATATTAAATAAGTATAATCCATCCAATAGTTTTTTGTTTGAACGTTATAAATGTATTTCATTCATAGAGTATTTATTTTTCTGAAAAAAAGTATTCATTAGTATATTATTTTTTTAAAAATTGTTTAATTATTATAAAATAATTTAAATTAATCTATTTTAAAAAATGACATTGATATGATTTTATTAATTACATTAAAATAAATTAACACTAATTGTAAATTAATATTAAATATGATTAATAATACTTAGCGATTAAAGCGTCATTCTATACAAAATAATATCAACACATTATATGTTTTTATTTGAAATATAATTTCCAAATTTTTAGAAATTTAATTTGGTTAAATGGATCCAAAATTCATATTTATCAGGGCAATTTTTTTTAAAAATTTATTTTATATTTTTAGTGATAATATAATTACCGTGAGTAATATTTAATAAATATTAATAAGTGTTAACATGGAAAATATAATGTGACTCATATTTTTCTAATTCAATATGACACTTATACCTTCTAGAATACCTTTTTATGTTATAAATTCATACCTACATGTTTCAGAAACATTTCACCATCTAATTCACCTAACTCAAAAAACCAACCTAACCCCCGTATGAAATAAATCTTACCACGTACTTAACTATTGTTTCCATGAAAAATCCCCTCCATTTCATCTATAAAAGGTGCCCACTCCAACAAATTCTCACTTCTCACTTCACCTTAATGTTATTGATCCGGAATTTACCTTCCTTCTCGCTCTGTAAATACCTTCCAATTAATTGATAATGTTCTATGGAGTCCTCTAAGATTTATGGAGCTACTTATCAAGGTAATAGTTCACCTCCTCCTGTTAATTCATGTTATTATTTTGTGATAAGACCTTCGCGTTTCAATGGATTATGCTTTTGTGTGTTCAAAATAAATGCCTTATTATTAAAATGATACATTATTTATGAGAGGATACAATTGTATGTTATTAAAATAATTACATGATCCTTTTTGAATAGTCATCATGCCTCCAAAATCACTTCTCAATTTTCCATGACATACCTTCAGGTTTTCAATACCCAGCCCTATTTTCAAAAAATGTATTCACCTAGATACACTATCCTTCAGTGATTGGGTATATCCATGTTTAAAACCCATATTATGTCAATATTTTATAGAAATGATGGAATTAATTCTTATTTTATATGATTGATGTGTCACACATAATGATATACATATGAAGGATGAACCTTGGCATCTCTCTAATGCATTGGGTAAAGAATTCATCTCTAGAGATAGCATGTTCATGATACCTTTGCAATTTGAAATGGTAATGTTTTATTAAATCATTGTGAATAACCTCGGTAATATTCATTTATGACATATTATTAATGAAAATTGGTGATATTTTTATGAATGTATCATGTTTACAGTGTCACCACATTTCAATGTTATGCCTCATATACTTATGATCATGTTATGACTCTTGTACTTATGTACAAGTTATTATATTATTCCTCAAGTTTTACCCATAATGTTTATCAATGATTCATTTCCATTATTTCTTCCTTTATTGGGATATATTATATTTGTTATAGTGATATTTTAAAATAGCACTATGTTCGATAGAGTGCATGACATACAACATTGAGCTTTAAAGACCGTGAATTATTATTATTTAAATATTACTTTTATAACCTAGATGATGAATTGGTGGGTATGAATATGAGTTAATTAATTATGAAATATATGTAAAAAATACCTACCCAATACAAATTTATTAATTTTTACAAATTAAATAATCACTCAATTTCTGTTATAGTCAGTCTAAGCTTCAAAATTATGTTTTCTTCCTAAATGGATTTAATTATTTTATTGAGTGATAATTAAAGTTAATTTTTATCACTAATAGAATTATTATCTAAAAAAATATAATTTTTGTGATTTGTATATCAAAATTATCTCAATATAAAATTTTGGGATTTTTCTAAAATGATTAATTTTTCAGCGAATTGTTAAATATACTCATTTTATATAAAACCATTTTACTCAAGTATATGTAAAGTCTCGTTTGTTTAAAATATTTTTCAATTTTCATTATTTAATTTTAATTAAAAAACCCTAGTGATTTTACTTAGAATCGACATTAGGCTTAATTTTTTTATAAAAACATTTTAATACTTAAAAATGCATTTTTCTGGAAAACCATTTTTTATTGTATTTTACGGGTTTGTTTTAATAGTAATTTTTTATATTTATAGGGATTAAATTTTATAAATTAAATTCCAAAATTGTAATTAGTATTTATAAATTTGGAAAATATAAACCTTTTATTTTCTAACATTATAAATATTTACCTTGGAGAAAATGTATCACATCGGTATAGGGTAAAATGAGATAAAAATAGGTTAAAACAATAGAATAAGTCTTAAAAATAATCAATAATCTTTGATATTATAAGGCCCCGGCCATAAACATTACATAATATTGAATTAAATGAATAATTCACATTGAGGATATTTTCAGGTATAGAGTTTTAGAGAATTAGCTCATAACTATTACATCTCAAAAGATTACATAGTAGAAACTTCTACTAAGTTTCCATAAAATAAAAAAAACACTTAAAAAGAAACATGTCTAGTTCCATGTTTGAGATAGCATATCTTTCCTTGATCCCATCCTCGACCCTATTCATCATTAAGTCCTGGGAAAAACATTTCAAAAACTTCGGATGAGCATAAAAAGCTCAGTAAGGGATACACGAAGAATGAAAACTATTAGTTTTTCAAAACAACAAGTAAACCATGTATACTTTTCAAATTAATACTTTTCACCTTTATGAAGTAGTAAAAAAAACTTCACTGAATAAAATAACATTACTTACCCTTTTGTAACCAATATATTACCATAAAACCCATATAAATAACACATAACATATAATGGTAACTTGGGACATAATCATACTTAAATGGAATAAACATAACGTCGACTTCCACACATACTTAATGGAATAGCCATAGGGCCGACTTCCATACCCAATGCATTAGAGGTTATAATGTAACCACTCGTCCTGGTATTCACGACACCACCCATCAAATGTTTTATCACGTAACCACCCATCAAATGTCCAAGTACCATTATAAAATCATAAGACATAAAACAAATATAATGGAAGGAAAACATTTCCTCACTTTGATCACAGTATATCACTTAAAAATATTGACATAACAAATCCATTATAAAAACCATTTTCAATACCAAAATACATATAAGATTATATGGTATTTATTTCATTTTAAAAAACATTACGGCTTGTTGAGGAAGCCAAAGACCAAATAATACTCACGGCGGCGGAAAAGGTCGTTGTCACTGCGTACATTAAAAGAAACATTCCTTTTTGTCGTTTAGTAAAACGCTTCGTATAAAAATATTCCTTTTGTATAAATGTAAAAGTCAAAGGGGTTTATACCCCACATAAAATATAGTCGTGTATAAAATAAAATATGCCTCAATGAAAGGAGATTGAGATGAAGTCCCTTACAAAGTTGGTATCCTTAGATTAAGGATAAATCGATTACATGTTTATGTTTGACAAATATGAATACACAAAATATAAGTGGATATTAAGTGTAAAACAATAATCGGTCATTCACACATAATCTTGGAAAAACAAAACCAATGACATAGATATTTAACTCAATGAAATGATATTGAGTTATGATTTCCGATACAAGTTCGTATAAATGACATAAGAATTTATCTATGAGATGATTATGTGTAGAAATATTATATCCACACTAAGGTTTGTGGAAACTACAACATAGAGATTCCACACATAATCTTGGCATAATAAAATCTATATTTATAGGTTTAACCCAAAGAATTGAAAGTGGGTTAAGAAGTTCCCTTATAGAAATTAGACATCCTAACAGCGTCACTTCAAAATTCAGAAAATGAGTTGATGAGAGATAAAAAGGGTATCTCATCAGTTGGACATAAAATTTACATCAATAAGGATATAGAAGAACATATCCCAACATAATAGTATGTGAATTAAAAGACATAACAAAATAAGTCTTTTAAAAAGAGGAGGGTGAAAGGTTCCCTTACCGACTAGGGTAACTTTCGAAATGTACACCCCATTGAAGAAGGGTCATATAATGAATATGTAAATACCCATAAATGAAATTATATTACACAAAGAGTATAATAATGGAAAGTACATGCAACACTCAAAGGAAATGGTGGAAAATGTAGCATAAATCTCACGAGACTAAAACTGAGATGAAAAATACCTTACGAATACTCGGCAGCCTAACGGCGCCACTTAAAACTTCCAAAAATGGATTTACGAGATAAAATAGGGTCTCTCATAATATGAACATAAAAATTAAAGTATGAGTAATATAAAATAACATCCCAAAACATAAGAAAGATGATCTTAAAAGAAATGACATAAAAGATAGTACTTAAAAAGAAAGAGAGAGGTTGGATCCCTTACCTCGTGTCCGACATGACTCGATCATTCTTTAATCTCCTTTAAATCGGGTAACTCTCTTTGATTTGAGCTCAAAGGCTTCCTTGGAAAGTATTCTTCCCAATGTGAGGCTTTAATGATGAAGAGAGGGATGTGGAGAGATGAAATGGGCAGGGTTTGGCCTAGCCAAAGGCTTGAGACTTGTGTGTAAGGTGGTAGAGGTGGGGGCCTTTATAAGGGAAAAGGAGGGGCACTCTTAGAATGTTATAAAATATTACTTTATTATAAAATGATTTTCAGATTTTAAAGGTCCCAAAAGGATATATTTCTAGTATAAGGTGATATGGTTTCGAAATCCACCCATCCAATAGGTTTTTGACAAGTGTAGGTCTTAGATTTTACATTATCTTTTCATTTTATTTAAATTGTTAAATAATGAGGTAATCGCTGCATCATCATGGTGTCATAAATAATTTAATTTATTTAGGGACTAAAAATTATAATAAAAACTATAATGATGTAATAAATCTTTTTAGATTTATAATGAATATTTATAGTCAAAAATATGACTTGTATAACCCCATATAAAAATTGTTTTAGTAAAACAACACATGTTTGTGACATTTTAATTTTAACATTAAATAAAAAGGTATTAATGTCATTTTCCAACCAAAGTGGCTCCATGGGGTCCCCAAGTTGACCCATGGATTGTCTGGGTCAGATATGACTCATCCAATGAGGGTAGGAAATGTGTCTAGGTCATTTTATATTATTAAAACATTATTTTTACCTTAAATTACACTAATTACCTCTAATCGCGATTAATAAACATAAAAGTTACTATTCACCATAAAATTATTTGTATCCCATTGAACCACATTTTACTTCTTAATAACCACCATGTATGTCGGATTTTTGAAATTCAAATCACAGAAGTGGTAAAGTTTCAATTAAATGAAAAATCAGTTTCTTTAACTACCACTTAGTGGTTTCACTATTCATCAAAAATTGAAGTTTTTCAGAAAATTACCAAAAATTCACCCTAGGCTATATTTGATATTCCGAATTCAAAAATGATATCTATTTTTACAAAATTAAAAACAAATAAGTTACATTAATTAATTTAATAATTAATTCCTGTTGTCAGAGCAAATAGCGTGTTTTTATGAAACAATAAGTATCAAAAGATAGACACTAGTTTAAGTCCAATTTCAAGATGAAATTAATTCTGACGACCAGTATTGGATTAAATGGTAAAACAATATTCTAATTTCACTTTAAAAACCATTCATAAGATAATCTGATCATATAAATAAATTATATTAAAAAGAGGTTTTGAATTAAAATACAACATTTTTCACTATTCATTAAAAAATGAACTTTATCGGAAAAATACAAAAAATTTACACAATGTAAATTTCAATGTCCTTATTCAAAAGAAGAATTTTATTTTGTCAAATATAACACATAAAATAGTCAAAAAGTGGATTTAAAAGAGGTTCGTCATCAAAAGGCGGTTTATCGACCTTTTAAGGAATATTATAATGTTTACGCTTAAAATTGGATTCATTCGCATTTTTATTCCTCTAACATTTATTGTAAAAAGTAAAAATATTTGACAAACATATATAATCATTTTGTATTTGGTTCTTTTCATTCCCTCCATTACAACGGCTAGGCGTTAACTACAATTTCAAATAATATTATTTTATTATTAGAGTGCAAAGTAAGATTCCTAAGAAACTCGTTGTTGCATATTTGGTACGCCATCAAGCATAGCATCCCATTTAAAGTTATATTAATATTTTATTTACAAATATGGATAAATGTGAAAATGTCATATTATTTATTTACCTGGGGTGTTACATACTTCCCCCATTTTGGGAATTGCGTCCTCGCAATTTTAAAATTGGGCTTGGAAACTTCATTGAAAATACCACATCGGAACAAGAGTCAGTAAAACAATCACTTTAAAATAATTAAAGAGAAGTAAAAAGGTCACCCGAGTTAACTCATACTAGGATTCCATGTAGGAAACCATGGATATGGAGAAAAAAACAAAGGTTCATGTTTTGAGGGAGAGTGATAGTTAACATGTGTAGGAGAAAGTTAACCATAATAAAATCACAAACTTGTGATGGGTTAAACAGTATTAGATTCCACAATAGGAAAAGTAAAAAGACAACATTTTTGTTTTAAGATACTCTTCATTGAGGAATTTACTTTTGATCTTAACTAAATCATAATGAAATATACTTACTTTTCACATAGACTTTCAACTTTTACTAGATTCCTTAATCAAACTCATATTTTCTCCAAAAGACGAGTATTTAGGAAGACTTGTTCGCATTAAGAGTACTATAATCAACTTCATGAAAATAACCTAATCTACAAAAGAGAACTATATATTTCCCATGTCTTTAGACAAAATCCAAAACCAAAAATTGTTATAACAAGATCCACAAATGAATAATTCTTTATAAAAAATAAAATCTATTCTTAATGTCAAAAATTTGTCCAACAAACCCAATGTTCAACGAAGACCATTAGATAAACAATTTGTCCATAAAATTCTTCAAAGTAAACCAAACTGAGATTGACACCCAAATATTTGAAGGATTTAATGACACAGTCTTCCAATGTACAAATTAACATTAATCTCCAAATAACATCAATTACTCTTAAAGTCTCATATTTAAAAGTAATTAACCTAATCACACATCCTCCATGATAGGTTAATAATTTCCATTAATAATCCAAAATAAACATAACCTTGATTCCTAAAATAATCTTACTAAAAAGAATTAGTCAAAATAACCAGGGACTTCACGTTGTCCAGTGGTAGGCGATAAATACCAGTCGCACTTTGATGTGGGTTCGATTCCCACAGCTTTTCCCGACGTGATGGGTTGTCACACGGTCTGCGTGTTGTCCCTTTTTCCAAAACTACATAATTCTTAAAACATTCCCCAAAGTGAGATAAAATATTCAAAAATAATCATAACATATTTTAACCTCTTTTTTATCTCATGCCTTTCATTTTCCATCATAACATATAATAACCCATAATTACCTCAAAATTAAGGATCATATAAACCCTATTGGTTACCTTTATAATTATTACCTGAACTTCCAAATCGATTGGTCATCTCGTACATGATGCATTACAAAACACACCAAGGTACAAGTGGTTGATCATGACTCATTGATAGTTGGTTTATAACAACCACGAGTTTCCTCATTGAATCCCCCATTTCATCCAATCTCTAAATCAGAGAACCACCACAGTTTCCTTCAAACCTATTTTCACTTTGGTGCCTGCTAGGTCCATCCATTCACTAAAAACAGAAATGTTAGTGTGAGTATATCAACAAAACCATCATCTACTAAGGAGGAAGATTAGAACTAAGATATACTTACTCATTCACTTTATCAAAACTAGGACTCTTCTTGAAATCCTAACCATTATGGTAATGTCACTTATGCTTAGAGAATACCCTAACCTCTAAAGTTATCTAAACCGACCTTTGATACCAACTATAAGGCCCCATCCTTAAACCTTACTGAATATTGAATTAAATTAATAATTCACGTTGAGGATCTTTTCAGGTTTAGAGTTTTATAGAATTAGGTCATAACTATTACATCTGAAAAGATTACATAGTAGAATCTTCTACTAAGTTTCCATAAAATAAAAAACACTAAAAAAGAAACTTGTCTAGTTCCATGTTTGAGATAGCATGTATTTCCTTGATCCCATCTTTGACCCTATTCATCTTTATGTCCTGTGGAAAACATTTTAAAAACTTCAGATGAGCAGAAAAAGCTCAGTAAGGGATACACGAAGAATGAAAACTGTTAGTTTTTCAAAACAACATGTAAACCTTATATACTTTATCAAAGTAATACTTTTCACCTTTATGAAGTAGTAAAAAAACTCTTTACTGAAAAAATGATCATTACTTACCCTTTTTTAACCAAAATATTACCATAAAACCCATATAAAGAACACATAACATATAAAGGTAACTTGGGATATATTCATACTTAAATGGAATAACCATATGGTCGACTTCCACACATACTTAATGGAATAGCCATACGGCCGACTTCCTTGCCCAATGCATTGGAGGTTATAACGTAACCATCCATCCTGGTATTCATGGAACCACCCGTCTTATGGTTTATCATGTAACCACCCGTCAAATGTCCAAGTACCATTATAAAATCATAAGAAATAAAAAAAATGGAAAGAAAAAATTTCCACACTTCGATCACAATATATCACTTAAATATATTAACATAACAAATCCATTATAAAAACCATTTTCAATACCAAAGTACATAAAAGAGTATATGGTATTTATTTCATTTTAAAAACCATTATGGCTTGTTGAGGAAGCCAAAGACCAAATAATACTCGCGGCGGTGGAAAATGTCATTGTCACCGCGTATGTTTAAAGAAACATTTATTTTTTTCGTTTAGTAAAACGGTTCGTAGAAAAAGATTCCTTTTGTATAAATGTAAAAGTCAAAGGGGTTTATACACTGTATAAAAGATAGTTGTGTATAAAATGAAATATTCCTCAATGAAAGGAGATTGAGATGAAGTCCCTTACAAAGTCGGTATCCTTAGATTAAGGATAAATCAATGACATTATTATGTGTGAAAAATATGAATACACAAAATATAAGTGGATATTAAGTGTAAAACAATCAGAGGTCATTCACACATAATCGTGGAAAAAAACCAATGACATAGATATTTAACTCAATGAAATGAGATTGAGTTATGATTTCTGATACAAGTTCGACTAAATGACATAAGAATTTATTAATGAGATGATTTCATGTAGAAATAGTATATCCACACAATGGTTTGTGGAAACTAAAACATAGATATTTAACACATAATCATGGCATAATAAAATCCAGAAGTAGAGGTTTCACCCAAAGAATTTAAAGTGGGTTAAGAAGTTACCTTACAGATATTCGATAGCCTAACGACGTCACTTCAAAATTCAGAAAATGAGTTGATGAGAGATAAAAAGGGTATCTCATCACCTGGACATAAAATTTACATCAATAAGGATATAGAAGAACATATCCCAACATAATAGTATGTGAATTAAAAGACATAACAAAATATGTCTTTTAAAAAAAGGAGTGTGAAAGGTTCCCTTACAGACTTGGGTAACTTTCAAAACGTACACCCCTTTGAAGAGGGGTCATACAATGAATATGTAAATACCCATAAATGAAATTAAATTACACAAAGAGTATAATAATGGGAAGTAAATACACCACTAAAAAGAAATGGTTGCAAATGTAGCATAAATATCATGGGACTAAAAGTGAGATGAAAAATCCCTAATGAAAACTCGGCACCCTAACAGTGCCACTTAAAACTTCAAAAAAATGGATTTATGAGATAAAATAGGGTCTCTCATAATATGAACATAAAAATTAAAGTATGAGGAATATAAAAGAACATCCCAAAAAATATGAAATATGAGCTTAAAAGAAATGGCATAAAAGAGATTACTTAAAAAGAAAGAGAGAGGTTGGATCCCTTACCTCGTGTCTAACATGACTCGATCGTTCTTTAATCTTCTTTAAATCGGGTAACTCTCTTTGATTTGAGCTCAAAGGCTTCCTTGGAAATGATTATGCCCAAAGTGAGGCTTCAATGATTAATAGAGGGATGTGGAGAGATGAAATGGGAAGGTTTTGGCCTAGCCAAAGTCTTGAGAGGTGTGTGTAAGGTGGTAGAGGTGGGGGCCTTTTATAAGGAAAAGGAGGGGCACTCTTGGAAAGTTATAAAATATTACTTTATTATAATATGATTTTCAGATTTTAAAGGTCCCAAAATGATATATTTCTAGGATAAGGTGATAAGGTTTCTAAATCCACACATCCAATAGGTTTGTGACAAGTTTAGGTCTTAGATTTTACATTATCGTTTCATTTTATTTAATTGTTAAATAATGAAGTAATCGCTGCATCATGATGGTGTCATAAATAATTTAATTTATTTAGTGTCTAAAAATTATAAAAAAAATATCATGATGTATGAAATCTTTTTATCTTTCTAATTAATATTTATAGTAAAAAATATGACTTGTATAACCCCATATAAAAATTTTTTTAGTAAAACAACACATGTTTGTGACATTTTAATTTTAACATTAAATAAAAAGTTATTAATGTCATTTTCCAACCAAAGTAGCTCCATGGGGTAACCAAGTTGACCCATGGATTGTCATGGTCGGCCATGACACATCAAATGTGGGTAGTACATGTTTCTAGGTCATTTCATATTATTAAAACATTATTTTTACCTTAAATTACACTAATTACCTCTAATCGCGATTAATAATCTTAAAAGTTACTATTCACCAAAAAATTATTTTAATCCCATTGAACCACATTTTACTTCTTAATGAAAACCATGTATGTCGGATGTTTGAAATTCAAATCACAGAAGTGATAAAGTTTCATTTAAACGAAAAATCAGTATCTTTAACTACCACTTAGTGGTTTCACTATTCATCAAAAATTGAGGTTTTTCAGAAAATTACCAAAAATTCACCCTAGGATATAATTGATATTCCGAATTCAAAAATGATATATATTTTTAAAAAATTCAAAACATATAAGTTACATTAATTAATTTAATAATTAATTCCCACTGTCAGAGCAAATAGCGTGTTTTTATGAAACAATAAGTATCAAAAGATTGACACTAGTTTAAGTCCAATTTCAAGATGAAATTAATTCTGATGACCACTATTGGATTAAATGGTAAAAATATATTATAATTTCACTTTAAAAATCATTCATAAGATAATCTGATCATCTAAATAAATTATATTAAAAAGAGGTTTTGAATTAAAATATAACATTTTTCACTATTCATTAAAAATGAACTTTATCGGAAAAATACCAAAACTTTACACAAAGTAAATTTTGATGTCCCGATTGTAAAGAAGAATTTTATTTTGTCAAATATAACACATAAAATTTTTAAAAAGTGGATTTAAAATAGGTTCTTCATCAAAAGGTGGTTAATCGACCTTTTAAAGAATATTTGAATGTTTACGCTTAAAATTGGATTAATTCGCATTTTTAATCCTATAACATTTATTGTAAAAAGTAAAAATATTTAACAAAAATATATAATCATTTTGTAGTTAGTTCTGTTCATTCCCTCCATTACAACGGCTAGGCATTAACTACAATTTAAAATAATATTATTTTATTATTAGAGTGCAACGAAATATTCCCAATAAACTCGTTGTTGCGTATTTGGTACGCCATAGAGAAGAGCATCCCCATTAAAGTTATATTAATATTTTATTCACAAATATGGATAAATGTGAAAATTTCATATTCTTTATTTACTTGGGGTGTTACATCCTTCCCCCCTTTTGGGAATTACGTCCTCGCAATTTTAAAATTGGGCTTGAAAACTTCATTGAAAATCCCACATCGGAACAAGAGTCAGTATAACAATCACTTTAAAATAAAGAAAGAGAAGTACAATGGTCACCCGAGTTAACTCATACTAGGATTCCAAGTAGGAAAACATGGATATGGAGGAAAAAACAAAGGTTCATGTTTTTAGGGAGAGTGATAGTAAACATCTCTGGGAGAAAGTTAACCATAAGAAAATCACAAACTTGTGATGGGTTAAACGGCATTCGATTCCACAGTAGGAAAAGTAAACAAACAACTTTTTTGTTTTAAGTTACTCTTCATTGAGGAATTTATTTTTGAGCTTAACTAAATCATAATGAAACATACTTACTTGTCACGTAGACTTTCAACTTTTACTAGATTCCTTAATCAAAATCATATTTTCTCCAAAAGACGAGTATTTAGGAAGACTTGTTCGCATTAAGAGTACTATAATCAACATCTTGAGAATCACCTAATCCACAAAAGAGAACTATATATTTCCCTTGTCTTTAGACAAAATCCAAAATCAAAAATTGTTATAACAAGATCCAAAAATGAATAATCCTTTATAAAAAAGAAAATCTATTCTTAATCTCCAATATTTGTCCAGCAAACCCACTGTTCAACGAAGACCATTAGATAAACAATGTGTCCATAAAATTCTTCAAAGTAAACCAAACTGAGATTGAAACCCAAATATTTGAAGGATTTAGTGACACAGTCTTCCAAGGTACAAATTAACATTTATCTCCAAATAACATCAGTTTCTCTTAAAGTCTCATATTTAAAAGTAATTAACCTAATCAAACATCCTCCATGATAGGTTAATAATTTCCATTGGAAACCCAAAATAAATGTAACCATGATTCCTAAAATCATATTACTAAAAAGAATTAGTCAAACTATCCAGGGACTTCACATTGTCCAGTGGTAGGCGATAAATACCAGTCGCACTTTGATGTGGGTTCGATTCCCACAGCTTTGCCCGACGCAACGGGTTGTCACACGGTCAGCGTGTTGTCCCTTTTTACAAAACTACATAATTCTTAAAACATTCCCCAAAATGAGATAAAATATTCAAAAATAATCATAACATATTTTAACCTCAAGTTTATCTCATGCCTTTCATTTTCCATCATAACATATAATAACCCATAATTACCTCAAAAGTAAGGATCATATAAACCCTATTGGTTAACTTTATAATTATTACCAGAACATCCACATGGATTGGTCATCTCGTACATGATGAATTATAAAACATACCAAGGTACAATCGGTTGATCATGACTCCTTGATAGTTGTCTTAGAACAACCACGAGTTTCCTCATTGAATCCCCCATTTCATCTAGACTCTTAATCAGAGAACCACCATAGTTTCCTTCAAACCTATTGTCACTTTGGTGCCTGCTAGATCCATCCATTAACCAAAAATAGAAATGTAAGTGTGATTATATCAACAAAACCATCATGTACTAATGAGGAAGATAAACACTAAGATATAATTACTCATTCACTTTATAAAAACTAGGACTCTTTCTGAAATCCTAACCGTTATGGTAATGTCACTTATGCTTAGAGAATACCCTAACCTCTAAATTTATCTAAACCAACCTTTGATACCAACTATAAGGCCCCAGCCTTAAACCTTACTGAATATTGAATTAAATTAATAATTCACATTGAAGATCTTTTCAGGTTTAGAGTTTTATTGAATTAGGTCATAACTATTACATCTCAAAAGATTACATAGTAGACACTTCTACTATGTTTCCATAAAATAAAAAAAACACTTAAAAAGAAACATGTCTAGTTCTATGTTTGAGATATCATGTCTTTCCGTGATCCCATCCTTGACCCTATTCATCTTTAAGTCATGTGGAAAACATTTCAAAAAATTGGGATGAGCATAAAAAGCTCAGTAAGGGATACACGAAGAATGAAAACTGTTAGTTTTTTAAAACAACAAGTAAACCTTTTATACTTTATCAAAGTAATACCTTTAACCTTTATGAAGTAGTAAAAAAAACTCTTCACTGAATAAAAGATCATTACTTACCCTTTTGTAACCAAAATATTACCATAAAACCCATATAAAGTACACATAACATATAAAGGTAACTAGGGACATATTCATACTTAAATGGAATAACCATACGGTCGACTTCCACACATCCTTAATGGAATAGCCATACGTCCAACTTCCATACCCAATGCATTGGAGGTTATAACGTAACCATCCGTCCTAGTATTCACAGAACAAACCGTCTTATGGTTTATCACGTAACCACCCATCAAATGTCCAAGTACCATTATAAAATCATAAGACATAAAAAAATATAATGGAAAGAAAAAATTTCCACACTTCGATCACAATATATACACTTAAATATATTGACATAACAAATCCTTTATAAAAACCATTTTCAATACCAAAATACATAAAAGATTATATGGTATTTATTTCATTTTAAAAACCATTACAGCTTTTTGAGGAATCCAAAGACCAAATAATACTCGCAGCAGTGGAAAAGGTTGTTGTCACCGCGTATGTTAAAAGATACATTCCTTTTTGTTGTTTAGTAAAAAGGTTCGTAGAAAAATATTCTTTTTGTATAAATGTAAAAGTCAAAGGGGTTTATACACCGTATAAAAGATAGTTCTATATAAAATGAAATATGCCTCAATGAAAGGAGATTGAGATGATGTCCCTTAAAAAGTCGGTATCCATAGATTAAGGATAAATCAATTACATGATTATGTGTGAAAAATATGAATACACAAAATATAAGTGGATATTAAGTGTAAAACAATCAAAGGTCATTCAAACATAATCTTGGAAAAATAAAACCAATGACATTGATATTTAACTCAATGAAATGAGATTGAGTTATGATTTCCGATACAAGTTTGTCTAAATTACATAAGAATTTATCAATGAGATGATTTCGTGTAGAAATAGTATATCCACACAATGGATTGTGGAAAATAAAACATAGATATTCAAAACATAATCTTGGAATAATAAAATCTAGAAGTAGAGGTTTAACCCAAAGAATTTAAAGTGGGTTAAGAAGTTCCCTTAAAGAAATTCGACAGCCTAATGGTGTCACTTCAAAATTCAGAAAATGAGTTGATGAGAGATAAAAAGGGTATCTCATAACTTGGACATAAAATTTACATCAATAAGGATATAGAAGAACATATCCCAATATAACAGTATGTGAATTAAAAAACATAACAAAATAAGACTTTTAAAAAGGGGAGGGTGAAAGGTTCCCTTACAGACTTGGGTAAATTTCAAAACGTACACCCCATTAAAGAGGGGTCATACAATGAATATGTAAATACCCATAGATGAAATTATATCACACAAAGAGTATAATAACGGGAAGTACATACACCACTCAAAATAAATGGTGGAAAATGTAGCACATATATCATGGGACTAAAAGTAAGATGAAAAATCCCTTATGAAAACTCGGCAGCCTAACAGTGCCACTTAAAACATCCAAAAATGGATTTACGAGATAAAATAGGGTCTCTCATAATATGAACATAAAAATTAAAGTATGAGGAATATAAAATAACATCCCCAAACATAATAAATATGAGATTAAAAGAAATGAAATAAAATAGAGTACATAAAAATAAAAAGAGAGGTTGGATCCCTTACCTCTTGTCCGTCATCACTCGATCGTTCTTTAATCTCCTTTAAATCGGGTAAATCTCTTTGATTTGAGCTCAAAAGCTTCCTTGGAAAGGATTCTGCCCAAAGTGAGGCATCAATGATGAATAGAGGGATGTGGAGAGATGAAATGGGCAGGGGTTGGCCTAGCCAAAGGCCTGAGAGGTGTGTGTAAGGTGGTAGAGGTGGGGGCCTTTAATAAGGGAAAAGGAGGGGCACTCTTAGAAAGTTTTAAAATATTACTTTATTATAAAATGATTTTAGGATTTTAAAGGTCCCAAAAGGATATATTTCGAGGATAAGGTGATAAGGTTTATAAATCCACCCATCCAATAGGTTTGTGACAAGTGTAGGTCTTAGATTTTATATTATCGTTTCATTTTATTTATATCGTTAAATAATGAGGTAATCGCTACATCATCATGGTGTCATAAATAATTTAATTTATTTAGTGTCTAAATATTATAAAAAAATATATGATGATGTAGGAAATATTTTTATATTTTTAATGATTATTTATAGTCAAAAATATTACTTGTATAACCCCATATAAAAATTGTTTTAGTAAAACCACACATGTTTGTGACATTTTAATTTTAACATTAAATAAAAAGATATTAATGTCATTTTCCAACCAAAGTGGCTCCATGGGGTCCCCAAGTTGACCCATGGATTGTCTGGGTCGGCCATGACACATCCAATGAGGGTAGGACATTTTTCTAGGTCATTTCATATTATTAAAATATTATTTTTACCTTAAATTACACTAATTACCTCTAATCGCGATTAATAAACTTAAAAGTTACTATTCATAAAAAAATTATTTTAATCCCATTGAACCACATTTTACTTCTTAATGACAACCATGTATGTAGGATTTTTGAAATTCAAATCACATAAGTGGTAAAGCTTCATTGAAACGAAAAATCAGTTTCTTTAACTACCACTCAGTGGTTTCACTATTCATCAAAAATTGAAGTTTTTCAGAAAATTACCAAAAATTCACCCTGGGATAAATTTGACATTCTGAATTCAAAAATGATTTCTATTTTTACAAAATTAAAAACATATAAGATACATTAATTAATTTAATAATTAATTCCCGCTATCAGAGCAAATAGATTGTTTTTATGAAACAATAAGTATCAAAAGATTGACACCAGTTTAAGTCCAATTTCAAGATGAAATTAATTCCGACGACCACTATTGGATTAAATTGTAAAAATATATTCTAATTTCACTTTAAAACCCATTCATAAGACAGTCTGATCATATAAATAAATTAGATTAAAAATTGGTTTTGAATTAAAATATAACATTTTTCACTATTCATTTAAAAATGAAATTTATCGGAAAAATACCAAAAATTTACACAAAGTAAATTTTGATGTCCCGATTCTATAAAAGAATTTTATTTTGTCAAATATAACACATAAAATTGTCAAAAAGTGGATTTAAAAGAGGTTCGTCATCAAAAGGCGGTTAATCGACCTTTTAAAGAATATTAGAATGTTTACGCTTAAAATTGGATTAATTCGCATTTTTAATCCTCTAACATTTATTGTAAAATGTAAAAATATTTGACAAAAATATATAATCATTTTGTAGTTAGTTCTGTTCATTCCCGCCATTACAACGGCTAGGCGTTAACTACAATTTAAAATAATATTTTTTTATTATTAGAGTGCAACGTAAGATTCCCAAGAAACTCGTTGTTGCGTATTTGGTACGCCATCAAGCATAGAATCCCCTTTAAAGTTATATTAATATTTTATTCAAAAATATAGATAAATGTGAAAATGTCATATTCTTTATTTACCTGGGGTGTTACAGATATATTTTATGGTACGAGATTAATTCTACCACCCCTTCATATATTTTTAAGTTATTTATTTCTATTCCATTTTTATTTGATAAAGTTTTTTATATTATTTTACGTAAGGAATAATTCTGACTTATAGTTTTCCTAATTTTAATTTCTTTAATATGTTTTCACAAGGATAAAAAAAATCATGAACAATTATAAATTGTTATACTAAATATGAATAATTATCTTTGTTATTTCAGTTTATATTTAATTTTTAGTGATGAAATAATGACCATATATTCTTATGTAATTTCGACATGATGCTTGTGCAGGTAATAAAAAAATCAATTAAATTATTTTAAAAATAAAAAAAATGTATTATTTTTCCAGTGATTTGTGGTTTTCAATGAATTTTTTAGATAAATATAATGTATTAATGGAGTGTTAAAAATTTATATTGTAACTACATTACTATTATGAATTTTTTGTTGAAGTCAAATAATGTAAATATTCCCAAAAATGAAATTAATTTTATTTTATGTTAAATAATATTTTATTGAATGATTTAATTAATAAAAAATTTATTGTTGACCAAATTAATGTGATGAGGTCAATCATATCAACCTTTTTCTATTAATGGGTCACTTTTCCATTTATATTAACCTTCTCCATCCCAAAATATTAATAAATTTTTTAATCACTCTAATCATTAAAAGTGTTAAATAAGGTTAAAATTAAGATGTGGGGGATAAAACATCACCTAAACATGTAAATAAATTATGTTATGGGATTATTTTGAATCATCCACATAATATCTTTTTAATAAATCAATTCGGTACCACTTGAACATGAATATTAATTTTTATTAATTTATTACATTAATTAATTCCATGGGCGACCCTCTACTCTATTATATACGGACAACACCCCTCCTCTCTTACCCACACATCGTGATCCATATATGTAGACCAACCCCAGAAAAAATGTCTTTTTAAAATTCTTAAAAAAATTATATATGTTTATTTCTCCATAAAATATTGTCCCTAGTGTCCTTAAAGAGATACCCAAAGGAGTTTCTTCAAAGATTAGGTGTTAAAGAACATATATGAGAAGTCAAACTTGAGGTAAGGGACACTACCTTAAAACCTAATTTTAAATGTTTTTAAGATTTATTTTCTATATTTTATTTCCTCTATGTCCATATTTTTAAAATAATTTTATGGATGTGTTTATATTAACATAAATAAATTATAAAGGATATTTTATGTCTCAACTTTCTTTAAAAAATGAAAAAAATTATGGTTTCATTTTAGCATATACTAAATAATTTTCATTACTATCGCCATAAATTTTATTTTGTTTTTGGATTAAATTATAAGATTCTATGTTTTTATCAATGAACCCCCATACCTTAATTCTATGTATTTTATTTTTGAAAATGATGTTTTAAATAAATGGGGTATATCAATATCTGAAAAAGTTTTTACTACGAGGATAAAATTATATTTTAATGGGTTTGATGATTAAATTAATGTTTTTATGTGATTCATGTATATTATGTTCCATTACCATTATTTATTATGATGGTTGATCTTGATATAGATCTTCAATTCATTAGGTAATGATTATTTTCTAGGGATATTTATGTTGGAATGAACTGACTAGGTTATTAAATTTTTAAGGGATCTTATAACATTAATATGAATATGATTTCCCAATTAACCTAAATGACTTTTATACTCTTTCATATGACTTCATGTGGAAGTATTTTTATTTAATAAGGTAGTATAATGGTGTTTTGTATAATGGAATGATTATTCCTTTTAAAGGTATAAGGTATGGTTTTAATAAATTATTTTTCAGGGGTTCTCATGTTTTCTAAGAAAAGTTCATGTTTATTATTTTTCCTATATGTTTTCATATAATGTTTTTTTATGAAAAACATTAGTTTGAAAAGATAATTTCATGTCTATGTAAATGATTAGTTGAGATCAAGTATTATGATGTTAATGGACAACATTATTATATGACCTCTTGGTTTTTGAAATAGACTAGTGTTTTCTTATTCATTGTTGTGTATGTCCCTTAATAATATTTTTATGATCATCCCATAATTCCATATCTTTTTAATGAGTTTTAAGGATTAATAGTAATAATGGTGATGAATTAATATTGAAAAAGAAAAATCGGGTATAATGGGAAATTGCTCACTTGAAGACATGGGAATTGGTATGTAAGAGATTATCTTAATTATTAAAAACTATAAACATAAAACATATTTGTGTATTTATGTTATCCAATACTTTTGTTTGATTTTTTATGTTTTAGAAGGATAAATTTGGGTTACATTTATCACTATCAAATCCGAAAATGTAATGATTATGTTTTTACCACTAGATCTGGGAGAATGGGTGTAGGGATTTTATATGATCACACTTTTTTTTAAAAGTCCCTAGGAAATATTATATAGTGATGTGATATTGAAAGGGATAATAAAGATGGTTTTCAATAGAGTTAATTTTTTTATTATTTCTTATATGATCCATGTATTCAATTTATTATGTTTTTAGTTTCAAATAATATAAACCCAAAGAGACCTAAGGAAATTATTAGCGTAACAATTTTGTTATGTAATTATGTTTAAAATCATGTATGAAGATATGGGACATTATAGTTATAATCCCAACGATTCTTTTTTATTTTTTAAAATTAGGACTATAAAACCTTAGTGAAATCCATATGGATGAGTCTAAGTATATCAAAACATCACTAAATTTTGGTTAATTATAATGTATATCCTTTCCTAGAAAATATATCCCTATCTAAATATTGGAATATGGATGTAGTTTCAGCATAGATTCACCTAGGTGTAATATCCCTAAGAAAGAATTGTTATGAATTGAATCAATCATTTCTGTGGTTCCTGATGAGTGGTCCTAAGACTAAATTTCATGGCCCCTCCCTCTAAAGATACCACAACGTGGGTAGAGAGATAATGACCCTCGATTACCACCTCTAGTAGGCCCCTAGTTGTTGACTATCACAGAGGGTATAAAAATCTGTTGATATGGGAGGCATTATATTCTATAATAATATGGGATCAGGATACAAGATGGATCATCGACAAAAAACTCCATGAAACAACATAAAATAAATCTAAAACCATCCCAAAAGCATTTATTAATAAATCTAACGTAGATTAAAGTGTCTAAAGTAAATACCCAAAAGTTAATATAAAGTAGTGACACAACAACTGTTAGGGATCAGAGCTAGTAATTTATATCATGGTATACCTAGTCCTCCTGGAAACTTGAAAACAGATTTATATATGTAGGGTGACCATACCATTATACTCGGTAGGAGAACAAATTTCTCTCCTGTGCATGTGTAAGAAGCATACTAAGGTACCTGTGAGAAAATGGCAGAACCTAACATCACCTATCAAGGTATACTAACCACCCCAAACTCAAAAGGGAAATATCACCAAGTATCACATCCCATGTAATGTAATATAATTGGAAATCTAATCGATAAAGGTTCCCTTACCCACTTTCCCACAGGTATTCCACTCTCAAAAATGAAATCATACATCATGGAACTCCCATATATTTGGTATACCACACCACACCACAAGCTCGGTCAAAACAAACCATGCTCGTAGACACATGGGCTTTCCACCCCACAAGTACAACCATGTCACACCACACCCAAAGACACCTAGGAAACCATAACCACCATCTAGTTCACTAACATACCTCTGGCCCCCACAGCCATTGAAATACTTACCTTGAATGGAAGAGAGATCGGGAAAGATTGAGTACCCGACCATCTGTACTCTTCACCGAATGTTAGAAAAAATAACCGCTCTTAACTATGTGGGTGTTGAAACATAGTTCTTGGCATGTGTGTGGTGCGTATAAAATCACAAGAATATACAACCCCATTCCACATTTCCTAAACTATGGGTTCAAAAAATAAGACACATCTAAATGCATAACACAACATAATAAGACACAACCCCATTCCACATTTCCAACCAATTCCATTTAATCATTACATTCCATTAATTATTTAGCATCAACCATGTTTTACCACACAACCCACCATTTAATTATTCATTAACCATTTTCATATCATTAACCAAACTAACCCAATCCATTCAAAACATTATCAAACTGTATATTATTTCTTCCATCAACGATTGGGAATCTATCACAATGTTACCACCACCTTGCTGCCCCAAAATCACATCCCAACAAACTGCCTTGTTGCCCTAAAATAACAACAAACAACTATCATCCCCCCATGGCCCAACCACACATAGTTTTACCACATTAACAGCCACACATCACAATAAATGAATATCATTTTACATATTTTGAAAGGGGGTTTTATGACATTATACTTTATTTTAGGAAAGTTATCACACAAGTCATTATCCTGGGGAAACCATTTTGTAATAAAAATATAAGTAGTTATCTAATTTCCATTTTAGGCTGACATCACAACAATCACAACCAACGTTTCAATATGAACACATTTATCTAGGGTAAATAAAGCCCCCAACAACCAAAATTTTTAATGGGGAATCAACCCCTTAAAATTCACTATATCACAATAAAAATAATGTTTTAAAATTTTTTGAGTGAGACCATTTTTTAACCCTTAAATTTCAATTTAACCAATTCATTATTCTTAATTAAGCTATAATAACCATAACACAAATTTAAAATAAAGGTAACCCATCCCACATGTTACACAATGAAGATAAATGAAGGATTCCCTGCCTTAAGGAAGCATTGTTGACTCACTGCGCACCGCATGGTGAAGAAGAACACCAAAAAACTACAACTGCATTGCAAGAAAACCCAGATCAACCTACACCACAAACAAAAACCATTAAAAGGAAACCCAGGACACACCACAAACCATAAAAACATTACATCTATCAATACTATATAGAATAATAAAATAAAACCTTCCAAAAATAATAAAGGCTTTGCCAGGGATTATAAACGAACAACCACTGGGAACAAAAAATCAAATAGGGGGAAGAGGGCTTGAAAAAGTAATCACGGTGCCTAAGGATCACCCAAAAACGGAAGGAAGAATAATTTTATACTGAATGACTGAAAACTCATCCAAAAAAACTTATAAAACTGGATTGCATCTGGGATTTACATGACGTGTAATCAGCTTAACAATTTGTAATCTTGAGGGATTGGTTCCACTGAAAAAATGTGTCACCTTTTTATAATTTATCCCTAAAAATTTAAACATCTTGAAATGAACTCTCAGAAGACATGATCTACCATTAAAAATCATTTAATACACTTACACAACATTTATTTCTTACAACATTTCTTATGCACCTCTAGCTTCCAATGAAAACTCTGGGAACCTCCCCCGAACACCTCCAACAACCAAAACTAGAAATATAATAGACCATGAGGGAATGGACCGTTACATAAGATAACACTAAAATTATTATCACCCTTGAGAATACAAAACGCTTCCTAGAAGAAAAGTGTTCCTAACAACCACCCCATAAGATACCTCTCAAGGGTCTCATCATACCTCAAACGTTACCACTAGCCAAACGGACCAATCTAAATGACCACAAAGCACATTTCACAGCCACATAAAAAACCACAAACCTCCTCATATTACATAACCAAACTTCCACACAACCACTACAAAACCATATCAACCTCCATGTATCCCAAACCAATATCTTCTAAAACCAATGAACTACATCATCATGAACAGATGAATCAATGAATTCTATCTTCCACATCAATATACAATCTTCTATAGGCGTCACTGACTCAACCTCATGGGTATAATCATATAATAGTTAATAAATATTGATTATAAGTAATTACATACCCTTTTAATATGTTAGGAATTTAACTCACCACACACCATACACATCATAGACCTACAAAAATAGCTCATCACATAAAATAAAAGGATCTAAACATCACCCCACAATGAAAAATAGAAACAAAAATACTCAAAATAATTATATGTACTAGGAATGGCTCTATGTATCTCACTCCCAAGTACTCTCCTATAGGTCACCATGCCTCCACAACACAAGAAAATTTTAAATGGTTCGTCCACACAAGACCATATCTTTGAGATCATGTATCTCCACTAGATGTTACACAAACATTGTATCTTCCTTGATATCCAAATAACCCTAGTCAATGACATGCAATTTTTCATGAATACAATGATGAAGTTGAGAGATTGTGAAGATATCTTGGATCTTCTCCAACAGTGTTGGCAATGCCAACTGATACACCACCTCACCAGCTCCCCCCAACACCTCAATGGTCTTAAAAACCCTGGGATAAATCTTACTCACTCTATTATTCCTCTACTACCCACGTTGAAGGGAAACCATTAAGAACATGTCTTACCAACCTCAAATGACCGAGGTCCCATCTTCTACCTGTATAAGACTTTTTTTTGTCAGGTACTTCTTTCATCAACTCATGAACTAGATGAACATTATCTGTTGTGCTATACACCACATCAGGATAAAGAAAGACTATCTCCCCCTCCTCTTTCCACCATAACAAATAACTACATGGTCTACCATATAAATCCTCAAATAGGTTCATGCCAATTTAAGAGTTTTATCCCTAATTATAAGAAAACTACACAAAGGGTAGGTGTCTTAGCCATCATCCACAAAATTCCATGACATATATCATCAATATATCCTCAAATTTGGGGATAGTCTGATTTGTATATCTATATGGATGAGGGTGTAAATTAGTTTTGAGGTATAACAGAGTTCCAAAAGAATGCTTTAATTCCCTCTCAACACATGAGTTAAAATGTTTATCCTAACCAGAGATAATAGACCTCGTAAATCCATGCAATTGTACCACCTCATCCACATACCTCTTAGCCAATGCATCCTCTACTTCCAACACCTTGATCGCTAATAAGTGGGCCAATTTAATTAACTGATCGATGACCGACCAAATAGCATCACAACCTCTCTATGTTTTGGATACAATTTTGTTGAAATCCATCGATATGTCATCTCATTTACATTGGGGGACATCCAAGGGTTGCAATAAAAAATCAGGGACATGATGTTTGGACTGTACTTGATGGTAAACCAAGAACTTTACCACAAATTCGTCCACTACCCATTTCATCCTGGGTCACTAAAACTTTATCTTCAAGCCACGATGCATCTTGGAAACAACTTGGTGTACCACACAAGGTGTGTTATGAAAATCACAGAGGACTCCATCACACATTACTACCAGAACAAACAAACTCCCAAGAAACATCATTCGGTTTGAGCCATCCATCAGGAGCATCATCATGGCCAAAATGATCGCACGTCACCTCTTCCTCAAATTCTCCCCATTGATACTTATACACATGATACATCATAAAATATTTTACCATTGTCTGAAATAAATATCCTATACAACAATCCACTCTTGTAGCCATGTGCAAGGCTGTAAACTCCTCAATTTCTCTCCAAGAATCCCTAGACTCCCAAACAACACCCTCCCAAGACTTCCAAATCAAAGTGTCCGCCACAAAATTCCCATTTCCCAAGGTGTAGAAGATATCAAAATCATAATCCTGAAGAAACTCTATCCACCGCAACTACTTCATGTTCAAATAATGTTTTGAAAAGATATAACTCAAACTCTAATGATCTGTGAAGACCAAAAATCACTCCCCAATTTGATAATTTCCCAAAACATTTAGCTCAAACAGAACCACTACTTTCTCAAGATCATGGGTGGTATATTTATGATCATGGGGATGTAACTGAATAAACCAATAAGAGATCATCACCAATTGTTCATCAGAACACATCCCAAGACCAGGTACTAATGTCACAAAACACCTCAAACATCACCCCTTCCATAGGAAATCTGATCACTAGAGCACTAAAAAAATTCCCATTAATGTAACCGAACACTTCTTGACACTAATCACTCCTTGAAAAATATTAGTATTTTATAGTAAAACTATCAATGGGGATTGAAATCATGAGAAATCAAGTACAAACCTCTGATAATATCCTAAAAGGCCAAGAAAACTACAATCCACTACCACGTTTTTGGGTGCTAAATAAGAAAAAAATGCTTCAATATTCTACAGGTATAATACCATACCCTAAAAATACACCACATGCCCGAGGAAATGAACATATTCTTTCTAGAAATTTAACTTGTAAAACTTCCCATAGAGCTGGTGGCATCGAATAACTTGTGAGATAATTCTAAGATTCTCATCTTGCTACTCCTTTGACTTTGAGTAGATTAAGATATAATTTATGAATATGATGATGAACTATTCCATGAACTTGTGGAATATATAGTTCATAATCCCTATAAACATTGATGGTGTGTTCATAACACTGAATGGAATGACTATAAACTCAGAGTTCCCAAACCTTCATCTAAAGTTATTCATGAGGATATTTCACTTCTTCTCCCTCAACTGAGAATATCCCAACCATTGATCGATCTTAGAAAACCAACTCACCCTATCATCTAGTATGAAACATCATCTATCCTTGGAAGGGGGTAACAGTTTTTAACTATCCCTTGATTCAACCACATGTAGTATATACAGAACCATAGCCAACAATTTGTATTCTTGATGAACAACACTGAAGAACCCCATGGGGACACACTAAGATAGATAAAACCCTTATTCATCATATCATCCATCTAAATACTTAACTCTTGTAAATTATTTCATTTCATTCGATAAGGAGCCTTCGAAATTTGAGTATCATCAGGATACAAGTCTATCCCAAACTCAAAATCATATCAAGAGGGAAATGAAACAACCTTCTAGGGAAAAACATATATGAACTACCCAATGACCCTGGGAACCTCTACCATATCTGTGTCCACTAATTCCACTAAAAACTCAGCCAACAAGGAATGAAGGGGATCCACAGGCCGACTACCCACCTAACAACGATTCTTACAAATGAAAACCCCACATCGTCCATCAAAATTTTAAACCACAACTCTCCTCTACAGGTAGTCGAAAAAATCAAATACTGGATATATATATATGTACTATGTTGAGGATTAAATCATATAGTTGAACATGTATTATGAAAAGATCCCTACGGGACTGATGCGGGCCCCTAAACAGTTTACACCCATGGAACACACAAAAAAGCTATTCTATCCTCTGACTAGCATATTAAACTCCACGAGAGTGTGAATCCTCTTATTTCTAGTCTAAGAGCATGCTCTAGGGAAGATGAAACAAAATATTTTGAACCTCTTGATTCAAACAATGCACACAGAAATTTTCTAAATAAATGAATCATACCTCTAACGATCTTTAGCCCCTCTAGAACTACTACCTCCACTGTGTTCAATTGATCATGCCAATATCCTCTCCCTCTCTCATAACTACCACCTTCATGAAATTTTTTGGGTTGAGGTACTAATATATAAGGAAAATATTGGGGTCAACCTCTAACTTCTTCATCTCCCATTGTATGAGAAAAATAATAGTGTCCCTACTATTGAAATGCTCTCACTGGAAACTTCTATTGAGTAAGGTGTTGAACCTATCCACCTCCACTAAACTGATCATAGGGAACCACTGGTCACTAGTTATGGTGATGGCCACAAACCCCATGTCCAAAACACATTGTAAAAAAATCTTGGGAAAATTGTGAAAACAAATAGGCCTAGAATACTAGAAAATAGGTTTCTTAGGATGAGTCCCTACTAATCAAAAACCTGAGGTCCATGTTCCTAATACCAACTATAGGCAAAACTACTCCTCAAGAAACCCATCTAGTCACACTCCCATGGAAAAAATACTTGTAGGTTCAGCCTCTCGATCACTTACTCCTTATTATGAAGCTTTAAAAATGTTTTAAACATAAAATGACTAACTGTATATTAGATAGAAAGATGGAGTGCCACCTCAAGACATCTCATATTAGACTCCTCATCAAGAAAAAGATCTGGGTAAAATGTAAAAGAAAATTGAATTTTATTCCTAGATCCCTCACTGACATGCTGCAGTGTAAAAGAGAATCAATATTTTGCCTCTTTAATACCTTCATGGTCACTGAAAATAAATCATCCCATAACTCCTTCAAGAACTCAACCCAAAAAACATCTACATCCTTCCGATCTACCAAATATAGCAACCACCATTGATGCATAGATCCCCGCATATAACTGGCTTCCAAAGGGACCCAGTTCTCCAATAGTGATCATATCCCACTGAAAGTGATCATGATCTCCACTAGCTATCTATCTGTCCCCACATTTGAGAAACATTCAATATAGTTCCCCAAGGACTGCTGCTAGAAATCATGAAATGTCCTCTTGCACTTGTCATCCTCTTAAATCAGATCAACCCTATGGTGGCCAATCAGATCAGGCTGCTAAACCTCAACTTCCTAATCCATATGCGAAAAATGTATAGGAGACATAACTGAAAGTAATACAAAGAAAATCATAATATTGGTAGTGTGGAATTTTATTACGATTCATCTTAACTCATGTAATTTTTTATCCATTTCAATCTTCACAAAACAACCCCTTTCAAATAAGAACACAATTCATTATGATGATTTTACCTATCCTTGATCTCTACCTTATAAATAGGTCCACCTCACTTTTCTATACAATAAGATTATATTCAATGAACCAGATCACAGGAGGGCCCTAAACTCCCATGTCCTAGTCAGTTCCCTTGGCCTATATCACACACCAAGGTCAACTAGCATTGTTTTCATGCCACCACATTTAACCTTCATTGTACTTAACTCCAAACACCATACTGTATCTCAAACACTCATTTGATACCACTCTTTCCTAAGCACATCCCACCAAATATACCTCAATGAGTGGAGAGAGACAATCACCCCCCATGTCTAGCCTTCTGTAGGACCTGGGATCGAAACCAGCACAAAGGGTATAAAAATATAATGATATTCTAGGCATTATACTGAATAAAAATATTTTATCTGGTGATAATATGGATAACTCATGTAAAACTCAATTACACAATATAAAAGAAATCCAAAACCATCCCACATTCATGTATTAATATAACTGATACATATAAAAGTATCCAAGGTAAATACCCAAAAGTAAATCTAAAGAATCAACACAACAATTATCAATGATCAGAGAAATTAATTTCTAGCACAGTACATATAGTCCTCCTAGAAACTATAAAATAGTTCTACATATGTAGGGTGATCATACCAGTATACTCAGTAGGAAAACCAAATTCAATCGTGCACATGTAAAAGAGGCATAAAAACGCACCTGTGAGAAAATAACAGAACCAAAAGGCACCTATCAAGGTATAATAACTATCCCAACCTCACCATGGTAGGATTAACAAATAATTCAAACCATGTAATATAATATAATAGAAAATAAAATAGATAAGGGTACCCCACACCACATTCCCACTGTTATGCCACTTTCACACTCAAAGTCATACATCCAGGATCTCCCATCCCTTTTGTATACCACAATTCCCTACAAGAATGGTCACAACACACAACATGTGAAGTCACCTGGGCTCACCACCCCACAATCATGGCCACGTCACACCACTATCGAAGACACCTAGGCTATCACAACCACAATCTAATGCACTAACAGACCTTCAGACAAAAAACCCTATGCAATACCTACCTCTCCTAGAAGAGAGAGTGGGAAAGATTAGTTACCCAATCATCTGTAATCCTCACCGGTTGTTAGAAAAAACACCCTTGTGTGACTATGTGGGTATCATCACATAGTTCTCAATGTGGGTGGTATTCATATATAAATATCAAGAATATAAAAGTACATATATGTTGTATCAAACACTCAATCCCAACCAATTTTATCACAAACAAACTAACCAACTCACAACACCATAAACTTTTCCACCACCTCTAAATGCATAACATCATGCAACAAGACACAACCCCATTCCAAATTTCAAAACAATTCAATTTAATAATTTTTTTCTTTTAATTATTTATCATCTGCCACATTTAACCACACAAACCTCCATTACATTATTCATTAAAAAAATTATACTATTAACCAAGACAAACTAATCCATTTAAAACATTATCAAACAATTATTTACTCATTCCATCACCACATGGGAATCTTGAAATTTAAAACCACCACCACACCACCCCAAAAGAACTTTCAAAAAACCATCTCGCTACCCTAAAATCATGGCCAAACAAACTGAAGGTTCCAAGAATAGCGAAAGCACGTCGGTGGATGTGCCCAATTGGATTTTTGTCATTAAAAATGATCAATACAATGATAAATTACAGTCTCCCTGGATCGAATCATAAAAATAGGCAATGAAAAGGAAATTACCAGAACCAAAAGTATGATCGTTACAGATTGATTATAATTAATTTAGTTAATTGAAAAGTACCTTTGGTGTTCTTTCTTCGTTGATATTCTTGATCATGTTCCGATGTTATTTGTCATTGCGTCGTAGAATCCATGTGTATACTTCCTCTAGTGATGATCCACACGTGCACCTCGTATCTCCGGATGTTTCCAAAAGGAGTCTCCGGGTGATAGCGTGGAGAAACCTTTGTCTTCATTGTCCGCCTTAGATCATCTTGATCCGATGGAAGAGGATCTCTCTCGGTCTTGAGAGCATTCTTGGAGGAAGAGGTTCTTGCGGCCATGAAATAATTCTCCAGAATTGTTGTGCACAATGATTCTCATATGTTCGAAAAGAGTTGGGGTTGTGAGGATATTTATAATCATGTTTGAGATTGTAGAGTTATGAAAATAAATAAACGTGTTACGTGTTTCATTTATTTCATTAACACTTATTTAAAACCCCCATGTCGAATAATTATTTCCTTGACATGCACCCATGTTGATTATAATAAATATCATTTAATAAAACAATATTATATCCTCAAAATCTCGATTGGATAAACTACACGTCCTATAATAATAAATACATGTTGTGTACTTGTTTTTCATTGAAAACTACACGGCATGTACATTCAATGTACATGGCGTGTATATCTTATTTTTCATTTATTCATTTTCTTTCCAAAATGAAAACGACATGACATGTACATTTAATAATACACGGCATGTAATTGTTTTCAAAATAAAAACTACACAACGTGTAATCATTAATACTCGGCCTGTACTTATTTTCATTTTATTCTTCCTCCAATATTAGAACAATTTAGTCTTCCTTGAATAATTATTAAACCATGTACGAGAATAATCTTTATTCTACATGATATACTTAAATACAATTAGTGTGTGGCCCTCTAGGCCTCTTTCTTGTTGGCATTAAGAGGGCTTGCCTACAGTCCAAGATTACTGTCTAGAAACGGGTCAAGGTACCCAAGAGAAAGAAGTTGACTCCGAATTGACGTATCACCTCATATGAATTTTTAATGTGTAATTTAATCCCTTTGTCTCAATATCTCATCAAGCAGGTTTCATGGAAGTGTCATAAACCTATATGCATGATCTGTCATTCTTTGACTACCTGAAATAAACTTGTCGTTTACACCATGGACATGGACTTTAATGCAATATTTCTATTTCAATCAATGGGATGAGATATCAACTTCCATAATTGGAAGGGAAAAATCCTTCCTTGACTTATCCATTAACAACATGTCAGTCATGACACACCCAACGTACCCTAATTCCCACCAACTATCTTTGTGATGGTTTTTTGTCAGTAAATATAAGTGTGTGAGTCATGAAATGAGTTAATGATAATATTCCAGTCTAAGGACCATTACACATACTAGTAGATAGTAATATCTGATGACAAAAAAATATGCAGAATTACTACTAGTGTTTCTGTTCTCATAATCTCCCATCTTGGAGATTACTAAGTGTGAACTCCATGAGAGAGAGTATCATCATCTTACGAGTACTCACACATGACGTTCTATATACTATGTGTCCTATAATAGTATGTCATCCCACCGTAGAACTTTATTTAATACTATTTGTTATATAATTTCAAGGTTCTCATCATAGCGGGGATCTGCCATGATCTTATTAATGCAACAAATATTCCAGTACATTATTATATTATAGTCATGCAGAACAATGAAAAATATATAATAAATGAATATTTTTGTAATCAAAGTACAAAATAGTTGGTTCTCAGGACAACAACCCTAAAAAACTCCAACTTGGACTAGAGCCAACCGCATATGACTTTCTGCCCGCTAGACCTCACATGATGATCATGTTTCAACTGAGTCAAGGCTTTAGTAAAGGGGTCTGCCACATTTTCTTCCATGGAAATACTACTCACTACAACATCACCCCTATGAGAAAAATCCCTCAAGAGATGATACTTTTGAAGTATGTGCTTTGTCCGCTGATGTGACCTTGAATCTTTTGAAAGTTCCATCGCTGAAGTATCATAAATATAATGTGTGATATGATATTTACTATTAGGTACTACATCCAGCTCTTGGACAAAGCTTCGCATCCATACTGCTTCTTTAGCTGCCTCAGAAGCTGCAATATACTCAGACTCCGCTGTAGAATCTGCCACCACACTTTTCTTTGAGCTCTTTCAACTCACTTCACCTCCATTCAAACTGAATATGTAACTAGTCGGCAACTTCATATCATCCAGATCAGTCTAGAAACTAGCATCTACATGTCCTCTGATGACTAGTTTCTCATCTCTTCCATAAACGAGGAACATATCCTTAGTACGCCTCAGATACTTAATGATAGTCTTTACTACCATCCAATGATGGTCTCCTGGATCATATTGATATCTTCCTACCACACATAATGTGTAAGAAACATCTATCCTTGTAGATAGCATAACATACATGACTGAACCAATCGCAGATGCATAAGGGATCCTTGCCATTTTTTTTCTTTCCTCATCTGTATAAGGACACATTTTCTTGTAAAGATGAATGCCATGTGACACTGGAAACAATCCCCTCTTGGATTGTTCCTCACTGAATCTATTCAGTATCTTTCCAATGTATGGACTTTGACTCAGGCCTAGAATTCTCTGGGATCTATCACAATGGATCTTTATCCCAAGAATATATGTTGCCTCACCCAAGTATTTCATGGAGAAGAATTTATCTAACCATTCCTTAACTGACTGTAAGATAGGTACTTCATTTTCAATTAGTAATATGTCATCAACATATAACATTAGGAAAAAAACTAAACTTCCACTAAACCTTTTGTAGACACAAGGCTCACATTCATTCTTAACAAATCCAAATTCTGTTACAGCTTCATCAAAATGAATGTTCCATGACCTTGATTCTTGCTTTAATCCATAAATGGATTTCTGCAACTTGCATACCTTGTTGGAATCCTTTGGAGTCACAAACCCTTCAGATCGTGTCATGTAGATATCTTTATGGAGGTTCCCATTAAGGAATTTTGTTTTGACATCCATTTTCCAAATTTCATATTCATGGTAAGAAACAATGGACAATAGGATTCTGATGGATTTTAGAATCGCAATCGATGAAAAGGTTTCATCATAGTCAATTCCTTGATGCTGTCTAAAACATTTAGTAACCAGTCGTGCTTTATAGGTTCTGACTTTTCCCTCCATGTCTAGTTTCTTCTTGAATACCCATTTATTACCAATAGGATTTACATCAACTGGGGGATCTACCAAAATCTAGACTTGGTTTTGGTACATGGAATCTATTTCAGAATTCATGGCTTCTTGCCACTTGGATACGCCTGTGCCTTCAACTACTTCCTTGTATATAATGGGATCATCATTGTCAACCAATAATGAGTCACCATCCTTGGTGACAGGAAAGCCATATCGTTTTGTTTATATCACCTCTATCGTTATCCTACACAGTTCGTGTGTCTCTGGAACAGATTGTTCTTCCATAAGGCTTTGTGGAATCTGTTCTGGTAATAACTCATGTGTATCTTGAGCCTCGACTTCATCGAAGTCTATATCACTCCCACTATATCTTTTGGAGATGTGCTCCCTCTCAAAGAAATATGGCGTGTCTTTCCACTATAACCTTTTTGTCTGAGGGGTTGTATAGGTAATATCCTCTTGTTTCCTTGGGATATCCTATAAAGATACACTTTGTGCCTCGAGGTGCAAGTTTGTTACCTGAAGAAGCCTTAACAAATTTTTCTCTACCCCAAACATGTAATTTCGATAACATGGATTTGCATCCACTCCATAACTCATATGGAATACCATTTATCGATTTAGTTGGTACTTGGTTTAGTATGTGTGTTGTTGTTTGTAATGAATATCCCCAAAAGGATAATGGAAGAATCGCATGACTCATCATTGATCACACCATGTCAAATAGGGTGTGGTTCCTCCTTTCACATACACCATTCCACTGAGGTGTGTAAGGAGGAGTGAGTGGAGATAGAATCCCAAACTCCCATAAGAAATCAATGAAGTCCTGATTAAGATATTCTCCTCCTCTATATAAGTGGAGTTTCTTAATCTTCTTACCAAGCTGGTTCTCAACTTCAATCTTGTATTCTTTGAATCGGTCAAATGAATCTGACTTATACCTCATTAAGAAAATATATCCATATCTACTAAAATCATCAGTAAAAGTTATGAAGTACGAGAACCCACCCCTTGCTTCAACTGGAAATGGTCCACACACATCTGTGTGAACTAATTCTACACGCTCTTTAGCCCTTTCACCTTTCCCACTAAATGAGGATTTGGTCATTTTTCCTTGTAGACACGCATGACATACACCATGTGTTTTTAGTTCAAAAGAATCTAAATACCCATCTTGATGTAATTTTGTCAAAGGTTTCTCATTGGCATGACCTAACTGGTAATGCCAAAGTTGGGTGTGGTATGTGTCATGTGAATTAACTTTTTCATTCATTTCCATTACTTGGTTTGTGTATTATAACGCATAAAGGCTGTTATATAAATGTTCCCTACCAAAATAAATGCTATCTTTATAAAAGTAGCAACATCCAGTTCCAAACATGAAGATGAATCCATAAGAATCTAATCTGGACACTGAAATAATGTTTTTGGTCACAAAGGGTACATAATAAAATCCTTTAAAAACCAATGCCATCCAAGTAGTCAATGTGAGATGGTAGTCTTCGATAGCTATAGCAGCGAGTCTGGCTCCATTGGCTGCTCGTATATCCACCTCACCTCGGTCAATCTTTCTGAATCTACTTGGTTCCTGTATTTGGATAAAGATGTGAGAACCACAAGCAATATCTAATACCCAATTAGTAGAAACAGATTGATTTAATTCGATAACAAATGCACCTGAAGCTTCCCCTTTCTTCCTTGGCTGGGTGCAGTTTTTCTTCTAGTGTCCCTTCTTGCCACATGCGAAACAAATAGCATCTTGTTCCCTTGCCTCCCATTTGATCTTTCTTTTATTGGAAGGCCTTGAAGAATATTTGGGCTTAATGATCATTTCCATTCCTTTCCTTTTATTCACTATGAGGATATGAGGCTTTTCACGCTTCATTTGATTGTCCACTTAGCGAATAAGGATAATAAGATCAGACCGATACTTCTCGATGTTGTTCGTGTTGAAGTTCATAACAATGTTTGAGAAGCTCTGGGGGAGTGATGCAAGAATGAGATCAGTACCCAGTTCTTCAGGGAGTTTAAACCCTAGAACCTACAAGTGGTCAATGTAGACAATGTTCTTGACTACATGAGGCCCAGCTGGGGTACCCTCTCCAAGATTGCTCTGAAATAGAGTCTTGGAGATCTCAAACCTTTCCTGTCTTGCTCTCTCCTGGTATAGACCACGGAGATGCTCGATCATGATGTAGGCATCCATGTCTTCATGAGACTTCATGAGATCACTAGACATTGATGAAATCATTAAACATTTAATGTCGAGTGCATCGCTCAAATATTGATCATAGACTAGGAAATCTTCATCACTCGCCCCTTGGGCAAGCGGATCAGGAAGTGAGGACTCCAACATGTAAAACTTTCATTCATGGCATAGGATAACCCAAAGGCACATAAACCATTCTTGAAAGTTATTGCCGGTGAGGATATTGACTTTATCCAGAATTGATCACAGTGAAAATGTGGTTGACATGTTTGTCATTTCGATTCTACAAATTAAAATAGCAGATTTATCAATACTTTCTTGATTACATTTTATGAAAAATAATAAATAAATTTATTAATTCTCCCACTATTTTATCAAGTCCCAATGGCCCTCACCATTGAACTCGTAATGTCCAGTTGCTTTGACTATATAGTGTCATGGATCCATATTCCCCTTCGGATAACCACCACAAGGGTTGGTCAAGCTATTTGAAGGTATTTAGGTAGGCAGGTCTTTGCCAACTGTGAGGTTACAGTTCCTTGATATGTTGAGTGGACTCCCCGATCCTGAAATCCTGACTTGGATTTCCTCAACTCTTACCTCCAATATTATATCATATCTAGAAAGGGCTACTTCTCTTGATGTAATATGGTTATGTCAACCTGAAAACATTCATAAGGGATTCCTTTATAAAAGTAAGTTTCCCAACAAGGATTGGTCAAACACATATTTTTATTGAGTCTTTCCCTTAATCATGTAACAGAAGGCTTGGTCTGACTTAATACGGTATTTGAGGGATTTTATTCATTATGCGTAGTTTTTCATTATCACTTTCTTGTTAATATTAAGTGATTCTTTCTTAAGTGATTAACCATGTTCTGATAATGTTTGCGCATATTCCCGTTTTTATTTTATTCCATCTTTGCATGCTTGTTCATTTTATTAATTAGGTGATCGCGACAACACATACATAATAAATAAACCATGAAATTAGACAGAAATAAAATAAGATGGCATGATCATGAGCTTCTATTGGTTAGCTTATCTTGTGGTTTTAATAAGCTAACCCTGACCTAGGGAAAACACCTTGAACCTGATGGTTCGTGTTTTGCATCTCCCACATGTCCACCATTGTATCTTCATGGGTTAGTTTCACCTCAGCTTTGGATTTCGAGTAGTCTCCTCTGGCTTGGGAGATCCTCCATTACATGGGATTTAAATTAAAAAAAAATGGGCAAGCAGGCCCTACAATTTATTGGAAGAAGGCTCTTAGGCAAATGAATTTAAATTAAAGAAATTTAAATGAAACCAAACACACATACAAAGGGTCTTTGGTCTAGCTCATGATCATCCAAAGCATTCAATGACATTTACACATATTTAGAATTCTAATTCTTTTAATCGTTCTTTCATTTATGATAAGTCTCTCTTGAATTCAATTAATTTTAATCTTATAATTAATCAATTATTTATCTTAAATTCATTTCTGAATTTCCTTGAGATTATTCTCATCCATATTCCTTGTATAGGTCTTTATACTTTTGGAGACAACCAGGTGGATTTTCTGGAAAGTACACGGTGTTTAGTTTATATTTACACGGTGTGTATTTCATTTCAGCCTTTATCCAAAGTACGCACCGAGGGCATTGACGTGTTTTCTCTACTTTGAAAATTTTTGAGTACATGGCATGTAGATAAATCATACACGGCATGTACTTCCCTGTTACGTGGTAACCATCCTGGCGATCCCGTGTATGTGGTACGCAGATTCTCCTTTGTACACGGTATCACTTGGGCCAGATCAGACTACAAGGCATGTTTCTCCAATATACATGTTGTTTATTCTGTTTCCCACGCTCCGTTCATATTTGGTCAACACGGGGAGTTAAAATCTTAGGTTTAATCAATTCAGAAGGTTTGGTTTGGTGGTCCAGCACCGGTTCATTGAACCTAAGTACACGGTGTGTAGTTTTCATTACACACCGTGTATTCCTTTGTTGTACATACAAAAAGAGTGGCTCCACCAGATGAGTTCCTCATTTTTATTTTAATCAAAATTGAAATTATAAAGGTCCATTTTTGTGATATGATTAGGGAAATTAAGGTGGAAGAACAGATCTCGTGTATTCAGATTTATAGAATGATTTATTTCGAATTGAATCAAATATAAATGCGTAAATTATCAAAGAAAATTAAATAACTATAATAAACGTTGTAACCTCCCTTTGATACCAATTAAAGGTTCTGGGCACAGCAAAAGTGTGTGGGTGGATGTGCCCAATTGTATTTTTGTCATTAACAATGATCAATCCGGGATCAATTCGACGATAACTGCCAGTCTCTACGAATCGAATCATAGAAATAGACAAAGAAAAAGAATGTCCTGGAACCACAAAGTAGGATCATTATAGGTTGATTATAATTAATTTAATCAATTGGAAAGAAGTACCTTTTGGTGTTATTTATTCGTTGATATTCATGATCACATTCCGATGTGATTCTTTGTTCTGTCAGAGAATCCAAGTGTAGACTTCCTCTAGCAGTGATCCACATGTGCACCTCGTATCTCTGGATATCGCCAAAGGAGACTCCGGGTGCTAGCGTAGAGAAACCGTTTCTTGCATTTTCCACCTTAGATCGTCTTGATCCGATGGAAAGAATATCTCTTGGTCTTGAGAGCGTTCTAGTAGGAATAAGTTCTTTCGGCCTTGAAATAATTCTCTATAATTGTCTTCTACACTGATTCTCTTGTGTTTGAAAAGAGTTGGGGTTATGAGGATATATATAATCAGGTTTGAGACTGTAGATTTATGATAATAAATAACCACGTTATGAATTTCATTTATTAAATTAACTCTTATTGAAACCCCCTATGTCGAATAATTAATTCCTTGACATGTGCCCTCACTAATTATAATAAATATCATTTAATAAAACAATATTATATCATCAAAGTACCAATTGGAAAAACTACACAGCGTATAATAATAAATACATGGCGTGTACTTGTTTTTTATTGGAAACTACACGGCATGAACATTAAATGTATACGGCGTGTATATCTTGTTTTTCATTTATTCATTTCCCTTCCAAAATAAAAACTACACGACATGTACATTTAATAATACACGGCGTATACTTGTTTTCAAAATAAAAACTACACGGCATGTAATCATTAATACACGGTGTGTACTTGTTTTAATTTTATTCTTCCTCTGACATTAAAACAATTTAGGCTTCCTTGAATAATTATAAAACCACCTACAGGAATAATATTTATTCTACTTGAGATAATTAAATGTACTTAGTGTGTGACCATCTTGGCCTCTTTCTCATTGGCATTAGGCTGGCTTCCCTAATGTCCAAGATTACTGTCTAGCAACGGGTCAAGGCACCCAAGAGAAAGAACTTGACACCTCATTGATGTATCACCTCATACAAACGCTTACTGTGTAATTTAATCCCTTTGTCTCAATATATAATCAGGAAGGTTTCATGACAGTGTCATAAACCTATATGCTTGATCCATCGTTCTTTGACTACAGGAAGTTAACTCATCGTTTACACCATGGAGATGGAATTTAATGCGACATTTCTATTTCAATCAAAGGGCCGAGATATCAACTTCCATAAATAGAAGGGACCAATCCTTCCTAGAATTATCTATTAACAAAATGTCACTCGTGACGCAACCAACATACCCTACTTCCCACCAATTGTCTTTGTGATGGTTTTTTTCAGAGAATCTAAGTGTGCGAGTCATGACATGAATTAATGATAATCTTCCAGTCTAAGGACCATTACACCTACTTGCATATAGTAATATCTGATGACACCAAAACATGTAGAATTACTACTGGTGGGTCTGTTCTCATAATCTCCCATCTTGGAGATTACCAAGTGTGAATTTCATGAGAGAGAGTCTCGTCTTCTTACGTGTACTCGCACATGACGGTCTGTATACTATGTGTCCTATCATAGTCTGTCATCCAACCGCAGAACTTTATTTAAGAATATTTGTTATTGAATTTCAAGGTTCTCATCCTAGCGGGGATCTTCCATGATCTTATTAATGCAAAAAATATTCCAGGACATTATTATATTATAGTCAGGCAGAACAATGAACAATATATAATAAGTGAACATTCATGTAATCAAAGTACAAAACAATTGGATCTTAGGATACCAACCCTAACACAAACCACCTCACTACCCCAAAAGCGTGGAATACGAAACCTCAACCCCAAATTCCCCAACCTCACATCACTATCCCATAAGAAAGACAAAATTTCAGAACACATCAAGATTATTTTACAGATTTACAAAGGGGATTTTATCAAATTCCTCTTTATTTTAGAGAGGGTATCACAGAAGTCATTATCTTGGGGAGATAGTTTTATTAGCCAAATACAAGTGGTTAGACAATTTCCTTTTTTGGGTAATATCAAAAAAATCACAACCAAATAAAAAATATCAACACATATATCCATTATAAATAGATCCCCCAATGGCCACATTTTTTAGCAAGGCATCAAGCCAATACAATTCACAATATCAAAATAATAAAAATATTGTAATATCATGCAATTTAGACCCTTTTACCCTTCAATTTCAATTTAACCAGTTATTTATCATTAATTAAGCTAGAAAAAACCATAACCCATAGGTTAAAAAAATAAAATTCCTCCCACATGATACACAATAAAGAGAAATGAGGGATCATCTACCTCAAGGAAGGCTTGTCGACTCATTGTACGCCATAGGTCAAAGAAGAATTCTAGAAAACCACAACCGCACTACTAGAATATATTGATCAACCTACACCATAACCAAATACAATAAAAAATTAACCTAATGAACACCTCAAACCAAAAGAATATTGCAACTGTTAATCTTTAGGATAAGAGAAGATGAAAACATTCCAAGCATAAGGAATGTCTTACCATGTATTGCAAACAAAAAACCACCAAGACCAACGAAAAAATAGGGGGTAAGAGGGATTTATGAAAACATTAGAGTGACTAGGGTTCTCTAAAATTAGAGAATTAATAATCCATGGATGAATGTATGAAATTTTGGCTGTAAAGAACATTTAAAACTACACTGCATTGAGGATTTACACGGTGTGTAATCCCATTTCACATCGTGTAATCCTCAGGGTTCTGTTTTGCCAAAAAAATCAATTTTTATTATTTAAACACAAAAATCTAAAATTCATCAACCAGACTTGCACAATACTTGAACCACCATTACACTTCATGTAATTCACTTAAACACCATGTAATTCTTGTGGCAGTTTTGATTCACCTCCATCTTCTAGTAAAAACTTCAGAAACATCCCCCAAACACATCCAATGGCCCAAAATATAAAATTAATCGACCAGTATGGCACAAACCATTAAAATGCACACTAGTATAGACATACTTTTGGGCTTTTCTTTGTTTATCATATTACTTTTTATGAACAATGATTCATGATATATAACTAAAGTAAATAAGTCTCTTTATAAGTGAGAGAATATAAAATTATATGATCCTATATGTTCAATTATATAAAATAATTGTGGACAAACATCACTTTTGAATTTATTATTATAATGATTTTTAGTAGATGAAATTTTTTCATTTGTGATTTCTTATTTTTTAAAAATGTAGTGAAATAGAATGACCCATTTCATATGTAATGTGAAATGAAATTTTGGACTTCAAATTATTGTGGAATCCAAAGATGAAAACATTATAATGATATTAAATCATCACATCAAGTTATTAATAATAAAAGTAATCTTTTGAGACATCCAATTTCACCAAAGAGGGAACTAATTATCGTTTAATCCTTTATGTGCTAATGAAAACCTATTTATAGTGGAACCTCTAACTCATTGACTATATATATAAAATATATTGTAAATTATTTATTATTATGAGAAAGATCATTTTTCTATAACTATGTACCACCTAGAGGGTGATCCAATTATTTGTGTATATTTATTAGGAACACAATGACAGTGGATGAATTTGATGTTATGGAATGGGAAGAGTTAAAGAAGATCTTTTTTATTAACTATTTTCCATGAACCACATAAATGTAAATGAAAATAGAGTACCTAGAGAATAGGTTAAAGGAGAATTAATTGGTTGGAAGTTATGATATGAATTTCACAGGTCTTGTATGATATGATTTAATATTTTTATTTTATTATGATAGGAAGATTGATGAATTATTTGGTTGATCGAGAGCCCATATACACAATTCTATTGATGTTATGATAAAATAGTCTGGTTTAATCTAATAATTGAAATGCAATTTGGATATGTGGAAAGGACCAATAAACATATTGTTTTGAAGTGAAGTATAGAGAAACAATTATATGATTTCTGATCATGAATAGGAAGGGAACAAACTAAAACATTCTATGGGTAAAAAGTTTTCTAAAAAGTACTTGAGTAATTATATTTAAGGAATTAAGATGTGTAATTTTTTTTGAATGTATGTCCACATTTCGTAAAAAAATCATAGATATTCAAATCCATAACAAACATGTGAAAGTGAAAAACTAAATATGGAGGAATAATAACTTGTAGTGAAATTCTTCAAGTGTACAGATCATATAACCATTGATAATTAGTGTCTTAATCTGTGAATAATGAATTGAAACTATATTCAATCACAGTATATGTGAAGGGATTAAGGCTATGATTTTTAAATCATGGTGGTTTTTTTCCCACAAGAAATATAATAAAATATACAATAGGGGTGAATTGGGATTTTAAAATAAATTTAATTATTATATAAATGTTTTAATGTTAATGTAGTGGGATATAATAAATAGGCACAATATATTTCAATAGTAGTTCAAAAAAAATTTAACCTACTTTACTTATCACCCCTCTCAAACATAGTGTAATATGTCACCCATTAACTATGGATTCTTAAATTGATTGTTGAACACCTAGAGTTAAAACCCAATTACAAATCCATATTCCCAAGAGGCTTAAAAATATGACTAAACAGCCTTTTTATACTTAAAGGTGCAACCTAAATAGTCATACCTTTTCCTCTAGAGTAACAAATGAACTCAATTTTTTTTTTGGGAGTCCCAATCCACAAATGTGTATCTCTTAAAGTGTTATTATAACCTATACATGCTTTATCACAAAATATTAGGAATCATTTTATCACTATAGAAATGAGTTGAACAAATAATGGTTGGGAATTATAAGGTAGTTTGGATCACTATTGAAAATGAATGTTGAATAATGAAGTCCAAAAAATTGATAGTATTCAGGATGATCTCTTGAAGTGCATGAAAGTTTTACTACTTTATAATTTATGTATCCTCAACAGTTTGTATCTTAGAGTGGTTTTATTAACTCTCTAAATTTATAGAGTTTATTCATGAACAATATATTTTAAATATGATTAAGATTAAATTATTAGTGTTAAACAAGGAAATAATTTTTCATCTGAAACCAATGAACTAAATCAGAGTTTTCCATATTTATATCATAGATAATGTTCCACTTGTAAATATTTCATAAACAAAAAAGTTATATTCACGTTATTTTTTATTGATACCCTGTAAGAAAAATAATAAACATTATAGTGGAACTAGTTAGAATAATAAATATAAAAGTAAAAAATTATAATTCATATCCTTACAAAACTCTCTGATAAAATGAGAGACTAAATCTTTTATATTCCTATTATTTTGAATTTGAATATCTCAAGTTCTAAAATTTCATTTTCAATATCCATAAATGCTTAGTCCCATGTGGATCTCATTGAATTCATCATAAAAATTATATAAAAACTAGTTTCATGTCTTTTATATATTTAATGTGTAATTTTATAAAAAATATAACACTTAGAATATTCACAATAAATTTTCATAAAGTGAAAATATGAAATAACAAGAAAAACAGTGAATGATTATAGTTTTACTTAATCATATACCTCAAATATTATATATTAGTCTTTAATAAATACTAAAATGTATTTTTATTAAATTTCACTTAATGATACATATAATAATCAAAAATAATAATTTACATCCAATGAAAACATTGATTTATTGTAATTCAAATATTATTCCGAGAGGTAATATATTTCACTTAACTATATTATACCATGCATGAAGACATAAAATAACCATTTATTAAAAGTTTAAGTTTAAATATTAAGTATAAATAAACTATCATGAATGAGAAAACTATAATAAAATATAAAAAAATGTGCACATAAATAAAAAATATAAAACTAAAAAACCAACTTCAAAATACTACTGATGTCATATACATCTAAAAATTCTAACATATAAAAAACTAAAACTCCCCCTAAATTCATTCCTAAAAAATAAGTACTTTTCCATTATACCAATTTCACACATGATTTTATCAAACATAGAAAAGTCGATGGGATTTATAAATATATTAGTAAGATAATTCTATTTAGAAATAAATTCTAGATTTATATTTATCATTAGAACATGATCCATAAGAAAATTAATTTTAAAACCAGTTCCTTAGTCCTATAGTGTTTTAAGGGTTTTTTGGAAATAGAAATAATAGTATTATTCTCACAGAATATAGAAATATTCTCAAAAGAGAACCAAAAAATTAAAAAAAAATCTACTCCATAATTATTTAGGAAAAAATAATTTAGCATTAATATATTCATATTTAGAAGTTAAAAGAGCAACAAAATTTTTCTTCATTAAATCAACAGAAACTAAATATTTTCTAAGTAAAATTATCATATCTTAAGTTCTTTTTTTATATATCTTTCATCTATAAAAATAAGAATTCAAATAGCTTTTTCGCTCTAAAATAGTTCTAGTAGGGTTATATAATACAACATTCAAGGATCCATTTACATATCTAATATTTCCCTTCACATATTTAATGTTACCTTCCTTAGGGTCACTTTTAAATTCCACAGACAAGCAAACTGAAAACATTAAATTAGACCTTAAAGTAGTTAAGTATAATAAGATTTTAATAATTGCTCTATAAGTTTTATCATTAATGGATATTTAAAATTTATCTAAATCTGATTTTGAAGTACCACTCATGGAAACAATTTCACTTTTAAAAGATTATAAACCATATATCTTAAGTAACTCTTTAGAATACTTAAATTTATTTTAAAAAATACAACATTTTTTTTAAAATATTTGGAGAATAATAAATAATATCAATTATCCCATTATACTCATGAAATATTAAAAAGTAACTTATTCTAAAAAATAATTCCAATGGTTTCTATATTAAGATAAAAAATAATTCTATCAATATCAATTTTCATAATAAAAATATCATTACAACTCATCATAGTAAATAAAGTTAGATCAATATTTCCCTTCCATATTTATTTTGAAAAATAAAAACAGTTAACATCTCATACCATGATCAAGGATCTTTTTTCAAATAATATTAAACCTTATATATATTTAAAAAAATGATTATGGTTCTTTTTATTTTCAAAACTATGGGCATTTAAAATATATAATTCATCATAAATATAACCATTTAGAAAAGAAAAGTTGACATACATATGAAATAATTTGCATCTATGAAAACCTATAAAGGATAATGATATTTCTATTTATTATAATATATCAAAATGTGTAAATTATTCTTCCAAATCCATACATTATTCTTAGTAATATCCTTGAGAAACTAATATAGCTTTAATTTTAATAATATTTCCATATTCATGAAGTTTGTTTCTAAAGATCCATTTTATTCCAAATAAAATGATAATAATTTAGTGGAGAAACAAAAGAACACAAATTATTTCTTGTAAACTATTTTAACTCATATTGTATAGACAATATCCAATTATAATATTTAAATATTTATTAATATGTTAAGGTAAAAATAAAAAACGAAATCAAGATAAGAAAAAATATTCATAATTGATTTTCTAGTTTAAACATTTGACTCAAAATTTCCTATCATATTATCTATAGGATAATATCTACGAGTCTTCTAAGTCTTTCATGAATAGGATCAAATTGGGATGAAATAATCTCCTCCTCAATATGTGCATATTTAACATGAATTTCTTCATCTTAAAAATTAAAATATATAAATTCATTCTCAAGTTGATCAATATAATCATCCCTTATAGTTATTTGAATATCATAAGATAATAATTTCATCTAATTTTGAATCAAATTTATCCATGTCATACTTAGTAATGAGAATTAATACATTATATTTAAAGACTCCAAAATTGAATATTTTAGGTTTTCATCCCTTGTCAAGTTTGTAGGGTGAATTTTTTAATGAAGGTATTAATATAATTTTATTTGTAAAATAATAATATTTATTCATAGATTTTTTACAAAAACAATTAAAAATATTAAACTCATTTAAAATGGTACTTCAAATTTTAAGAAGTTATGTATTTTTAATTTCTACTAAATTTTTTTTTGTGTTGTTCAAGGAGTAGAAAAATTATGCAAATACTAATTTTCTATAAAAAAGGCCAAATAATAGATTTTGTATTTCATCAACATGATCATATCTATTTAATTAAATTTAGTATCAATTTTCCAATTTTATCCAATTTATAAAAAAGTTATTAACTTAAATAAAGTTTCCTATATTGATGTGTAATAAAATAAACCAATGTACATCTAGTAAAATCAATAATAATGAAAAACAATATCACTTATCACCCAAACTAGAATTCATGATAAATGAATAAGATAAATATGAATTATAGTTTATACTTATTTAATTTACTTGTAATTTATTAGGCATTGTTTACCTTTTAAACAGGATCCATAAAAAAAATTTATACTCTTTATGATTAGGTGACTGAAAAAATGTTTTATTCAAGGAAATATTGTTCATTAATATGAAATTATAATTTCCCAACCTCCTTTTCCACAATAAGTAATCATATTTTATAAAATTCAAACATTTTACATTTTTATCATAAAATTATGAATAATTAACTGAATAACTATTTTATTTTTTGCTTGCAAAAAACAAAATGGCATAGGATACAATTGATCAATCAAAAAGTACAGAATAGTGTAGTAGTCTTGTAAAACTGAATACATAATTTAGTTTCACATTACAATTGAAAACATAAAACAAAAAATGTATTTTCATTGAGAACACCAAATTACCCTTTATCATATATATTTATATCATGTATAAAACAATACATGTTTTCTTAGGGAAAGGAAATATAATAAATGGGTGATCTTAGATTGTCAGTAAAGGTTTTAATACAGTGCAACATATATAAGGAATGAATAATATGGAGATGAATAAATTATAATCCAATAATTACCTATAAATAATCACATGAGAGAGATATTTATACATGGATATAAAATGTTCTTATAATTACATAAAAATAAATAGCTATATAAATAATGATGTAATGTAGAAGGTCAAACATCACTACTACTAAATAAGCCTTTAACGACACTAAAATTGGCCTTTATCAGTTCTATATAAGTATTGAATACCGAAGAGAGATTAAAATCCCTAGTATTTTATCATCCCTTTTAGAAGAGCTGATAAAGGCATCATTTATCATCACTTGTAGAAGTATTGATAATGGAGAATGTAGTAGTGTGCTACAATAACATACTGCAGCAGTAGTGCAGTGTTTTTTAACATCACACCACAGCACCATAAACATCATGAAATCATAAAAATAAATTATGAATTCATAATTTACATGAAATTAAATTCAAAGAAAACGTTAAATTAAAAACTCTATATTGTAGACATTTCATACATTAGTTTATACAATTACAAACATAAAAATTATTACATACATTCCAAAATATACGTCCTCCTTTTTCTTTGGATCTTAACCCCAATCGACCAAAAAACAACCCAATATATGAAAATAATTCTTATGTTCATAATAATATAAATAAATAAATAAATAGAAAGGGTTAATTTTAAAATAAATATTATGTTATACCAAGAATGTTTTGTATTGTATTGAGTTGCAATTGATTCTTGTACATCACACCATTTCATGTTCTTCTTCAAGAAATATCTCAATAAAAATTAATTAATTAATTAAAAGATAAAAATGATAAGGAAATTAATTATGTAATAGCTAATAGAATTATGAGAAAACAATCTTGGATCATTTTCTCGGTTTTGGTGATTTAATGTGCGTTTTTAAATAAAATGACTCTTATATATTGAAACGATGTACTTGGATACATACCAGCCACATTGTGCTTTAAATTTAACTGCAACTTTTTCATACATGTCTTTCATTTCATATGGATCATTTAATAAGTTATCACAATAATCTAAATTTGTTTTCTTGGTTTTGAGTACATCACTTGTCTATTTTACTAAAATTTCATTTTAAAATAGAAACACGCACTTTGAATCATATCAATCACTTCTTAAATCGGTTTGATGCGAGATAGAATCCAAAAGGTCAAAAATTATTCATTTATTTTTTTCCTAAATTATAAATAAAATCCAAGCACATTTTCTTGGTTTTCAGTTATTGACACTTTTTGAACTAAAATATCAATTTTAAACTAATGATAGACACTATGAGTAATATTATTAACATCAAGTGTCAGATTGACGTTCTGATGATTCATACATATACGAAATGACTTATGGATAATTTTTCTAAATTATCCAAACAATCCAAAAAAATTCATAGTTTTTTTCAAGGCCATTGTAATTTTTACTAAAATTCATTTCAATTTTTTTTTAAAAAAAAAAAGATGAACTAGGAGTCATACATGTCACAATGTGTGTTATATTGAGGTGTGTCTGATTACTACATGCCAAAAATTACTTATTGGTCATTTTACTAAAGTATCAAAAAACATAAATGTGTATGCTGGGTTTTGATTATGTATGTTGTCCTTTTGGTAAATTTGATTTTAATTTTAAATAAAAACACTCACTTGGAGACATACCGGTCAAACCGGCTATCATATTGAGGTGTGTCTGATTCATAAACATCCCAAATGTCTTATGGCCATTTCCTAAAGCATCAAAACAATCATAATTCATTTACATGGTTTTGAGTATTTAAATTTTTTTATTAAATTGTCTTCTTAAACTAGAAACACACAATGTGACTGATATTGATCACATCATGTATCATTTTGACATGAGGGCGATTCATACATATCAAAAATGACTTATGAATCGACGTCCAAAATTATCTAGAGAATATGAGTACAACAACCTTGCTCAATATTCTAAACATAAAAATACTTTATTACATAAACTCTTCACTTGATATAACATAGAAGATCGATAGGTCTTGTGTATTTGTGGCTTATGAACACTACGTAACAACTTAAAACGTGAAATGTACATCATTATTGAAAACTACTTTTAAATGACCACAAAATTCCTTCGTACTTAGCATTGCATTTGATAACCTGAGGACATGCATAAGAAAAGGATGAGCTATAAAGCCCAGTAAGGGAGTAAATAAGGAATAACATGAATATTAAAGTACATGATAGGAAATACTCATATCAATAGATCATAATAGAAACATGAATATAAAGGCATGATATATCATGATTATCACAACATGGAAATATAGAAACAACATTTAACATGATATTGGCATGACCCAAGGCCCGTTGCCCATGGAGCATGAGTAAACCCTCATTGAACATGAATTATCATGAGTGAACCATTATTTCACTTAATTTATCATGATACTAATCTTTACCCAATTCATTGGAGTGTTATCGGGGGACAAACTTCTTAATCATTTCATTTCATGCATAAGTGTTCCCTATGGATCATATAACATGGATTCATTAGACATGATCATTTATTCAGTGATAAAATAATGTGGAATTCATACAATAAAATCTAAAATAAATAAGTAAATGTTCATAAAGGTGAATACCCTTGATAAATAAATATTCATGGTATTCAGTACACAATAACATTGGCTTGGAAAATCACTATGCAATTTCGGCAGCATAATGGTGTGACATAAGAATTCATAAAAATGGTTGATGAGAGAAACATTCATGTATCATAATATGAAAATTAAATGGAAAGTAGTGGGTTCATATATATACATGTCCTGATATATTTAATGTAATTTAGATCAATAATTCAAAATAATTTCTTGAGTGTAACTGAGAAAAGATAAATTCCTTACGGAATTTTGGCATGGTAACGGGTGTACATGGGAGTCATTAATGATATAGAAAGGGGTATCTCATCATTCAAATATAAGGATGGAATTATAAGGGAGGTTTTAAATCATACCATATCATTTTTAATTGAAATTAAAATGGTATAACAAAATTAAGAAACATGGAAAAAAATGATAAAGGAAGAAATCCCTTACTTGGAAGTGTGATCCCAAAGACGTGGTACTGGCTTGAAAGGGGATTATTGGGAGTTTGGGACGCCTTTGAGGATTCTAGAGAGAGTAGGGTACATTTTGGTCGAGCTCAAAAGGCTTTGAGTGAGGTGGAAGTGGGATCTTAGGTGGGTTTATATAAAAAAATGGGAGGGAATTGTTTATTATTTAGGTTTTGGACACCACACATTAATCTAATCCAAACCACAAACCAAACCATGGTTTGTTCCCACTGTTTATGCCAAAGGGGAGTGGAAAACATTATTTTATCATTCTAGTGTCCAAAATTCTTAAATTATTAGTCTTTCTTTTGTAGAGGTGAGTCACACTCTCAAAGAAATCAATTTAAACAGTTAAAATATTTTATAAGCATTGGAGGGTCCACTAAAGCTTTGTAAAATTAAAAAAAACCTTAAATCACATTATTTTAATGGTTAAACATATATTGGACGAAAACATTATTTATATTATTTTATTACATCACTATTAGGTCATTATGATGTTATAAAACACATTATATAATTAAACAGTTTTTAATTTTTACCCAAAAAATAGATTATCTCTGAAAATTTTAAAAATTTCACCATTGGATCTTTGAAATACCCTGATTCCAAATATAATATTCACTTTATCTAAATAATTTTATAAATATGTGAATAAAAACTGACATTTATCAAAATTTCATTTGTTTTGACAGAAACGGCTTTCAAACATAAATAAAAATTACCATTGTATTCTTAAAAATTATATGATCATTTATATTTAAAAATTAATTTATTAATAATATTTTTTTAAAATATTAATTAATTACAAAATCGATTAATTCATCAAAATATATTTTTTAATTGAATATTAACTACAAATACTATTTATGCTTTAAAAACCATTAACTAAGTAACAATAATAAAATGAATTTATATTTATTATTTTATAAAAAAGGAACATAATTGTTGTGTTAGGGTCCTGTTATATAACCCCTTATAACATGCACATATGACCCTATGGTAGGGTTTGTGATGATGATAGACTCTTGGGGTGGCTCGGATAACATCGCTCAGGTGATAATCTCAATCAACATCCACTTCTCCCATAGGCGGTTCCATTCAAGCTAAACATGTTGAAGATCGACTTGGGCTTGGTCAAGAGTGAATCCCATTGATGCCACCTCCTTTTTGAACTCAAAAAATGGGCTTCGTATAATCCAATTCTATTAGATATGGACCTCAATTCCTTTGAGTAAATTGGATTTTTTAAGCCCTATATTTATACAAATCATATGACCACTGTTCAATGGCTATATTAGCAACGATAAAAATTATTAAAGGTATTTTCAAATACAAAATCATGATACAAAATAAGTGAATATTTTATATAACCATTTTACATAATAAGAAATTTAATTAGATCGAGAGGAATTTTCATTAATAAAATTTTGGATCATTAGAATCTTCTCCACTTAAGAAATTTTTCCTTGAAATTTCTTTTTCCCACAGTAAAATAAATGAGGGTAACTCTTATTAATCACTTCCCTATGATTCCTACGTTGCTTCTTCAAACTTTTTGTTTTTCTAAAACTCCTTGATGATGGGCATTGTCTTATTTCGTAGAACTTTTTCCCTACAATATTAGATCGTCACTGGCTTCTCTTCATAGGAGAGGTCATTCTCCCATGGTACCACATTTGGATTCAGTACTTGTGATGGGTCAGGTATGTACTTCCTCATGAGTGATACATGAAATACATCATGTAATTGACATAGGTTCGGTGGAAGTTTTGGTTTATATGCCACTACTCCTATGAGATAAAGGATATCAAAAGGGCCGATGTACCTTTGACTAAGCTTTCCCTTACTCCCAAATCTCATAACTCTCTTCCATAGTGATATGTAGAGGAATACCAAGTCTCCAACATCAAACTCTAGGTCTCGTCAAATATTATCAGCATAGCTCTTTTGTTGACTCTGAGCAGATTTAATGTGATGCGGGATGGTCTTAACTTTCTCCACCACTTCATCAACCATTTCTTGACCTTGGAGTTTTTTCTCCCCATATTCATCACAACAAGTCAGTGTTCTGCACCTCTTCCAATAAATGGATTTATAAGGATCCATTTGGATGCTTTAATGGAAAACGTTATTGTAATAGAGCTCAACTAGAAGAATATGTTGATAAAATCCTCCATTTAAGTCCATTTAGAATTCTCTAAACATGTCCTCAAGTGTTTGGATAGTATGATTAGATAGGACATCAGTCAGAGAATGATAAGTCGTACTGAAGTTCAGCTCAGTATCCAGAGTATGTTGAAGACTCTTCCAAAAAATAGAGGTGAATCTTGGATCTTGATGTCATTCAATATATAGTGGTACTCCATGTAGCTTTACCACTTCTATGATTTATATATTTTCTATTGGATCCATTAAAAAATCCTCCTGAATTATAATGAAGTGTGCAGTCTTTGTTAGACAATCCACAGCAACCCATATATCATTGTTTCCGTTGAATGTCTTCGGATGTCTAATGACAAAGTCCACAAATATGTTTGACTGCATTTTTGTGACACATCAAATTGTTAGTGATTTGATGATAAATTTATAGTCTAGGGAAGAACCTAGGTCATCTCTAAAGGAGCGTTGATAGTTTTAGAGAATTTATTTTTAATAAGTATTAAAAGAGGGGGGTGGTTTTGAAAACAAATTTATGTAAATTACTTAATTAAATAGTTAAATAGTTGATAAACAAAGGTGTTCTGTTAATAATTATGAGAGAAGAAGATAATTTCATTTTCACTACACATCTTGGATAGTTCATTGTTCTGAAAATTTAACGTGGTTTTGTTTAATTCTTTGGTTGAAGGTTGTTAAGATCCTGACTAACCTCTTACCTCCTCAAATGATTCTTAAAGAACCAAACCTTGATAGAACAATTGTGTTTCCAAGGTTTGGTTATCAATCATAGAATAAAAGGTCTAACAAATCATACTTAAATCTTATGTATGTGTGAGATTAATAAGATTATTATGATGACCAATAGGAACAACCCAAGATTCCTATATGAAATCTCAACCAAATTAGTGTTGAAAGAAAAAGTGTTACACTTAATTATATCAAATGAAATGTAATCAGGGGAGAAGCATGTCAAGATAAAAAATATGTGAAATATTCATCACACAAATTATACAAAACCATTAGAAGAACTTGTGATGGAACACCCTCCCATGTTTTTGTAGCTCCCTCAAAATGATCGTCCACCGTTTAACAAGCCATCGAGAGGAGGAGGAGGCTCGGGTGGAACTCCTTCTTCATCCTTGATACCCCTATGAGGATAGGGGCCATCAAAATTTCAATTATTTGTAGGATACTTCAATAATAATTCAAAATTTAAGAGTTTCACTTCATGGCCGAACTACAAAATGAGGATCCCAAACATCCATTTTATAGGCAAAGTGGAAGGTGGTTTTCGGCACACCGATTGTGTAAAACCACTTGGATGATAGTTTTCGACCACTTAATAGTCGAATCTTGCTTTGGAAAAAACTAGAAACACATTTCCCCAACTCTTGAATGTCTCCAAATAAATTTTTTTACCATTTGGAAAACTACATATCACAATATTGGTAAAATACAGAACACCACATTTGATATTGTGTAGATTTGATGTGTTAGACATATAAGGTTGGTTGGGACACTATATGGATGAATGTTTCTTCGAGCCATTCATATGAAATTAATCCCAATGAATTTTGGACCAGAGAACAAAATTTCATCCCATTTGGATGCACAGTCTAGTATAAGTGTGCGGATGGATCCACTGGTGTTCTTGGGTCTAGCGCAGTTTGGACAATTTTTCCTGGACTTCATCATGGGTCCTCCAAATCACCTTCACCTTCAATACAATTATCAAAAAAATTAACAGTGCCCTTTTTAAAAGTGATATACACAAAATATTTTAATCAAACATGGATTGAATTTTGTTATTATATTTTGACTTTACAATACCAATTTAGTTTAACACAATGGTGTAAGGGTGAAAATGACACAGTGAATCACGACACGATCACACCCACACACCTAATCATTTTCACTCCTAGGAAAAGTCACATATCCAAAAAAATGATTCATTATTTATTCCCAACATCATTAATATTTTACATTTGAGGAAATTTTAATTCATTAAAGTAATGTGATCATTGAAAAAACCACACCAAGGATTTCTTCCTGGTGAAAATGGAAAAAGATGTCTCATAAATCCTATCACAATGGAATTGAAAGAGATTCATGAAACCAAATTGAGAAAGGAATTCAAAATTCAACCATTCCACTAACTCTCCATGTGTGTGAGTGAAAACCATTTCATTCTATTCTTTCTACATTATATCCAATAAATATAGGTTACTTTAAAATTATTCAGCTTTAAATGAATTTTCAGAAAACCTACCCTACATCCTTTACAATCATATTTCAAGACCCACTCACTTAAGCATTCCCAGAAGCCAAACGATAATTTTCTGACATAAATATCCACATATATTGTACATTTCATCACTCCCCTCATTTTTATTTTTGTTTTTTATAATTTGCATTTGATACAAATCTCAAAATCATCTCTCAAACCTTGTTTGATCTCATCACGACACTAACTGAAATAATTATAACAAGATCAAAAGTTGAGGAGTGGTTTTTGACCTGTGAAAGACACTACCTTTTTTGAGGGAGTACAATAGTCAGACATTAGGTACACACACATAGGTCAATCTGGTACGGTAATGAAACAGATCAGATAAGGACCAAACATATGGAAATATTATTTAAAGCTGAAAAATATTAACCTAAAATATATTTACCTTATATTAATTATAAAATATTCACACATCGTGGTTTCGTGAAAAAATTTATGGAGATATTAGTGACACGGTTTTCCCAAAAACTACTCATGCAAGGGGCATCAATCATCTCAAATGTTTCAAAGTGATAAAATCATTTATATCATTGACAGAAAACCAATTCACTAAAAATCACTCACTGATGTTAAATTCATACAAATATTCTTTTTCTCCATTCTTTATGGAATTTTTACTTCCCCCCCCCCTATTTTCACCAAATCATGGAACGATGACATTTTTGATGAGGGAAAAAATGAAAATACCATAAAGAAGGAGAAAAATAGAAGAAAGAAGAAATATAATGGAAATAAAAATGAACTCAATAAGATAGGAAAAAGAAAAAAATAAAATAAAGAAGGCAAACAAGAGAAGAAAAAAATGATGAAATTTCCTATCTAACCCAGGAATGTACCCATCCCCCACACCTAGAATTTGTAGTGTTCTCATTGTAATAATTAATAAGGTGAGAAGGAAGGACAAAACATGTTGTGTTTCACTGGTATGTTGCTTCCTGAACATGGAGTTCATCTATCAGGAACTCCGAAAGGGCTTCGTGGAAGTGCTTCATCCGCTGCCCATTTACAGTTAATGTTTTCTTGGTTTCTTCATTTTGAACCAGAACAACACCAAATAAAGATACATTAATAATAGTGTATGGGAAAAACCAGCAGAAACGAAGCTTATCTGGATAAAACTTTAGCCTTTCATTATAAAGGAGGTCCATATGCCCATTGTGTAATAGACGATGAAGTATAAGACAGATGTGGGAAGCCTTGGTTAACTCTATAAATCCTGGAATTTTCATATGCATCTCTTCTCATTTCCTCCAACTCCTGAATCTATAACTTCCTTTGAGAACCTACACCATAAAGATTAGAATGGCATTGTTTGATGGCCTAGTAGGCCCAGTGCCCAATCTCGACAGGCAGGTGAGAAATCTTTCCAAACACTAGATGATATGGTGACATTCCAATGGGAGTTTTGAAATCAGAATGGTAGGCCCATAATGAATCATCAAGTCAAAGACTCTAATATTTTCTATTGGGTTGAACTATTTTTTCAAGAATCTATTTTACCTCTCTAATTGACACCTCGACTTGACCATTTTTCTTGCTGGAAATATGTAGTAGACACTCTATGACTGACCCCATACTTATGCGAAAGTGATTGCATTTTTCGGTTTCATAAATGAGAAACCTGGTCACTGATAATGATCCTAGGTAAGCCAAACCTATAGAATATTTGTTTTCTCAAAAATTATATAACTACCTTAAAATCATCAATCCTTTTAGCTTGTGCCTCTACCCATTTTGAAAGGAAATCAACTGCCAGAAGAATGTACATGTTTCCAAAGGAATTGGGAAATTGACCCATAAATTCAATGCCCTAAACATAAAAAACACTATTGGAAACTAAGGCTTTGCCGACGTTTAAAACCGTTGGTAAATGCTTCTAAATATTTGGTATACAATATACCAACGGTTTGGAAAACCGTTGGTAAGTAAGGTGTTGGGATAGTTTATTACCAATGGTTTTAGTATAACCGTTGGGAAAGGTTGTGTAATCTTGAGTATTCCCAACGGTTTGTAAAGTTATTGGAAATACTATCATTTTCTTGTTTTTCAAATTGGTTACTAAAACCGTTGGTAAAAATATGTACAGCACTATAACAACAGTTTTAGTAAATTGTTGTTATAGTGTATTTCCAGAATTTAATAGCCCAGTCACCTAAAATCTTTTCCACTGCACACTCAACTACATACACCTGCATACACTCTTAACAACAACAAAAATACCTATTATAGCCCACAAAAGAACATAAAAATAGGATACTCTTATAACTATGGAATGTACCACAATTATAATCATGTATATGAACCTAATTACCCTATTCAACACAGAATCCATAATTGAGTTATCAATTGCATACAAGTAGAATGAATTATTTAATGAATTCTGAATTATGAATCAATAACACATACAAATAGAATTATGTTGCATACAGAATTTTGAATTATATATAACACATATATGATATGACATACATGGGGTTGGGGGTGTCTCGGGGGTAGGGGTGTCCAGGGGTGGGAGTTGTCCATGGGGGTGGGGGTGTCTAGGGGGTGGGTTATACAGAATTAATAATACATACAAAATTACATTTTCTATAACACAAACATGATTGAATTCAATAATTACAAGATAATAACCCCAAAATAAAGTATCAATAGAAGCCGAATAAGTTTGGTCATTTTTTTGTATACCGGTTGTTTTTACTTAAAATGATGTCCATTTTAAACAAAAAACATACACTTGGAGTGATACCAGCCACATCGTGCCTTAGATTGAGGTAGGGTTGACTCATACACATCACAGATGACTCATGGATTGTTTTCATAAAGTACCAATAGAATCTGAATGTGTTTGGTCAATTTTCTATATGTCAGTTGTTTTCACTTAAAATGTTTTCCATTTCAAATAAAGGTGAGACACTTTGAGTGGTTCCAGCCACACCGTGCCTCGGATTGAGGAAGGGTTAACTCGTAAACATCACATATGACGTGTGGATTGTTATGCTGAAGTATCAACACAATCCAAATACGTTTGGTCAGTTTTCCATATGCCAGTTGTTTTTACATAAAATGATGTCCATTTTAAACAAAAGAGATACAGTTATAGTGATACCGGCCACACCATGCCTCAGATAGAGGAGGGGTTGACTCTTACAGGTCACATATGACCCATGGATCGTATTCCTAAAGTTTCAACAGAATCGGAATGTGCTTGGTCAGTTTTCTGTATGTCAGTTGTTGTTTTCACTTAAAATGATGTCCATTTTAAACAAAATATATACACTATGAGTGGTATCAGCCACACCATGCCTCGTATTGTGGTAGGGTTGACTCGTACATTTCACATATGACTCATGGATCGTTGTCCTAAATTTTCAATAGAATCTGAATGCCTTTGGTCAGTTTTACGTATGTGAATTGTTGAATTCACTTAAAATGATGTTCATTTTAAACAAAAGAGAGACACTTTGAGTGGTTTCGGCCACACCGCGCTTCAGGTTGAGGTGTTCTTGACTCGTACACATCACATATAACCCATGGATCATTTTCCTAAAGTTTCAACAAATTCTGGTGTCCAGGGAGGAGGGGGGTTATTCGGAGGGTTGTACGAGGTCCAGGAAGGAGGGTGGGGAGGTTGTCCGGGGGCTGTCCGGGGTCCAGGGAGGAGGGTGGGGGACTGTCCAGGGGGATTTCCAAGGTCCAGGGAGGATGGTGGGGGGCTGTACGGGGGGTTGTCTGGAATCCAGGGAGGAGGCTGGGGGCCTGTTCGGGCTGTCCGGGGGGCTGTCCATGGGGCTATCTGGGGTGCTGTCTTGGGTTCATGGGATGGTATTTACATGTTTTCTAAGCAAATTATTTCAAGGTTAAATAAATAATTTCATTAAATAAACTTCTAAAAAATTATAATTTCATTAAAATATTGGGATTTCAAAGTAAATAATCAAATCAAGTTTTATTATTTATTGATAAAAAAATAAAGATAATGTGACCTACGTAATCACACATATATTCAGGCACAACAAATCAACAAACATCAAAAGCCAGTAATATCAGTAAAAAATGTAACGGATCAATCTGTACCTCGTCACCATCACTATCATCATCATCGTCTTCAACCTCACATTCATCTTCATCGGTATCCCTATCATCATCCCCACCCTCATCCCCGCCCTCGTACTCAGCCTCGGCCTCCTCATCGCCTCCTCCTCCGCCTCGGCCTCCTCCTCACCCTCCTGCTCTGCCTCGGCCTCCTCCTCGCTATCGTCTCAACCACCACTACCACTTCAACCTAGTGAACCATATATAGAACGCATCGATGACATATATTCCTCACAAGCAGTGATGGCCTCTGGTAGATGTGTTGGACCTAAAGCTTCCATCCGTTTCATAAATGTTGTATTAGCTATAACAGACTGTGTTGTCGTCTCTATGGCCCTTTTTCAGCCTATTTTTCATGTACCTTAACCTGATGTAACTCGGTGGCACTAAAAATCATTTTTGAGGAGGGAAAATACCTTGTCGGAACTATAATCATCCCAGGCCGGCAGCGTACTCTACCAGGGTGCTCATCTCCCAACACCTGATGTAAGTGATCGTTTGGCCCAAAATTGTCAGGTTCTTGGGAATCAAGGACCTCCAAAGAAGCCTCTTAAAAATATAATTAGATTATTATGTTACAAAATAGAGATTAAAATTTTAAATCTACAAATTAAAACTTACAATCTGCTGCTTAGTCGGTTCATTAACCGCACTTTCATCGTTCTTCTTTCTACTCGAGCAAAATATTTCTTCTCAAGGTATGTGTCCTTCTATATTCAATTTATGCATGTACAATGACGTCAAATGTAGGAAACCATAATTAAAAATATGATACCAAAAAAATTAATTTCATAACTAAACTTATATTACAACTTTAGAAATCAAATAAATTACGGAGGAAGTAATAGAAAGTTCAAGTCATAATGATAGATTATAAACTGTCATACCAGCTATCTCTCATGATCAGGCATCGCAGTACGTCCCAATGTGTGGAAGTATTTCTTAACATCAATATTTTTTTATTTCTTCCAGATGAATCCTAAATAAAATTCAATAATTATTATTAATGAAAAACATGAAAATTTTCATTTAAATACTTCTAATTTGATTAATACCATAAATTTTCTAGTTTCCCAATGAGTAATCATCTTTCAATACAAATATAATGGACAATCATCCAAGACAGGTACCACCTCCAACTCTGTTCCCACTCTATCACACCAGCTAATGTAAAAATCATCCTTATAAGCTCTCCAAAGCTCACCTAATTCCTTTAGACTTTCTAGTTGTGCACCCTCACCATCGGGGAAATTAAACTGCAGTTAAAACCTAAATATTAATTCACATAAATACAAAAAATAATATATTGCATTAAATAGAACTTATTTTCTTACCCATATATCTGCCCATGATTTATTCTTTACTTAATTAGGCAGTTGTCTCCATGAGAGCATGCAGATAGGAATGATGTCGGAGTATTTGGAAAGCGTCTCCAAAAACCTCCAACATTGCTGCCCTAATTTTTCAATCATCTAACTATCTTCATTGTAGTCCACCATCAACTACATGTGGCTGTTCCACACCGCACGCATGCGTGTACTCCCCCGCCCCTGCCTCCTATCAGTAGATGTATCTATTATGAAACAAAAACAAATGTTTTTCAATACATTTTATAATGAAAATAAATAATGGTGTAACAATTTGTTAGGGTTGTATAAGTATACCTATAAGAGTATGATCATTGGCCGTCGTTGGATCCGTAGAAACTGAAGGATCACCCTATATAGATTGAGTGGGTCCCAATGTATGCTCCGTAGGGACAGACTCTGGTGGAGCTGGAGTCGAAGAAGAGGGAATAGAAAATCCCAAAGAGATCGAAATAGTAGTAAAAGAAGATGACATGGATGGCTGGAGAAATGTTGGATGGGGAGTGGGAATCATCATAGGATATGGTACAGATTGGTGAGTATGGTCAGATGTACAGGGTGGTGATAACATGGGAGGCCTAAATATCTTATGTGTCCCTAGAGGCACACCGGGATCAGAATGTGGGATGGATGGTATGTCAGTGGGATGGGCAGGGTCTAATCAGGTACGCTGACCAGATCGTCTAGCATTCGTACCACCCCCCTCGTACGAACACCCCAAGTGATGGGACCACCACTCGGCTGCTCATCAAATAAATGTCGCCTAGTAGATGGATCCTGATATTTTTTTTAAAGTAATCACATAAAATTATATATAATTTAAATAAAGATTTTTGAAATAAAATACTCACTGCGGACACTAGTTGGGGAATGCCCAGCTCAGTCATGCGATGACTGTTTTTCGTAATCTATTTTTATCGCCACTATTTAATTGGTTTCATTTACTGTATTTGAAAATAATTATGGAAGGTAATAGAAAAGGATAACTAATGTGTAACCCAAAAAACAAAATAAATGAGATGGAAAATCAATTGACAAAATTAAGGAAAAATTTAATTTCTTTAGCTCAGGTAGATGATGTAGGTTTCAATATTAAATCAATATGAATAGAACCAACCTTAACAACCCAACTCGAGGTAAACCAAAAGAATTGAGAACATGAATGGATGATTTTATATATTTTCCACCACAACTTCAGGTTCATAGTCAACTCTGACAATTGAGCTATTGGATTCATCCAAATAAATAAATTGATTGGTTCCAATGGTAGTAGGTATGGGGTCAATTCTATCATCACCGTCATCAAAAATATGTCTTGGAATTACTTCAACTATGACACCAAATTCTCGTCGACGTTGTTCATGGACATAAAATAATTGTTTAGACATTGATGCCAATACATATGGTTCTTCGGTAGCAAGAATGTGAGTCATATTAATTACTCGAAATCCACAATCATCAACATATGTGCCTTGTCTCATCATTGAATAAAACCAATGACATTTCATCATCATGACTCATCCATGAGAGTAATAATCCAATATTACTATTCTTTCAATGACTCCATAATCACCAAAAATTTCAAATCACAGTCTACTATCTGAGGCACTGGCATAACAATCTATTTTGGCAGTAACCATAACACCATCATGTTGTGTTCTCATGTTCTTTACTCGTTCAATGACAATAAATTTATACCCATTGATAACAATTGATTTACAGTCATGAACCACGGTATTAAGACCAAAATCCAAAGCTCGTATTTACTTAGAGATAGAGTCAGTAGAAAAACTCAATACCTGCAATATAGATGAATATTATACTTAATTAAATATTTATTTAATTAATTTAAACAGTAATATTTTTACCTTCAATTTTAACCAAGCATAAAACTATCTGTTATGCAAAGTCTCCCTCCTTCTTGAAGATAAAGAATGATTATTTCTATTTATTGTTGTTTTATGTTCCCTATAGATATACAATATGAATAGTTTAGTAGATATATATGTAATACATACATATTCAATTTAGTTACCTAATGTTGTCATCGAACAAATCATAGTTGAACAAAATTGTGCAATGTGCCATCTCCCGCTCTTCAATGTTTAATGTCTTCAATGCATATGATCTAGGAATTACTCATGTTTGAGGAAGTGATGGGAAACTAAGTTAAATTTTATCATACTATTATTATTCATTTTTCATTGGTCTATTCATTCTTGTAGTAAGATCAGACAAATACATTGAGTAGAAATCAATATATTCTTGAGCCAAGTAACCATCCACGATAGAACCTTCGAGATGATTCCTGTTTCAGACATAAGACGTTAATTTGTACATATTTCTTTAATTGGATACATCCAACTAAATGAAACAGGTGCTCCGAGAAGTATTTCAGGGAGAATATAGATTGTCAGATGCAGCATGCATGTGAAAAATGATGGAGGAAATATTTTCTCCAACTCACACAAAATTAATGGGGAATCTGTCAACATTTTTTTACAAGAACGACTTGGACAACTTCTTAGCACAAAGATATCTAAAAAATGGCACAACTGAATAACTGTCACCCTTACAATATTGAACAAAATGACGGATTTTTATTGGAATTAACTCATGTATAAGAACGTGATTATCAAGAGTCTTTAAATATTTTAGTTTAAACTCTCTTACATTGACCCATTTAGATATGTAACTTGAATAGACATCAAGAAATATAATAGTCTCTAATAATTCTAGAAATTGTTTTTTTCATAGGTTTCATCACATAAGAATCACATGGAACGTTCCATTTATTTTCACTGATACGCACAAGATGCAATTCTGGTATGATGCCCCAATCCACCAAGTCACGTTGAGACCGTAAATCATCTTTTTTCTTTACCTTAACATTTATAATTATCAAATGAAACATTTCACATATATTCTTTTCAATGTTCATTACGTCTAAGAAATGAAAAAAAAATTGGTTGACCAATAAATAAAATCTAAAAAGATACCCATCTTCCTCCAATTGTAACAGGTTTTAGTGGAAACATTCTTTTGTCTTCCCAGATTTCATTTGACCTTCCTGAATGAAAAACTGAAATCTTTCAATTCATTAATCACATCATTTCTAGACATACACTGAGGTGGATCATCAGTATCTATGGTATTATAAAATCTTTGATGATTATTTCTACATGGTTGGTCCATTGGAAATAATCGTCGATGCCCCATAAAACTGAAACTATAGTTATTTTTCAGTCTTCTGGATCGTGTATTCTTCATAAAAACAAGACATGACAATTTTCCCTTCATGCTCTATCCTATCATCATTTCATAAGCTGGAAAATCATTGATCATCCATATAAGTGCAACGCGCATCTGAAATGTGTCTTTTGAACATGCATATTATGTGCGCACACCCACATACCAAAGAAGATTAAACTCTTTTATTAAAAGTTGCATTTATACGTCAATATAAATGCTGGGATCAGAAGGTCTAGATATGATAATAATCATGAAATTGAATGTTTTTTCATACACAACCTTGGGGGGAAATTATAAATGTGTATAAAAACTGGTCATGTGTTGTGCGAAGTATGCATCTACCCAAATGGATTAAAACCGTCGCATGAAAGACTCATCCTCACATTATGCACGTCAACCACAAAATCCGGATATTGAGCATCCAATATCTACCATGTAAATATATCTGTAGGGTGAACCAACTCATCATTAGTCTTCTTTATCTTGGTATCATGCCTTCTCATTTTTATTGATATGTTATCATACATAAAAATATTCTAGAGTTTGGGGATCAATGGAAAGTGACAGATTACTTTCTGTGGCACACAGGATGGTGTTCCATCATATTTTGACTTTCAGTGGGATTTGCCACATTTTATACAATCCTTTATTTCAGTGGTTTCCTCCTTGAATAAACTGAAATCTATCGGGCAAGCATGAATTTTTTTTCCAAGAAAATCCAAGTTCCTCAACTAACTTCCATTCCATATAGTGGTTTGAGGGAATATCTGCATCATCTAGATGTAAATCCTTAAAGATGGTAATAATGTAATTGATTATTGTATTATAAATCCCATACATAGTTTTCCCATGAAACAATCGGATTAAAAATTCTAGAATTTTCATTTTATCTCATTGTCAATATAATGGAGTCGTGGCTGCATCATTCAATTTTTTCACCCTTAAAAAATCATAATTTTCATTAGACGCATCATGTGTGATCATATCAATGTCTTCTTGGGTTGGAATCCTTTATTTTTCATTATGATGAATAAATGGAAACCAGTCATATCACAAATTCTCCACTCCAGTCCTCTCATTTGGATCATCAGTAATTTGAGATTTCATATTCTCCCCACTGTGATACCACAAAAAGTAGTTTTCTTGAAAACCATATTTTGTTATGTGGTAGTTGACTTCATCATAGATCAACCATGGTCTACCAACACAATTAGAACACGGGCAGTGTATGAGACCACTATCTGATGCATTGTGAAATGAAAAATCTAAAAAACACTCCAAATTCTTTTGAAAATCACTTGAGATCTGATCGGTTTCATACATCCAACTTCTATCCATTAGATAAAAAAATAATTTTTATAAGTCATTTAATCAAGACAAATTCAATAAGATTTAAGTTTCATCGAAAATATATTTAACTAAACAAGAATTGTTCACGAGGGTGGGGGTTGTCAATGGGGTACGGGTTGTCCAGGGGGTGGGCGGGCTATCCACAGGGGTGGCGGGGCTGTCAATGGGGGTCAGGGGTGTCCAGGGGTGGGTGGGACTTCCTAGGAGTATGGGGTTGTCCAGGGGGTACGAGGTGTCTAGGGAGTGGACGGGTAGTCCGGGGGGTGGCGGGGCTGTCCAGGGGGTACGGGGTGTCCAGGGGGCGGGCGGGTTGTCCAAGGGGGTGGGGGGCAGTCCACAGGGGAAGGGTTTTCTAGGGTTTGGGTGGGGCTGTCCAGGGGGGGTATATGGGGCAGGCTATCCACGGGGGTGGTGGGGCTGTCTAGGAGATATGGGGTGTCCAGGGGGTGGGTGGGCTGTCCACAGATGGGGGGGCGGTCCAGGGGGTATGGGTTTATCTAGGGGGGTGGGTGGGCTGTCCACGGGGGTGGTGGGGCTGTCCAGGGGGGTCGGCAGTCCAGGGGGGTTTCTAGGGGTGGGGGTTGTCCACGGGGTACGAGGTGTCCAGACAGCCCACCCCCACCCTCTTGGACTGCCCCCCCCCCACCTGGATAGCCCACCATACACCCCCTTTGGACAACCAACACCCACTTCTGCACCTGCACAGCCTACCCCCACCCCCCTTGGATAACCCACCCCCCCTTGACATCCCACACCCCCCTTGACATCCCACACCCCCACCCCCACCTCCCTAGACAACCAACACCCCCCCCCACCTAGACATCCCACACCCACCACCCTTGGATAGATCAGCCCCCCCCCCCCCCAACAGCCCATACACCCCTCCGCCACCTGGATAGCCCACCCACCATCACCCTTGGACAACCCACCACCTCCCTGGACAACCCACCGCTACCCTGGACAGCCCACACCCTTCTTTGGGGCTGCCCATGCCCCCCTCCCCCACACCCCTATAGCCCCCCCCCCCCCCCCCACTCCCAGTGCAGCCCCATACCCCCTGGACACAACCCACCCCCACCTAGACATGCCCCCACACCATGACATCCCCCCTAACCCTCCTGCAGCCCCCTTAGGGTATTTTCATTTAAAATCATTTTATTCATTAAAAAAACCAAACTATCATTCATTAACCATTTCCCTAAACAAAAAACAAAAAACCCCACTAAACATAATACATATAACCCAACTAAATAGAAAATAGAAAACCAAACTAAAACAAACCCTTTACCTCACTAAAAAACATAAAACAAACCCTTTACCTCTGCACAGCCCCCCCCCCCAACCTACACACTCCCCTCCCCCACCCCCCACCCACTTGCACAACACTGCCCCTCAACCTGCACCCCCCATTTGAACAGCCCCCCCTTCCCCGACCCCCAGATGCACAACCCTCCCCCAACCCCCCACATGTACAACCCCCACCTCACCCCTAATATACCCCCCCCCCCCACTACACACCCCCACATGTACATCACCCTTCACTCATTGCACCCCCCCCCCTCCCATGTAAACACCCCCACCAGGACACCCCCTCCCCCACCCCCTCCCCCCCAACCACCTGCACTCCCTCACATAAAATAAATTTATTCACACATGACAGCAGAACAAAAACAAATCAAATTGAAATTGAAATTGAAATTGAAAAAAAACAAAACAAAAAACAAAAAAAAAACATAAGGTACTACTGCACGGACAAAAACAAAAAACAAATCAAATTGATGTTTTTTGGAACCATACTACACGAACCTCAGCCAAATAAAAACATAAAAAAATAATAGATTCAAAACATTAAACATAAGGTACTACTTAAGAAATTTTAAGTGTATAACAAAACAACTTTGTGATTGAAGATGAATCTGGTGTAAATTTTCCGAGCGAGAGAGGTATAAGGTCTCGGCTTCAGTAGTTCAATCACGTGGATGGGGGATTGGGGGTGCTGGAAATTTTGGGAAAATATTCCCAATAGTTTAGACAAACCATTGGGAAATCCTTCCTAAGTCAAGTACTTTACCAACGGTTTGTACAAACCCTTGGTAAAAGGAGAATAATTTGTGTATTTCCCAACGGTTTCTTCAAACCGTTGGGAAATACTTCACTAACTCAATCTTTACCAATAGTTTGAATAAACCATTGTAAAAGGACCCCTTTACCAAAGGTTCTGTAGAACCATTGTTATAAAAGTGTTGGGAAAACCCAGTTACCCAGTAGTGAAATTTCATTAAATAGCAATGGTTCTTGTGTCATTTCATTTCCCTTAGATACAATCCCCATTATTGGATAAGGAGTACAATATTTGAAAAATTTATGGGAATCCTGAAAAATTTTGGGCCAAAATAGACTAGAATAAAGGACCTAGTGAGCAGTCCATTTGGGGACCAAAGTTCCCCCAAAAGTAAGAGTGTGGTAAAATCTAAGTATAGATTGAAACAAGCTATTGGGAACACAATTCCTATGGAATTGATCACTACATCTGTGATAGAGGTAGGGGTTATCCCAAATGTACCAACGAGACTCATGTTTAAGATGACTGGATTGGTTTTAAATGAAATTAGTAATATTTCATGATGCTACCAAATAATTTACAATTTTAGCATACCATGAAATAATATCTTGCACTTGGTACAATTTCTAATTGGGAATCATATCATTTATAGGAATACAAGGGGATGAGTTAATGTCTAAGGATAGTGGAATCCTACTGATATGGTCATCCAATGCATTCTCTGCTCCCTTTTACCTAAAATTTCTAGATTAAATTCTTTAGGGAGGAGCATCCAGTGAATGGGACATGTATTGGCTTTCGGTTTCTTAAAGAGATACCGAAGGGCTACATGGTCTGAGAACACAATGACTTCAGAGCCCAAAAGGTATGACCTGAATTTTTCCAAGGAAAATACAGTGGAAATAAATTATTTTTCAGTTGTGGTGTAGTTTTCTTGGGTAGGGTCTAAATTATGTGAGGCATAGATAATAACATATGGAGCTCGATCGACCCATTGTGACAAGACTGCCCCTACTGAATAGTTATAGGCATCACACATGAGCTCAAATGGTAAATCCCATAAAGGTGGTTGGATTACCGGGGGTTATGTGAGACTCCATTTTAAATTATTAAAATATTCCTCATATTCTTTATCAAAAACAAATTCCATTTCTTTTTGGAGTAATTGGAAGAGGGGGAGTGCAATTTTACTAAAGTCACGAATTAAACGACGGTAAAATCCAGCATGAACTAGGAAAGACCACACATCCCAAAAATATTTGGGTAATGGTAATGAAGAAATGACATCCAATTTTGATTTATCTATGTGGATTCCATCCCCAAAAATGGCATTCCCCAAAACTATACCTTGTCACAGCATGAAATGGAATTTCTCATAATATAATACGATATTCTATTCAATAAAGTGATGTAGGACTAAAGAAATACTAATCAATCATTCATCAAAAAAGAATCCATAATAGTGAAATCATCCATGAATACATCCATGAAATTCTCCAGGTAATCCAAAAAAATATTAACCATGCATCGTTGGAAAGTACCAGGAGCAATGCATAGTCCAAATGGCATCCTTCTATAGGGAAATGTTCCAATGGGGAAAGTGAAGGTTGTCTTTTCTTGATCCCCGGGGGCAGTATGGATCTGAAAGTATCCAGAATACCCATCAAAAAAATATTAGTGTAACTTACTTGCTAGCCTCTCCAGCATTTGGTCAATGAATGAAAAAGGGAAATGGTCCTTCCTAGTGTGTTGGATTAGTTGGCGATAGCCTATATAGACACACAAACTATTCTACACATGAGTTGGAACCAATTCATTGTTTTAATATTTGATTACAGTGAGGCCTATATTTTTAGGAACTACTTGAATGGGACATACCCATTGGATGTCAGAGATAGGTTAAATGACTCCCAAAGATAATAATTTTGTTAGCTCATTTTTCAAAACTTCTAGGAGGTTTGGGTACAGTAGATGTTGTTCCTGCCTCACTGGTTTATCCTCATCCTTTAACAAAATATCATGTGTACAAATTGATGGGATAATACCAGGAATGTTAGTAAATTACCATCCCAGTTCTTGTTTATACTCCCTCAATAGTTCAAGAAGTCGCAATTCAGACTCCAGAGGGAGTGAACTAGCAATGATGATGGGAAACTTGTTTCCATTCTTAAGATATGAATTTTTTAAATCTTTAGGTAGTTGTTTCAGTTCCAATTTTGGAGGATTATGGATTGATGGGTATGTGTGTGAAAGTGAGAAGTCACTAATATCATCTAACAACTCAATGGTATCATCCTCATAGGAGGAATGAGATTTTTCAAGCTTAACAATATCATCGATGGTCATTGTATCCATAGTGTTTAAGAAATTATCAATTAATAAACATGCATAACACTTTTCTAGACCACTACAATAATAAATGCATGATTAATTACCCAAAATTTCAATCAATGAAGAATACTCAGAAAGGGGGTCAGGGAAAGAAATGTTATATTTCCATGGGATGGAAGTACATCAATTGAATTAACAGAGAGAGAGGAATGTTCTTTTGAGGGGTGCTTCATATAATCAAGGTTGTTGAAGTGGAAAATGTCACCACCAAACTCCATAGAAAATGTACCATTATTAACATTAATTATGGTTTTGGAGGTTTTCAAGAAGGGCCTCCCCAATATAATTGGGGAATGTCCATTCATCCTATCATCCTCCATTATAAGCACATAAAAGTCAGCTGGAAAAATTAAATTTTTAGTTCTCACAAGAACGTCCTTTAACACACTTGAGGGGTGTACGGTACACTAGTTGGCCAGTTGAACAACAATTCTAGTGGGCTTCAGTTCCCCGACCTGCAATGTAGAGTAAATGGAGTAAGGAATCACATTTATAGAGGCACCTAAATCAAGCATAGTATTAGAAAAAGAATACTCCCCTGTGGTGCACAGAATTGAAAATGTTTCAGGATCATTGTACTTGGTGGGAAGTGATTGCTCTATCAATTTTGAAACAATCCTCCCCAAGCTCAATTTCTCATCACCTCTAAGTCACCTTCGGTGTGTATACATATCCTTTAGAAACTTTCCATAGCGTGGAATTTGCTTCATAGCATCAATCAATGGGATTTTAACCTACAATTTCTTGAAAATTTCCAATATTTCTTTATCATGTCTAGTTTCATTTTGTTTTCTTGGTTGGGTGGCACTTTGATTAAATGTAATAGGAATGTTTTCTCTAGGTGACCCATCAACATACACACTCTTTCCTTTGGAAGGGATTCTCTTAGGACAAGGTTCTTCAACATTTAGAACATTTTTAACGGTAGGGATGGTGGTTTCCTTAGGAGGGGATGACCCTAATAGAGTATTTATTTTAGTTTCTAATTATTTTCCACTCCTAAGTTTAATGGAACTAACATTTCCTTTATCCCTAGGGTTAACTAATGGTTGAGAGGGAAGTTTACCTGACCCATGACTTTGAATTTCACCCACTGAGTTAGCTAGTTGGCCTAATTGTGTTTTTAGGTCATGTATGGCTACCTGAGTGGTTTTTTGGAATTGGATATTGTTGGAATCCATTTTTTTCATCATATCTTCTAGGTAAGGCTCTAGTTTTGGAGGGTTTCTTTGGGAAGGCCCTTGGGTGGTTTAGGATTTCTGGGTTGTGGTGGCAGATGACTACTCTACTTCGGTTGGTTCCATTGTTGTTGATGCTTGTTTGAATACCCCTTTGTCTATAGGTTTGGTTCTCCTTCCACCCCGGGTTGGATGGATGGTAAGGTTCTTTCCTAAAGGGTTGGTTATAGGGGCGGCCTAGAAATATTTCCTCACAAATCTCAGATGTTTCCCTCAATTTAGGACATCTAACAGAGTAGTGGGTGTCATAAGAACATATACCACAATGGATGGGAGGAGGAGATTTCTATTTCCCTTGGGAAAGAGCAAGTTGTCAAAGAAGGGTACTTACCTCTTCAAACATTGTGTCCAACTTTTTCTCAAATTCAGTACTTTGTACCTCATGGACACCTCGAATCGGTACATTAGATCTTGAACCATATTTTTGTGTGTTTTGTGCCATGTTCTAAATTAGGGTTCTTGTAGAAATTGGGGTCTTATCAACTAGCTCACCACCTACAGTAGCATCGAACATATTTCGATCAATAAGGATTAAACCTTCATAAAAAGATTGAATGAAAATGTGATCACTTATTTGGTGGTGTGGGAAACTTGAACATAACCTTTTAAAGTATTCCCAATATTCATGTCATTTTTCCCCTTGATATTGTCTTATCCCAAAAATTTCTTCCCTTATTGTTTTAATTCAAGAGGTTGGAAAATATTTTTCAACGAAAATGTGTTCCATGTCGGTCAAGCCTCTTATTGGGGAATTAACATAATATAGCCAATATTTTAATGTATCTTTTAAAGAAAAGGTGAATGATCAATGATTTACTTGTTCTTAATCCACATTTGAACATTTTAATATGGAAAGCACCGTATGAAATTTTTTTAAATGTCTGTGTGTATCATATCCAGGAAGTCCATGGAATCTTAATAATAGATGAATTAAACCAGATTTTAGTTCAAAATCGGGTGCCTCGCTTTGTAATTGAATAGAGGTGGGTTGGATATAAAAATTAGGAAAGGTTAATTATTTTACTGTTTTATGTATTTCATCCATATTATTCACATTAATTTTACTTTTAATGTGGGTTCCCGAAGAAGAAGAAGAAGGATCAAGATGAGTGTTGATGTTTTGTGTGTCCTCCTTCACAAGTTCCTCTTGTGTATCTCAGGGTCACTGATGTAGGATCCTCTCCAGTTTGGTTTCAAAAGGTTGTATGTCTCCCAGAGTAGAATTAATCATAAATTGAACCTAAAAAATAAATAAATTAGAACATGAAAATAAATGTAACGGTATAAGATAAATCAAACAAACATTCACAAAATTTACAAAAACAAATATCAAAAACACACACTAAAACCAAATCGGTCCCTGTAAATAGTGCCAAAATTTGACCATATTTTTTTAACATGCCAAATTGGTTATGATTTGTAGATAAATTTATATTATAGTGAAGAACTAAGGTCTTCTCTCAAAGAGAGTTTATAGTTTTAGAGAAAGTATTTTTAATAAAAAATACTAAAAGAGGGGGTGGTTTTGAAAGCAGATTTATGTAAATTAATTAATTAAAGAGTAAAATAGTTGATAAATAAAGGTGGTGTATTAATAATTATGATATAAAAAGATCATTTAATGTTCACTTCACATCTTGGATAGTTCATTGTTCTGAAAATTTAACATGGTTTTGTTTAATTCTTTGGTTGAAGTTTGTCAAGATCTTGACTCCCCTCTTTCCTCTTCAAACGATGTTTAAAGAACCACCCCTTGACACAACAATCATGTTTACAATATTATGTTACCAATCATAGAATAAAATGTCTACCAAATAATACTAAAATTTTATGTATGTGTGAGATTAATTGGATTATTGTGTGGTCCAATTGGAATAACCAAATATTCCCACTTGAAATCTCAACCCAATTGGTTTCGAAATAAAAATTATTCCACTTAATTATATCAAATGAAATGTAATCAAGGGAGAAGCATTTAAAGATAAAAAATAATTGAAATATTCATCACTAAAATTATTCAAAACTAGTATAAGAACATGTTCTGGAACTCCATCCCATGTTTTTGTAGCTCCCTCGAAATGATCTTCCACCGTTTAGCTCACCATTGAGATGAGGAGAAGGCTCAGGGGGGACTCCTTCTTCATCCTTGATCCCCATATTAGGATAGGAACCTCTATAACTTCAAATATGGGGATGATAATTTTATATGACTTAAAAATGGATGAGTTTCACTTCTTTTCCAAACTACCAAATGAGGATCCCAAGCTTCCATTTTATAGGCAAAGTGGAAGGTGGTTTTGGGCCCACATATTGTGTAAAAACACTTGGCCGATAGTTTTTAACCACTTGACAGTAAAATATCACTTTGGAAAAAATGAGAAACATGTTTACCCACCACTTTTCTATCTCCATAGGAAGTTTTTCACCAGTCATACAAATACATCTCATGATATTGATAAAATAGAGAACATCAAATTTGATATTGTTCTGATTTGATGTGTTGGACAGATCAGGTAGGTTAGGCCACTATATGGATGAATTAGTCTTGGATCCCATTACTTGAAATGTTACCCAATGAATTTTGGACCATCCCACAAAATGTCATTCCATTTGGATGCACGGTCTAGTACCAGTGTGCGGATGGATCCACTAGTGTGCTTGGGTGTTGCGTAGTTTGGCCCATTTTTCCTAGACTTCATCATGGGTCCCCCAAATCACCTCCACCTTCAATGAAATTATCCAAACAAATAAAATTTACCATTTTAATAGTGATAAACACAAAATTATTGAATAAAACAAGGGGTGAAGTTTTTTATAATATTTTGAATTTATAATACAATTTCAGTTTAATACAATGGTGTATGGCTGAAAATGACATAGTGAATCATGGTATGATCAATGTTCTCCCATTTCCATGTAGCTATGGGTAATATTTTCATAATCCCCTTAGAATTATGCCTCTCAGCCTTCACTTTCTGAAAAACTAGGCACATTGATGTATACTCATTGATCTCCATATTCATGTTATCCCACCAATAATTCTCTCAGAGAACTCGATACATCTTTGTGTTTCCTGGGGGAATAGAGAAATTCAAACTATGTGCATCATCCAAAAGTACTTTCTTTATCTCCAGATTTGATGGAACACATGGTCTTGACCCAAATATCACAATTCATTATTCATTAACATTGAACTCCAAGGATTACCCTTTTCGGGTAGTTTCCAATTTTTTTTAATTCGCACATCATCATTTTAAACATCTTTTAATCTTTCTAAAAGAGACAGTTGAGAAATAATTTATTGAAGGACTGAATATGTTCCCTTAATTATGATTTACATGTCCATATTCATCAAATCTATTAAGATTGGATCATTTTAAATTCTCATCAATGATAGAATCACTTGGTCCTTTCTACTTAGATCATTTTCCACCTTGTTCTCTTTCCCGGGGTGGTAATAGACTGAGCTGTCATAGTCTTTTATCATCTCTAACCATATTCATTGTTTCATATTCAACTAATTATGTGTGAATGTATACATGAGGATTTTGTGATCTGTATATATTTCACACTTCTCCCCAAAGAGTTATGGCCGTAAAATTTTTAAAGTGAATATAAATACAGCCAAATATATATCAAGTGTTTGGTAGTTTTTCTCGTGAACATTCAATTTCCTAGAGTCATAGGCAATCAATTTTTCATTTTTCATCAACACACAACCCAATCCCTTCTTCGAAGCATCACTAAATACCATAAAAAGTTCTCCACTTGTGGGTAGTGTGAGTAGGGGCGTTGTGATAAGCCTCTTTTTCAACACCTTGAATCTATCATTACATTCATCACTCCAAGAAAACATTACTCACTTATGATTTATCTTGGTAAGAGTGTTTGACAACCATGAGAAATATCTCACAAATTAGTGATAATATCTAGATAATCCCTAGAATCTATGGATATACAATACCTATGTTGGCCTCGACCATCCTTCAGTTTTAGCTGTCATGGATGGATCCATAAATATCCCATTGCTTGTGATGATATGTCCCAAGAATGAGACCTCTTTCAACCAGAATTCACACTTGTTAGACTTTTCATAGAGATTCTTCTTTCTCAAGGTCTCTAGTATAGTGCTTAGATAATCCTCACACTTCTCATTTATTTTCTATTATATTGTAATATTATCTATAAATAACACCATTAATTTGTCTAGGTAATCTCTAAATACTCTATTAATTTGGTCCATGAGGATTTCTGGAGCATTAGTGAGTCCGAAAGGAATTTCTATGAATTCATAGTGCCCGTATCTTGTATGAAAAGTATCCTTTATGATATCCTTCTTCTTCACCCTTGGTACTATCCTGACCTTAAATCCACCTTGAATAAGTATTGTGCTCCACATAGCTGATCAAACAAGTCATCAATTTGGGGTTGAGGATACTTGTTCTTTATTGTGATTTTGTTGAGCTCATGATAATCAATGAAAATGTGCATTGACCCGTCATTTTTCATGATGAAGAGGTTTGGTGCACCCCATGGGGAAGCACTTGGGGGGTATAAACCCTTCATCCAAATTCTCCTGTAGTTGTTTCCTCAGCTCTTCAAGGTCCACAATAGTCATTATATACTGAGTCTTGGATATTGGAAATTCCCCAGGTATAAGATCAATTGATAATTCAACATCTCTTCTTGGAGGAAGACCAAGCAATTCATCAAGAAACACTTGATTGAATTCCCTCATAATAAGCATGTCTTCAAGGATGGTTGCTTACTTATAATCAATTTTCTGAGAAAGATATGCATGCTCATAGTTCAGTAATATCCATGCTTGAGATGATGGTACTAAAGAAGATTTATCCTCCTCATTTTACTTGTACAGAATTTGGGGTCGATTTTCTATAGGGGGAGTGATTTCCCTCTCATAGTAATTTATGATGGATCTATATAAAGAAAGTAAATCCATGTCAATAATTTCATCATATTCCATGAAAGGGAGTGTGTCGAGGTTCGTTGGGAAGTTTAATCCACAAATTGTGACAAGGGAGGAGTTATATTCATGAATTCAATGATTGCCCCATTTTTAGTTCTCAAAGACATCTTTACTTCAATAACTTTTGGTGGTGTATGGATTGTTATACTAAACTTTCAGGATATGAAAGAACGTGTAGAACCAGAATCCAAAAGTAAGTTCTCTATTATTGAATGAATAACTACTGTACCTGTCACCACTTCATTGTTGGGGTTCCCTTCGGTGGTAGTGATGGAAAAATATCATCCTTGATGCCTTGGAGGTTGTTAGTTCCATTCGAAAACCCTTATCTTAGGGCATTGGTTTGCCAAGTTCCATGTTTCTATGTTGTTTAAGTAATGAACAACACATTGAGTGTCAAACTGAGTGTTCTCTCCTCTATCACAACTATGGGGTTTTCTGGTCGGAAGTTAATGTCCAGATGCCCTTCTCTTTCACACCTAAAGCATTTCCTCTTCCCCTCCAGGAAATTTTTGGGGTGCTTCATTCCGAACCTTTGGAATGTGGGGTGCTGGATTTTCTTAGCACCATTTGATTTATCCATAAAACCACCAGAATTTAAGTCCACCTCATGCTTCTTATCCCCATGATACCCCTGAGATTCACTGATCTTCATTTAGATATTGAGGGCACATCAGACAATTTCTTCATAGCTCTTGCAGTCATGGATATAGCATCCTTCCTTTTTATCACATAAACTTTCATTACATTTTACAAAACTGAGGATCTTTAAGGTTTAGTGTCTTGGAAACTAGGAACTTAAAACATGAAAACATAAAACATTCTTCTTAAACGCTTGAAAGGATTCTCCTCATGTTCATCCTAGGTTCATTACTGCATCTCATAACCTGGGGACATACATCAAAAGAATGGGTGAGAAGAAGGCCCAGTAAGGGAAACAAGAGAAACATTTTACATGTGAACTTGAGATACTTCTATAAGGTCATGAAAAGAACATTAAGGCATGAGAATGAAATCATGAGGCATATCATAATAAAAATAACATTTTTTCATAACTTGAATATGTGGCTGCCAAATTTAATATTGATAATCATTTCGTTTCACCAAGGTCCATCCCCAAGGTGTCATTAAAAATTATCAAGGTTATTCACCAAGGTATCAGTCTAAAAAGACATCTCTAGAGATTAAGTCTTTAACCAATGCATTGGAGCGCTATATGGGCGCACCCTTGACATGTCTTTATTATCATGTGATCCACATATATCATCATCAGTCATTTCATAAAAACCCCATATAGCATAAAAGAAATGGTTTTCATTTCATAATCATAACGTTTTCTAAAACTGCTTTAAATACATGATCTTTATGTCACTTTAAACCCACAGAAAGGGAAAGCGGGTTTCATGTATGTAAATCCCAAAATTTAAAATAGAACATTTTGATATATATTTCAATAACCCTGTAGAAATAATAACTTTGTGTATTCACTTAATAACAATAAATAATTTTGAGAAAAAGAGAGAGACAATTTGAGACGAAAATTCTGCATCATAACAGCTACGTTATAGGGTTTTAGAAAACGATGAAAAGAGAGGGGACATGGGTCACCCACTCGTAAATGATCTATAAAAATTGTATAGGTACAGAATATAAAGTATATGAATCATGTTAATGAAATTTTACGGACATACCATTTGAAATGAAAATCATGGAAGTAAGAAAAAAATAACATTTCTCTTATAAAAATTCGGCAGCCTAACGACTTCACTTAAACTTCAATAAAAATGAATTGACAAGATCAAATAGGGTCTCTCATCATATGATCATAAGATATAAGTATGATATATAGAAAGATCATACCCCAGCATAATAAAAAGGAACATGAAAGACTTGACATGAAAGTAGAACTTTGAAAAATGGGAAGGGTGAAAGAATCCCTTAAAAATTCAGCAGCCTAACGGCGTCACTTAAATTTCAACAAAAATGAATTCATGAGATCAAATAGGGTATCTCATAATATTAACATAAAAGTTCAGTATGATAGATATAGATATAATACCCCAACATAATAAAAAGGAACTTGAAATACTTGACATGAAAGTAGAACTTTGAAAAATGAGAAGGGTGAAAGAATCCCTTAAAAATTCAGCAGCCTAACGGCGTCACTTAAACTTCAACAAAAATGAATTGATGAGATCAAATAGGGTCTCTCATAATATTAACATAAAATTTCAGTATGATAGATATATAGATCATACCCCAACATAATTAAAAGTAACTTGGAAGACTTGACACGAAAGTAGAACTTTGAAAAATGGGAAGGGTGAAAAAATCCCTTAAAAATTCGGCAGCCTAACGGCGCCACTTAAACTTTCTTAAAACGAAATGATGAGAGTAAGAGGGGGTATCTCATCATATGAACATAAAAATTACAGTATAATGAATATAAAAGAACCTCCTCTAACATAAAAACATGGAGCATAAAATAAATGACATAAAAGAGATCACTTGAAAAGAAAGAGAGGGGTCAGATCCCTTACCTTAAAACGTAACTTATAAACCTCAATGGTTTGGACCTTGAGGGCTTGGGGAAACATTGGGGGGACTCCTTGGGAGGTAAAAAGACCAGAACTGCGTTGAAGATGGTTTTGGAGTCGAAAGGACGAGAGAAGGGCTTGGTATTTATAGGGAAAGTGAGGGGACAAGGCATTAATGGCCAAGTGACACCTCATTAGTGGTTTTGGCAAAACCATGGGCTTTCCCATGGTATTTTCCCATGGTATTGGCCACTTGGGACACCTCACACAATAATTCATCCCCTTTAGTCGACCATCCCTTAAAATATCTCATGACATCATCATGAAACAGTTATGATGTCATTAAACATACCGAAACCCTAAAACGGTATTTTTACTATTCAATGAAAATTCAACTTTCTCAGAAAAATCCCAAAATTTCATATTAACCAAATATCAATTCTCTGATTTCAAAAATAAACTCCATTTTATAAAAATAATTTTCTAATAATTTTTAATTTTATTTTTAAATAAATACACTATTCACTGAAAATTCAATTTTTTTTCAGAAAAAACCCCAAAAATTCCCTTAACATAATATCGATGCTCTGAGTTTAAAATTGAAATCCATTTTATAAAAATAATTTTCCAAATATTTTTAATTTAATTTTTAATTAAAAAACACTATTCACCCAAAAAAAACTAATACTTGAATAATAATTTATGAAACTGTTATTTAACCATTTTATTGAATCACATTACTTAATTAAGGCGCCAGGATTATTTTAATACTTTCTTTAAGTGAGATTACTAATCCATTTGGTCACATTACTAATCCTAAGCATAAAATCACTATTCATGATTTACAATTCATCAAAAATCATGTTGATCTTATTAGAATCTAAATTTCTTACTAAACATAATTCTAGAAGACCATTTTTTGAAAATATTTACACATTTTTAATTATTTAAGGTTTACATAAACATTTTTTTAAAATATCCTTTCTCTAAAATTTACAAAAAAATATGCATACTATATTTATCCGGATATTTGAAAAGTCATAAACATCTTCATAGGAATAAATCCTTATTTTTATTTAAAAAAAAGGATTACAGAAGGCAGTTACAATCTCCTTACATAACCCCTTATCACACCAGCATAGGACCTAAGTGTATGGTGTGCTAAGGTGAGAAAATCTGAGGGAGGATCGGACAACATCGCACGAGTAGTAATTTCTATCAGTTTGAACTTCTCGCGAAGGCGATTCCGTTCTAGAATCACACGATGAAGTTCATCTTGGGTTTGGTCCAAAGCGAAGCTTAGTGGTGCTACCTCCTTCCCATGTTCTGTTAGATGGGCTTTGATCGGTCCAAGACTACTGGGTGAGGCCATTGAATCTTCTTTATCTAATAATTAGCCAAGATTACTTGTATTTAGAGACAATAATCTAAACGTTTAGTTTCCAACGGTCATATTGACCAATGGTCACATAACAGTCAAAACCCAATGGTCTCATTATAATTATACTCATGTTATCAAATGAAATAGTTTTGTTGAGTATAAAAATAAAATAACACACAAAATTAGGAAACAAGATTTATTCAAAATTTAGGGTTGTTACAATCTTCCCCCCTTAAGAAATTGCATCCTTGCAATTTTTCAAATTGGGTTTTGAAATTTCATTGAAATTCCCACATCGGAAAAGGAGTCTGTAATACTATTACTTTAAAAGAAAGAAAGGGATGCACAAAGGTCACCCGAGTTAACCCACACTATGATTCCATGTAAGAAAAAATGGACATGGGGGAGAAAACAAAGGGTCAAGTTCTGAGGTAGAGTGATAGAAAACATGATTAGGAGAAAGTTAACCACAAGAAAATACCAAAATTATGATGTGTGTAAATGGTCTTTGATTACCTAGTAGGAAACGTAAACCAACAACATTTTTGTTTTACATTCCTTTTCATAATTTTGAGGAATTCATTTACAATATAGAACAAAAACATAAGGAAATATACCTACCTTCAAGTATAGTTTCATCCTTTAATAAGTATCTACCAAAACTAATATTTTCTCCAAATGATGAGAATTCAAAAACACTTGGTCTCATAAAAATCCCAAGAATTATCTTCTAGAGAGTCACATAATCCACAATAGATCAACTATCTATTTCTTCTATCTTTAATCATTATCCCAAAAACAGTAAGGGTAAGGTAAAACAACTCTTCAAAAAGAAAGACTCCCATAGGAATGGAAAGTACTTTTAAATCTTCAAAGTTCCAACGTACTACCCAAAGTTCATCATAGACCATTCCATAAATAAAGGTCCCTAAAATTTCTCAAAATAAACAAAACTAAGATTAAAACCCAAATACAAGAAGGATTTGATAACATAGTCTTCCAAAATAAACTTCATTGTTCATCTCCAAACAACATCAACCACACCAAACATCTTATAACAAAAGTAGCTAACCTAAACATATTTTACCCAAGATAGGTTAATCATTCCCATAAGTAACATAAATTACTATAAGTCCACCTTAAATTCATTGATTCTTCAAAATATAAGTCAACCTTACTCCTCAATAAAAATACCATAGTAATCTATTAACCTCGATCATATAGGGTCCCTAAAATAGTGAATTTATTCCAAAATAATAATCATCTTTTAATCCCCTAATCAACTCTGTCATATTAATATGGAAATCTTTGCATTTCCTATCACATTGGTTGTTGGGACATGTTCTTCCATTTCCCGCCATTAACTAAGAAAAGGAACTATAATTAGGGGCTTAAATACATAGCCAATATTCATGTAAAGGAAAATTTAAGCATAAAAGGATAAACTTGTAGAATAAAAGTATATCCTAACTTGTGATACCCTAGGTTCCAATCTAGGTTATCCATGATCATATATTCTAATGTAATCTTTATTTTATTTTATCTTTGTTCCTTTATTAATGGTTCATACTAAGATTATGAATTTACCAAAGCATATCCCCCGAGAGTGTCATAACCAAGAGTGCACCAAGGCCATTGTTGTGTACCAGTACCCGTTTGAGTCTAGCTCAAAGTGGTGTTTTCAGGTTTTTCCCCTATGTACATATGTTCTAGAGCCACCTCTACCTGCTCATATCCAGATAGGGATTTATTTACTTAGTAACCCATTACTCAATACTCACCAAAATACCAGGAATATTTCCTATATATAAAATTTTCTATAGGCTTATTCCTAATGTTTTCATATCCTAATTTCTACAAATAACTAAACCATCATCTGATACCAACTATAGAATCCTGCCTTTTTATCACATAAACTTTCATTACATTTTACAAAATCGAGGATCTTTAAGGTTTAGTGTCTTGGAAACCAGGAACTTAAAACATGAAAACATAAAACATTCTTCTTAAATGCTTGAAATTATTCTCCTCATGTTCATACTAGGTTCATTACAGCATCTCATAACCTGGGGACATACATCAAAAGAAAGGGTGAGCAGAAGGCCCAGTAAGGGAAACAAGGGAAACATTTTACATATGAACTTGAGATACATCAATAAGGTCATGAAAAGAACATTAAGGCATTTGAATGAAATCATGAGGTATATCATAATAAAAAGAAAATTTTTAATAACTTGAAGACGTGGCTTCAACATTTAATATTGAAAATCATTTCATTTCACCAAGGTCCATTTCCAAGGTGTCATTAAAAATTACCAAGATTATTCACCAAGGTACCAGTCTAAAAAGTCATCTCTAGAGATTATGTCTTTACCCAATGCATTGAAGCGCTATCTCGGAACACCCTTGACATGTCTTTATTATCATGTGAACCACATATATCATCATCAATCATTTCATAAACAACCCATATAGCAAAAAATTAATGGGTTTCATTTCATAATCATAACTTTTTTTTTAACTGCTTTAATGACATGATCTTTATGTCACTTTAAACCCACGGAAAGGGAAATTGGGTTTCATGTATGTAAATCCCAGAATTTAAAATATAACATTTTGATATATATGTGAATACCCCGGTAGAAATAAGAGCTTTGAGTATTCATTTAATAATATAAAATAATTTTCAGAAAAAGAGAGAGACAGTTTGAGACGAAAATTCTGCAGCATAACGGCTACGTTACAGGGTTTTAGAAAACATTGAAAAGAGAGGGGACATGGGTCACCCACTCATAAATTATCTTTAAAAATATTATAGTGACAGAATATAAAGGATATGAATCATGGTAATGAAATTTTAAGGACATACCATTTGAAATGAAAAACATGGAAGTAAGATAAAAATAATATTTCTCTTATAAAAATACGGCAGGCTAACGACGTCACTTAAACTTCAATAAAAATGAATTTACAAGATCAAATAGGGTATCTCATCATATGATAATAAGAGATAAGTTTGATAGATATAGATATCATACCCAAAAATAATAAAAAGGAGCTTGAAAGACTTTACATGAAAGTAGAACTTTGAAAAATGGGAAGTGTGAAAGAATCCCTTAAAAATTTAGCAGCCTAACGGCGTCACTTAAACTTCAACAAAAATTAATTGATGAGATAAAATAGGTTCTCTAATAATATGAATATAAAAGTTCAGTATTATAGATATAGAGATTATAGCATCCCGCCTTTTTATCACATAAACTTTCATTACATTACACGAAACTGAGGATCTTTAAGGTTTAGTGTCTTGGAAACCAGGAACATAATACATGAAATCAACATAAAACATTCTTCTTAAACACTTGAAAGTCTTATCCTTAAGTTCATCCTTGGTTAATTACTACATCTCATAACCTGGGGAAATACATCAAAAGAAAGGGTGAGCAGAAGGCCCAGTAAGGGAAACAAGCGAAACATTTTACATATGAACTTGATATACATCAATAAAGTCATGAAAAGATCTTTAAGGAATGAGAATGAAATCATGAGGTATATCATAATAAAAATAACATTTTTCATAACTTGAAGATGTGGCTACACCATTTAACGTAGACAATCATGAACATATCACCAAGGTCCATCCCCAAGGTGTCATTTGAAAATTACCAAGGTTATTCACCAAGGTATCATGAAAATTGTAATCTCTAGTGGTTACATCATTACTCAATGCATTGGAGCGCTATCAGGGAGCACCCTTAAATTTTCATTTGTTATTATGTGAGCCACATATATCATCATCAATCATTTCATAAACAACCCATATAGAATAAAAGAAATGGGTTTCATTTCATAATCATAACGTTTTAAAACTGCTTTAAATACATGATCTTTATGTCACTTTAAAACCCACAGAAAAGGAAGGTGGGTCTCATTTATGTAAATCCCAGAATTTAAAATAGAAAATTTTGGTATATATTTTAATACCCCTTTATAAGAAAGAGCTTTGAGTATTCACTTAATAATATAAAAGAACTTTAGAAAAAGAGAGAGACATTTTGAGACGGAAATTCTGCAGCATAACGGATATGTTACGAGGTTTTAGAAGACATTAAAAAGAGAGGGAAAATGGGTCAAACATTGATAAATGACCCATAAAACAGTATATTTACAGAATAAGAAGAATAAATGATCATGGTAATGAAATTTAAAGGACATACCATTTGAAATGAAAAACATGGAAGGAAGAAAAAAATTAGATTTCTCTTATGAAAGTTCGGCAGCCTAACGACGTTACTTAAACTTCAACAAAAATGATTTGAAAAGATTAAATAGGGTATCTCATCATGTGAACATAAGAGTTCAGTATGATAGATATAGAGATAATTCCCCAACATAATTAAAAGGAACTTGAAAGTCTTGACATGAAAGTAGAACTTTGAAAAGAATGAGGAGGGTGAAAGAATCCCCTAAAAAATTCGGCAGCCTAACGGCGCCACTTAAAACTTCAAAATACTGAATTGAAGAGATCAAATGGGGTATCTCATAATATTAACATAATAGTCCATTATGATAGATATAGAGATCATACCCCAACATAAAAAAAAGAAACATGAAAGAATTGACATGAAAGTAGAACTTCAAAACGAGAAGGGTGAAGAACCACTTAAAAATTTCGGCAGCCTAACGACGCCACTTAAAACTTCAAAATACTTAATTGAAGAGATAAAATGGGGTCTCTCATCATATGATAATAAAATATCAGTATTATAAATTTAGAGATCATACCCCAACATAATAAAAAGGGACTTGAAATACTTTACATGAAAATAGATCTTGAAAAATGAGAAGGGAGAAAGAATCTGTTACAAAAATTCCGGCAGCCTAACAGCGCCACTTAAAACTTCATAAAATCAAATAATGAGAGTAAGAGGGGATCTCTCATTATATGAACATGAAAAGGGAAGTAAGAGGAGTATAAAAGAACACCCTTTAACATAAGAACATGTCACATAAAATAAATTACATAAAAGAGATTTCTTGAAAAGAAAGAGAGAGATCGGATCCCTTACCTTAAAACATAACTCTTAAAACTCAAAGGTTAGGACCTTGAGGGCTTGTGGACACCATAAGAGGACTTATTGGGAGGTAATGATACCAGAACATCGTTGGGGGAGAGTGGTGAGTTGAATGGATGAGAGGATGGCTTGATATTTATAGGGAAAGTGAGGGGACAAGGCATTAATGGCCAAGGGACACCTCACATGTGCTTTTCACAAAACCATGTGCTCTCCCTTGGCATTTACCATGGAGTTAGGCCAAATGGGGCCCCCAAAACAATAATTCACCACACTTGGCCGGCCAAACCTTAAAATATCTCATGACATCATCATGACACAGTTATGATGTCATTAAACATACGGAAACCCTAAAACTGCATTTTTACTATTCACTGAAAATTCAACTTTCTCAGAAAGATCCCAAAATTTCACCTTAACCAAATATCAATTCTCTGATTTCAAAAATGAACTCCATTTTATAAAAATAATTTTTTAAATATTTTTAATTTAATTTTTAAATAAATAAACTATTCACCGAAAATTCATTTTTTCAGAAAAATCCCCAAAAATATCCATAACATAATATCGACGCTCTGAATTCAAAAATGAAATCCATTTAATAAAAATAATTTTCTAAATATTTTTAATTACATTTTTATTTAAAAAACACTATTCACCTGAAAAAAAACTAATACTTAAATAATAATTTATGAAACCGTTATTTAACCATTTTATTGAATCATATTACTTAATCAAGGTGGCTAGATTATATTAATACTTTCTTTAAGTGAGATTACTAATCCATTTGGACACATTACTATTCCTAATCAAAAAATCACTATTCATATTTTACTATTCATCAAAAATCAAGTTGATCTTATTAGACTCTAAATTTCATACTGAACATAATTGTAGAAGACCATTTTTTGAAAATCATTACACATTTTTAATTATTTAAGGTTTACATAAACATTTTTAAAATATCCTTTTTCTAAAATTTATCAAAAATATGCATACTATATTTATCCGGTCATTTAAAAATTCATAAACTTCATCATAAGAAGAAATGCCAATTTTTATTTAAAACAAAAGATTACACAAGGCAGTTATGGTCTCCTTACATAGCCCCTTATCACACCAGCATAGGACCTAAGTGTGAGGTGTGCTAAGGTGAGAGAATCCGAAGGAGGCTCGGCCAACATCGCACGAGTAGTAATTTCTATCAGTTTGAACTTCTCGCAAAGGCGATCCTGTTCTAGCTTCACACGATAATGTTCATCTTGGGTTTGGTCCAGAGCAAAGCCCAGTGGTGGTACCTCCTTCCCAAGTTCTGTTAGATAGGCTTCAATCGGTCCAAGACTACTGGGTGAGGCCATTGAATCTTCTTTCTATATTAATTAACCAAGATTACTTGTATTTAGAGACAATAATCAAAACGTTTAGTTTCCAGTGGTCATATTGAGCAATGGTCATATAATAGTCAAAACCCATCGGTCTCATTTTAATTATAATCATGCAATCAAATGAAACATTTTTGTTGAGTATAAAAAAATAAAATAACACATAAAATTAGGAAACAAGATTTATTCAAAATTTTGGGTCATTACAATCATCCCCCCTTAAGAAATTGCTTCCTCGCAATTTTTAAACAAATTTGTTTTGAAATTTCATTGAATGTACCACATCGGAAAAGGAGTCCGTGAAACTGTTACTTTAAAAGAATGAAAGGGAAGTACAAAGGTCACCCGAGTTAACCCACACTAGGATTCCATGTAAGAAAACATGGACATGGAGGAGAAAACAAAGGGTCAAGTTCTGAGGGAGAGTGATAGAAAACATGATTAGGAGGAAGTTAACCATAAGAAAATACCAAATTTATGATGTGTGTAAACGGTCGTTGATTACCTAGTAGGAAACGTAAACCAACAATGTTTTTGTTTTACGTTCCTTTTCATAATTTTGAGGAGTTCATTTACAACATAAAACAAAAACATAATAAAATATACCTATCTTCGTGTAGAGTTTCATCCTTTAATAAGTTTCTACCCAAAACTAATCTTTTCTCCAAACTATGAGCATTCAAAACTACTTGGTCTCAACAAAACACAATAATCATCTTCTAGAGAATCACATAATCCAAAAAATATTAACTATCTATTTATTCTACCTTTAAACATTATCCCAAAAATAGAAAGGGTAAGGTAAAAAAACTCTTCAAAAGGAAATAATCCCATAGGAATGGAAACTAATTTTAAATCTTCAAATTTATATGGTACTACCCAAAGTTCATCATAGACCATTCCATAAATAACGGTCCTTAAAATTCCTCAAAATAAACCAAACTAAGATTGAAACCCAAATACAAGAAGGATTTGATAACATAGTCTTCCAAAATAAACTTCATTGTTCATCTCCAAAAAACATCAACCACTCCTAACATCTTATAACAAAAGAAGCTAACCTAAACATATTTTCCCCAAGATAGGTTAATCATTTCCATAATTTACCTATATTACCATAAGTTCACCTTAAATTCATCGATTCTTCAAAATACAAGTCAAACTTACTCCTCAATGAAAATACCGTAGTAATCTATTTACCTCGATCATATAGGGTCCCCAAAATAGTGAACGTCTTCCAAAATAATAATCATCTTTTAATCCCCTAATCATCTCTTTCATATTAATACGTCAATCGTCTCATTTCCTATCACATTGGTTGTTGGGACATGTTCTTCCATTTCCCACCATTAACTTAGAATGTAATGTATAATTAGGGGCTTAAATACTTAGCCAATAATCATGAAAATAAACTTTAAAGCATATTAGGATAACTTGTAGAAGAAAAGTATACCCTAACTTGTGATCCCCTAGGTTCCCATCTAGGTTATCCATGATCATATATTCTTATGTGAATCTTTATTTTATTTTATCTTTGTTCCTTCAACAATGGTTTGTACTAAGCTTATGAATTTACCAAAGCATATCCCCCGGGAGTGTCATAACCAAGAGTGCAGCAAGGCCCATTGTCGTGTACCAGTTCCCATTTGAGTCTAGCTCAAAGCGGTGTTTTTGGGTTTTACCCCTATGTACATCTGTGCCAGAGCCACCTCTACCTGCTCGTATCCAGACAGGGATGTATTTGCTTGGCAACCCCTTACTCAATACTCACCAAAATACAAAGTATATTTCCTATATTTAAACTTTTCTATAGGGTTCTTCCTAGAGTTTTCATATCCTAATTTCCACAAATAACTAAACCACCCTTTGATACCAACTATAGCATCCCACATTTTTATCACATAAACTTTCATTACATTACACGAAACTGAGGATCATTAAGGTTTAGTGTCTTGGAAACCAGGAACATAATACATGAAATCAATATAAAACATTCTTCTTAAACACTTGAAAGTCTTCTCCTTAAGTTCATCCTAGGTTGATTACTACATCTCATAACCTGGGGAAATACATCAAAATAAAGGGTGAGCAGAAGGCCCAGTAAGGGAAACAAGCGAAACATTTTACATATGAACTTGATATACATCAATAAAGTCATGAAAAGTACTTTAAGGCATGAGAATGAAATCATGAGGCATATCATAATAAAAATAACATTTTTCATAACTTGAAGATGTGGATACACCATTTAACATAGAAAATCATGAACATATCACCAAGGTCTATCCCCAAGGTGTCATTTGAAAATTACCAAGGTTATTCACCAAGGTATCATGAAAATTGTAATCTCTAGTGGTTACATCATTACCCAATGCATTGGAGTGATATCAGGGCGCATCCTTAAATTTTCCTTTGTTATCATGTAAGCCACATATATCATCATCAATCATTTCATAAACAACCCATATAGCATAAAAGAAATGGGTTTCATTTCATAATCATAACGTTTTAAAACTGCTTTAAATACATGATCTATATGTCATTTTAAAACCCACAGAAAAGGAAGGTGGGTCTCATGTATGTAAATCCCAGAATTTAAAATAGAAAATATTGGTATATATGTGAATACCCCTTTAGAAGAAAGATCTTTGAGTATTCACTTAATAATATAAAAGAACTTTAGAAAAAGAGAGAGACATTTTGAGACGGAAATTCTGCAGCATAACGGATATGTTACGAGGTTTTAGAAGACATTAAAAAGAGAGGGAAAATGGGTCAAACATTGATAAATGACCCATAAAACAGTATATGTACAGAATAATAATGATACATGATCATGGTAATGAAATTGAAAGGACATACCATTTGAAATGAAAAACATGGAAGGAAGAAAAAATTAGATTTCTCTTATGAAAGTTCGGCAGCCTAACAGCATTACTTAAACTTCAAAAAAATGATTTGAAAAGATTAAATAGGGTCTCTCACCATGTGAACATAAGAGTTCAGTATGATAGATATAGATATAATTCCCCAACATAATTAAAAGGAACTTGAAAGACTTGAAATGAAAGTATAACTTTGAAAAGAATGAGGAGGGTGAAAGAATCCCCTAAAAATTCGGCAGCCTAACGGCGCCACTTAAAACTTCAAAATACTGAATTGAAGAGATCAGATGGGGTCTCTCATAATATTAACATAAGATTCCAGTATGATAGATATAGATATCATACCCCAACATAACAAAAAGAAACATGAAAGAATTTACATGAAAGTAGAACTTCAAAACGAGAAGGGTGAAGAACCACTTAAAAAATTCGGCAGCCTAACGACGCCACTTAAAACATCAAAATACTTAATTGAAGAGATAAAATGGGGTCTCTCATCATATGATCATAAAATATCAGTATGATAAATTTATATATCATACCCCAACATAATAAAAAGGGACTTGAAATACTTTACATGAAAATAGATCTTGAAAAATGAGAAGGGAGAAAGAATCCGTTACAAAAATTTCGACAGCCTAACGGCGCAACTTAAAACTTCATAAAATCAAATAATGAGAGTAAGAGGGGATCTCTAATTATCTGAACATGAAAAGGGCAGTAAGAGGAGTATAAAAGAACACCATTTAACATAAGAACATGTAGCATAAAATAAATTACATAAAAGAGATTTCTTGAAAATAAAGAGAGACATCAGATCCCTTACCTTAAATCATAACTCTTAAAACTCAATGGTTGGGACCTTGAGGGCTTGTGGACACCATAGGAGGACTCCTTGGGAGGTAATGAGACCAGAACTTCGTTGGGGGAGAGTGGGGAGTCGAATGGTTGAGAGGATGGCTTGGTATTTATAGGGAAAGTGAGGGGACATGGCATTAATGGCCAAGGGACACCTCACATATGCTTTTCACAAAACCATGTGCTCTCCCTTGGCATTTACCATGGAGTTAGGCCAAATGGGGCCCCCAAAACAATAATTCACCACCCTTGGCCGGACAACCCTTAAAATATCTCATGATATCATCATGACACAGTTATGATGTCATTAAACATACCGAAACCCTAAAACTGCATTTTTACTATTCACTGAAAATTCAACTTTCTCAGAAAGATCCCAAAATTTCACCTTAACCAAATATCAATGCTCTGATTTCAAAAATGAACTCCATTTTATAAAAATAATCTTTTAAATATTTTTAATTTAATTTTTAAATAAATACACTATTCACCGAAAATTCATTTTTTCAGAAAAATCCCCAAAAATTACCATAACATAATATCGACGCTCTGAGTTCAAAAATGAAATCCATTTTATAAAAATAATTTTATAAATATTTTTAATAACATTTTTAATTAAAAAAACACTATTCACCTGAAAAAACTAATACTTAAATAATAATTTATGAAACCGTTATTTAACCATTTTATTGAATCACATTACTTAATCAAGGTGCCTAGATTATATTAATACTTTCTTTAAGTGAGATTACTAATCCATTTGGACACATTACTAATACTAATCATAAAATAACTATTCATAATTTACTATTCATCAAAAATCATGTTGATCTTATTAGACTCTAAATTTCATACTGAACATAATTGTAGAAGACCATTTTTTGAAAATCATTACACATTTTTAATTATTAAAGTGTTACATAAACATTTTTAAAATATCCTTTTTCTAAAATTTATCAAAAATATGCATACTATATTTATCCGGTCATTTAAAAATTCATAAACTTCATCATAATAAGAAATGCCAATTTTTATTTAAAACAAAGGATTACACAAGGCAGTTATGGTCTCCTTACATAGCCCCTCATCACACCAGCATAGGACCTAAGTGTAAGGTGTGCTAAGGTGAGAGAATCCGAAGGAGGCTCGGCCAACATCGCACGAGTAGTAATTTCTATCAGTTTGAACTTTTCGCGAAGGCGATCCCGTTCTAGCTTTACACGATGAAGTTCAGCTTGGGTTTGGTCCAGAGCAAAGCCCAGTGGTGCTACCTCCTTCCCAAGTTCTGTTAGATGGGCTTCGATCGGTCCAAGACTACTGGGTGAGGCCATTGAATCTTCTTTCTATATTAATTAACCAAGATTACTTGTATTTAGAGACGATAATCACAACTTTTAGTTTCCAGTAGTCATATTGACCAATGGTCATATAACAGTCAAAACCGATCGGTCTCATTTTAATTATAATCATGCAATCAAATGAAACATTTTTGTTGAGTATAAAAAATAAAATAACACATAAAATTAGGAAACAAGATTTATTCAAAATTTTGGGTCATTACAGAGATCATACCCCAACATAACAAAAAGGAACTTGAAATACTTGACCTGAAAGTAGAACTTCGAAAAATGGGAAGGGTGAAAGAATCCCTTAAAAATTCAGCAGCCTAACGGCGTCACTTAAACATCAAAAAAAAATGAATTGATGAGATGAAATAGGGTATCTCATCATATGAACATAAAAGTTCAGTATGATAGATATAGATATCATTCCCCAACATAATAAAAATGAACTTGAAAGACTTGACATGAAAATAGAACTCTGAAAAATGGGAAGGGTGAAAGAATCCCTTCAAAATTCGGCAGCCTAACGGCGCCACTTAAACATTCATAAAACGAAATGATTAGAGTAAGAGGGGGTATTTCATCATATTAACATAAAAAGTACAGTATAATGAATATAAAAGAACCTCCTCCAACATAATAACATGGAGCATAAAATAAATGACATAAAATAGATGACTTGAAAAGAAAGAGAGGGGTCGGATCCCTTACCTTAAAACATAACTCTTAAAAATCAAAGGTTTGGACCTTGAGGGCTTGGGGGCACCTTGGGAGGACTCCTTGCGAGGAAAGGAGACCATAACTTCGTTGAGGATTGTTTTGGAGTCGAAAGGATGAGAGGAGGGATTGGTATTTATAGGGAAAGTGAGGGGACAAGGCATTAATGGCCAAGGGACACCTCATTAGTGGTTTTGGAAAAACCATGGGCTTGCCCATGGTATTTATCGATGGTATTGGCCACTTGGGACACCTCACAAAATAATTCATCCCCTTTAGTCAACCATCCCTTAAAATATCTCATGACATCATCATGACATAGTTATGATGTCATTAAACATACTGAAACCCTAAAATTGTATTTTTACTATTCACTGAAAATTCAACTTTCTCAGAAAAATCCCAAAATTTCATATTAACCAAATATCAATGCTCTGATTTCTAAAATGAACTCCATTTTATAAAAATAATTTTCTAAGTATTTTTAATTTTATTTTAAAATAAATACACTATTCACAGAAAATTCATTTTTTTTAGAAAAAAACCCCAAAAATTACCTTAACATAATATCGATGCTCTGAGTTAAAAAATGAAATCCATTTTATAAAAATAATTTTCTAAATATTTTTAATTTAATTTTTAATTAAAATAACTATTCACCAAAAAAACTAATACTTGAATAATAATTTGTGAAACCGTTATTTCACCATTTTATTGAATCACATTACTTAATCAAGGTGCCTAGATTATTTTAATACTTTCTTTAAGTGAGATTACTAATCAATTTGGTCACATTACTAATCCTAAGCATAAAATCACTATTCATAATTTACTATTAATCAAAAATCACGTTGATCTTATTTGACTCTAAATTTTGTACTGAACATAATTGTAGAAGACCATTTTTTGAAAATCATTACACATTTTTAATTATTTAAAGTTTACATAAACATTTTTTTAAAATATCCTTTCTCTAAAATTCACCAAAAATATGCATACTTTATTTATCCGGACATTTGAAAAGTCATAAAAATCTTTATAGGAAGAAATCCCAATTTTTTTTAAAACAAAGGATTACAAAAGGCAGTTACGGTCTCCTTACATATCCCCTTATCACAACAGCATAGGACCTAAGTGTAAGGTGTGCTAAGGTGTGAGAATCCGAGGGAGGCCCGACCAACATCGCACGAGTAGTAATTTCTATCAGTTTGAACTTCTCTCGAAGACGATTCTGTTCTAGCATCACACGATGAAGTTTGGCTTGGGTTTGGTCCAGAGAAAATCCTAATAGTGCTACCTCCTTCCCAAGTTCTGTTATATGGGCTTCGATCGGTCCAAGACTACTGGGTGAGGCCATCGAATCATCTTTCTATAATAATTAACCAGGATTACTTGTATTTAGAGACAATAATCAAAATGTTTAGTTTCAAGCGGTCATATTGACCAATGCTCATATAACAGTCAAAACCCAATGGTCTCATTTTAATTATACTCATGTTATCAAATGAAACAGTTTTGTTGAGTATAAAAATAAAATAACATAGACAATTAGGAAATAAGATTTATTCAAAATTTCAGGTTGTTACAATGGATCACTAGGGATTTTGGTAGGCTAGGTGTAATCCCACTAAGGAATCAGTAAACCTTTCATTCGAGGGTAATAATGATGTTGGAGGAGTATCATGTAATCCTTTAAAAGTGTTCCTCACACGCTCTGATGGATTCATCATCTTTTTTATTGAGGAAAAGGAAGCCCCTTTCTATATTATGTTGGATGGTGTGAGGAAAATATTTTTCGAAAAATGTTTTCCTAAAATCCTTCCATTCCAACACCTTGATCTCCTCCTCAGACTTCATATTTTTTATCAATGTCCACCATTGATCATTTATAACCTCTATACGATAAGCTTCCAAAAGTGCCTTCTATTGTTCAGAACATTTAAGGATGGAGAAGATCTTCTCAGTTGAGTTGATCCAATGTTTGCTGATTGAGGGATATAATGATCTATAAAAATTAGGAGGCATTTGTCTCATGAAGCTTCCGATTTAATCTTTTTCTTTCTTAGGGGGGGTTGAATGTTACTCTTGACCCATGTTTCTATAAAAAACTTGAGTTAACTGAGAGGGTATCTTGACAATGTTTGTGATTCCCACTCCCATCATATTGGGTATCTCATTAGAACATTCATCACATTGATCTTCGCATTGATTGTTAGCTTGATCCCTCCTATTAATATCCATTAGTTGAAATAAATGGGATGTTAAGGGTAAAACATAAAGGGTAATCCAAAGACAAAAATCAATTACATGTAAATAACTTTTATTTCCTTAACTGTTGAATTTATAGTCTTCAATCTATGTTATCCATGATCTACTTCCCAACATATATTCTTAGGGGAATTCATTTTTATTCCCTTAAAAATGGTTCGTACTAAGATTTTGAATTTACCAAATCATATCCCCCGGGAGTGTCGTAAAGAAGACTATAGTAAGACCCATTGTCATGCACCATTTCTCGTTCGAGTCTACCTCAAAGCGGTGTTTTTTGGTTTTACCCGTAGACACATTTGTTCCAGAGCCCCTCTAACTACTCATATTTAGATAGGGATGTATTTTATGGATAAAACACTTACTCAATACTCACCAAACATTGGTGATGTTATTAATATATATATGCTTATCCCTAAGGCTTTTACTAGGGGTTTCTAATACAAATCCCAAAAATAACTATACATATCCTCTGATACTAACTATAACAACCCTGATCTTTATTTCACACATAAACATAATTTATTACAGAATCTTTACTTTATATAACATATAAGATAGAGAGGTATAGTGTATTTCGGTTTTAGGAACACGACATAACAACTTAAAACATGAAATACACATCTTCATTGAAAACTTATTTTACAAGACTACTACATTCCTTCATACATAGCATTGCATGGGATAACCTGAGAACATGAATAAGAAAAGGGTGAGATAAAAATCCTAGTAAGGTAATAAACAAGGCATAACATGAGGATTATAGTACATGTTTTGAAATAGGGATATCAATAGAGAATAATAGAAATAATAACATAAAGGCTTGATATAGCATGATTATCATAACAAGGAAATGTGAAAACATCATTTAACAAGATATTAGCATGATCTAAGGCCCATTGCACTTGGGTCATGAGTAAACCCTCATTGGGCTTGAATTAGAATAATTAAACCCTCATTACACTTGATGTATCATGATACTAACCTTTACCCAATGCATTGGTGTGCAATCCAGGCACACCCTTCTTAATCATTTCATTTCATACATAAGTGTGCCGCATGGATCATATAACATGGATTCATTAAACAATAGCATTTATTCCATGATAAAAGAAATTTCAAATTCATACATAAAACTAGATAATTAATAAGTAAATTTTCAAAAATTTTCATATCCTTGATAATTAAATGGGCATGGTATTCACTACACAATGAATTTGTCTTGGAAAATTGCGGTGCAATTTCGGCATCATAACAGCATGAAATAAAAATTCATAAAAATGGTTGATGGGAGAGAAAATGGTGTCTCATAATATGTACATGAAATTTACAGTAAGGGTTTCATATAGATACATCTCCAAAAATATGTAATGGAATGTAGTTCCATAATAAAAAATATTTCTTGAATGTAAATGAGAATAGAGAAATTCCTTAAGGAATTTCATCATGGTAACGAGTGTACATGGGAGGAATTAATGAGGGATAAAGGAGTCTATAACCATTAAGACATAATGAGGGAAATATAGGTTAGGTGATAAATTATACCCCAAAATTTTTAATTGAGATTAAAAGGGTATAACAAAATTAAGAAACATGGATGAAAATGAGAAAAGAAGAAATCCCTTACTTGAATGTGTGATCCCAAAGTCTTGGGAGAGTCATGGGAGTGGGTTATTGGGAGCATGGGGTTTATTGGGATGATTATAGAGAGGGGAGGGAAGGGTTTGGTAGAGATATCAAGTCTTTTAGTGAATAGGAAGTGGTAGATTAGGTGGGTTTATATAGGAAAAGAGATGGAATTCCTTATTATTTAGGTTTTGGGCACAACATATTAAACTAATCAAAAACACAAACCAACCCATGGTTTTTTCCCATGATGTTTTCCAAAGGGAAGTGTAAAACATTATTTTATAAGTCAAATGGCCTAAATTCTTAAAATATTAGGCTTTCTTATGTGGAGGTGAGACACACTCTCAAGGTAATAAATTTAAAAAGTTGAAATATTTTATAAGCATTGTAGGGTCCACTAAAGCTTTGTAAAATAAATAAAAAACATAGAATCACATTATTTTAATTGTAAAACATATATTTTCTGAAAATCCCATTTATATAATTTTATTACATCACCATTAGGTCATTATGATGTAATAAAACACATTATATAAAAGGTTTTTAATTTTTATGCAAAAATTTGAATGGCTTAGAAAATTATGAAAAATTCATCATTAGAGAATTTTAATGTCCTAATTCGAAAAATAATGTTCATTTTATCTATATAATTTTCAAAATATGTGAATAAAAATCGACATTTATAAAAAATTCATGGGTTTTGACAAAAACAGCTTTCAGACCTTAATAAAAATTACAATTGTATTCCTAAAAATTATACGATCATTTGTATTGAAAAAGTAATTTATTATTAATATTTTATTAAAATATTTTTTAGCTCAAAAATCCATTAATTCCTAAAAATATATTTCTTAATTTAATAATAACTAATAATAGTATTTTTTCTTTAAAAACCATTTATAAAGTAAAAATAATAAAAATGAATGTATATTCATTATTCTATAAAATAATAATGCACATAATCATAGTGATAGGGTATTGTTACAAAAACCCTTATAACACCTACATATGAATTCATGGGTAATGCGTGTGATGGGGATAGACTCTTGGGGTTTCTCAGATAACATCGCTCGGGTGGTAATCTCTATCAACTTCCACTTCTCTTGTAAGCCGTTAAGTTCAAGCTTAATGTGTTGAATATTAGCTTGGGATTTGTCAAGAGCGAATCCCAGTGACACCACCTCCTTTTCAAGATCTGAAAAATGGTCTTCATACAGAGAAATTATACAGTATGAGTTTGTCACTTCCTTTTTCTGAGTAAATTGGATTTGTTAAAGCCATATATTTATAACAATCATGTGATCACTGTTCAACAGCTATATTAGAAAAAATAACAATTATTAATATGATTTTGAAATCCAAAATCCTGAAACCAAAGAAGTTCATATTTTATATAACAATTTTACATAATAAAACATTTAATTATATCAAGAGAAATTTTCATTAATGAAATTTAGGGTCGTTACAATGAGCGTGTTTTTTTGGTTTTCAGTGAGTGATACTTTTTGAACTAAACTATCGATTTTAAAATGATAATAGATGCATTTAGTTATACTGGGAACATTTTGTATGTAATTGAGGTTTTTATGATTCCTATAAATCATTTAGGGCCTATGTATCCTTTACCAAATGTATAAAAATAATCCTAATGAAATTTATTGGTTTTGAGTAGGCTAATTTTATTTTTTTACTAATATTGTTGTCAATTTTAAATTAAAATGTGCACTTGAAGTTATACTAGTCACACCATTTATTGTATTTAGGGTAGGATAATTACTAAACCTCTCAACTGAAATATGAATCATTTTAATACATTATCATAACAATCTAAATGTGTTTCATTGGTTTTGAGTATGTCACATTTTTTTCTAAAATGCCATTTTGAACTGGAAACATGATCTTTGACTCATACAGATCACATAATGTATAAGTTTTATTTGATAATGATTCCTAAATGTCATAAATTACTTATGAATATATGTCCTAAATTATCACGAAAATTTGAGTGCATTTTCTATGTTTTTAGTGAGATAAATGTGTTGAACTAAATAGTCAATTTTAAACTGATAACGGACCTGTTGAGTCATACCAAACACATAGTGTATGATATTTAGTTGAAACTAATTACTATAAGAACAAAATGACTTATGAATAATTTATCTAAAGTATAAAAATAATTAATTTTCTTAGTTTTGAGTAGTTTAGTTATTATTTTTACTAAAATTGATGACAATTTTAAATAAAAATATGCACTTGGAGTCATAGTTGTCACATTTTGCATCTATTTGAGGTGTGGTTGATTTCTATATGTTCCAAATTACTTATCGATCATTTTACTAAACTATAAAAATAATTATAATTTTATTTACTAGTTTTGGGAATATAATTTTCCCATTTTACTAAAATTAATGACAATTTTTATTAAAAATAGTAACTTGGAGTCATATCAGTCACATTGTGTGTCAGATTGATGTGCAGATTATTTTTACACATCCCAAAGTCTCAAAAAAATCCAAACAAGAAATGTTATCATGATTTATATTGCCTTTATGTGTCAATATTCCAACACTATACATTGACTCGGTGTTCTGAGCTGAAAAATCATTCTTATTGTTGAAAGATAGTAGGGCATAGCAAGATATTATTCCCATTATATCATGAGAATTAATCATAATGGGAACATGTTCTTCCTATACTCTTCAGTATTTCAAAAATTAATTTTTTTTTAGATAACAACATTGAATCAATATGGGGTTTTTGAAGTTCAAAAAAGTAAGTAAATGAAAATGGAAAACTTGGTAACTTTGGTAGAAGGAATTGTTTTATATATGTTGTGGTTTGATGTAGATAGTTGAAATAAAAATATGATTAAAAAATATATGTGAAAAAACTAATTAAGTATTAGATAAAAATGTTTTAGAAATTTACTTTGAAATAGTAGATAAAATGATGGAAAAATTAATCAAATAAGTAGTATGAATCCATATTTTCCTAATGGTTGTATAAATTCTTGATTAATTTCCTTTTTTCATTATCACAGATTCAATATTGATTTACAATCCATCATGAGCATGCACAGCTTCAAACAATCCACCCCAAATTGAACAAAATAATCCAATTTTACAAGAAAACAATTATTATTGAGTAATACTAAAAAAATTAAACATTAATATGAAAGAATACATTAATTATATAGATAATTAATTTACTGTGAAAATATTTTTGACTAAAGGGATATACTAATGGTAAATCAACAATGATGATGAAAAATGTAAATATATCTCATCAAATAATCGATCAACGATTTAAGAGAATATGAAGAAAATAATATACCTTGGATTGAAGTTATGAATCATCTGAGAGAAAGTAGAGATATCTTATTGGGTTTATTAAATATTCTTTTTGTAAAATAAATAAATAAATATATATAAGATATTTATTATAAAAGGTGAATGTTATAGATAATTATAGAAGGGGAAACTCAACATTTTATTTTTTCAAAGAATTTCAGTATTCGTTGAAGAAAATGGGTAATTGAATGTAAGAAAATAATTAATCCACTATGGTAGGAGTTATCCTCTCAATCCACAAAATGTTAAAAACTATACACAAATTTCATCATTATCATCTAATGTTTTGAACAATTATCATTGCATTTTTTGGTTTTGTAGTCCTTCTCCATCTCTAGTGGGAATTCACTTATGTTGTTTGAAATAGTCAAATTAGTAGTTATCAATATAATGAATACTTCTTGGATTAGTACATGCAAAATAAAAGAGATGGGGGATGAGCCCCAAGAAACAAATTAGAATAACAACAATTTGGGAGATGAAACTGATAAGGATAATAGTTGTACTACATTTTTTTCTCTAAAAGGGGTAATGACTACCATTTATGAGAATGACATGGATGGTAATCAGATATTCCAAAGGGTATAACCAAAAGGAAAAGTTACTAAATGATATGGTTTTTGATGGATTAAATTAAAAAATACATAGTGTTTGATAGATATGTGATAAAATAAAAAAATTTATTTTTTAGGATGTATTAATGATTGGGTAATCATTTAAAATATTTTTCTATTTTCAAAAAGGTATAGAGAACTAGCCAAAACATTTTTTGATTGGGGGTTATAAAAAATTTGTGGTAATTGTATTTGAAATATGAAATTGATATTTGGTAGTGAAAAGATAATCATATTAGATTAGGAAACAATTATATACTAACTTGAAAGGGTGGGTTGATATTTTTCATGATGACAAGATAAGATTATGATATTTTTTTAATAAATTAGAATCATAAGAATATTAATAATAAAAATAATCATGAAATATCAAAGGAAACTAGTGCTGAATTGAGTAGTTGAAGGGGGAGCACATGGGGCTTGGGTAGACTTAAAATAAGGAATTGATGGTGAAGAAAATTTAGATGTCTTACCAATAGAAAGAAATAAAACTAAGGATGAAATAAATGAATCATATTTCATTGGGATCAGACAGTTTTAGTGAATACTCAAATGAGTAATTCTATACAAAAACCCTATTTTTTCCCTTGTTGAGCCTAAATCATTTGGAGAGGCTCACAATTATGATAATTGGATCAAATATAGGCATGAGGATCTTGATCTGAATAAGAAAGATTTGATATAAGAAATGTTCCAAGGTTAGAAGAAATAAATGTTATCAAAACCAAGTGGGTGTTTAGTAATAAACTCATTGACTATGGAAAGTGGATCTAAATTGAGAATTGATTTTATGTTAGGGGAAATATTAGATCAATGTAAATTATACATATGATAAATTTACCCCCATAGTCCGGTTGGAATCTATTTGAATTTTCTAGGCTATTTCATTGAAAATGTAGTTAAAAGTATACCAAATGGATGTCAAATCTATGTTCGTGAATGGAGTTCTTAAGGGGGTGTATACATTAAGAAAATAGATGGATTTATTATGGATGAAAATGGGATAAATTTGTGTTAGTTAAATAATTATTTGTATAATATAAAGAAATCACTAAGGACCTGGTATTTATGGTTAGATTAATACCTAAAAACCTTGGTTTTTTGTGAGGAAGAGTTGATTACAAACACTACATCAGGAAGGAGAATGATAAAAGGATGCCAATACTCATTTCAGTAGAAAACATAATATTTGAGGATTTGACAAAGCACAATGAAATTTTTTTAGATCATACGAGTTACAATATAGAGATGTCTACGATTTGTGAAACATTTTCCTTGGTTTATAGGTGAATCAATGAAATCACAGGACATTAATTTCTCAATCAAAGTATTAAAAGAGGTTCCTAAGTGATTTTAAATAAAACATTCAAAAACTATGACAAAAATAATGATATATGGATTAATGTTTTAAAAATTGATGATTTAAAATAGGTATATATCATGGAATAAATCTTTTGGGAGCCTATTATACCTCACAACAACATGAACCAATATTAGAATTGATATATTTCTTGTATTAGAGTACTAATGTTGTACCAAGGAGCACCAAAATCTATTAGGGAAGACAATACTTTGATAGATCTAAAAAGAATGAATTTTGGATTGTTTTATCATAGGATTGTGAATCTGGAGTTGTTTTGATGCATGGATATGGTATGAGAAGGTTTAGTGGATAACTGAGGTAAAATAGAGATATCAAAAACCTTGATATCATTAAATCCTTGGTTTCATTCAACCCTTGAATTGCTCAAGCCTTAGATTCATGCCTTGTAATAGTTGGAGCCTTGATTCTATCTTAGATTCAACCATGGATATAACAATGAGGATTGCTGGCGGTATGTGTCTTCCATGGAGAGCATCAGATATCATGATCCGTTTTACGATGGTTAGGGTTCTTAAAATAGATAGAGATGCTTTTATCAGCGCTTCCCAAAAATCACTAATAAATATCAATTTATTTAGCAAGAAGTTAATTAACACTGATAAAATGAATCTATATAAGAACTTTTTTATCATAGATAAAATCCATCTTTATCACTTCTAAAAAAGTGTTGATAAATACATATAATGTTTTTTGGAAAAAATAGTAATTTTTTTAAAAAAATTAACTATTATATATAATTATAATACTTATAACACTACTTTTATAAAATTATAATTTTATAATTTTTTGAAAATATAAATATTTATTAATAATTATATAAATATTTTTTAAAAGAATAATATTTATATCATTATATATATAAATAAAATTATATATATATTTAATGTATATATTTATATAGAAAATATATTAATTATTTAATAATTTTATTAAAATTATATATATATATATATATATTTATTTAAAATTACAAAAATACTTTTAAAAAAATATTTATTTATTTATAATTATAAATTTATATGTATAGAAAATATACATGTATAAATATATTTTTTTATAAATATTTTTTTATAAATATATCTTTCACATTATTAATGATTATTTAATCTTGAGGGAATGCATGTTAAAAATGAGTAAAATTGAATAATTTAAAATGTGTACACTTTTAAAGTATTAAAAAATTATATATTTTTGATTAAATAAATATTAATCATTAAAAAATGGATATATATTGAAATAAATATGAGTACATATTCAAAATTTTAAAACCCAGAAAATAAATATATTTATAGTAAATAATATAAATTGACTAAATTTTTAAAAAAAACTGTATGTGCATTGTATATAAAAATACATTAATATTATGTATAGGTGAAATAAATATAATACTTTTTACCTATTTTGTATTGAAAAATCAAACGACATTCAATTATGCTCATTACTCGATAAAATTGCCAATATTTTAAAATAATATTAATTTTTAATTATTAACCATTATTCACTAAATATATTACAGTTTAATTTTAAGAGTAATATTTTGTAATATATAAATCTTATTTATATACATTCATATATATCAATATATTTAATATGTACTATTTATTAACATTATCAGTAATTATTTAATTAATAAATAGTTTAATATTTTTCTTTAGTTTACTTATTTTTATTTTTTATTTTTTTATTCTTCATTTTACAGACACACACACACATATATATATAATATATATTATCTATATTAGTATTTATAATTTATATATAGTATAATCGATTTATTCATTTTTATCATTAAATATTTAATTAATAAAATTTTAATAATTTTTTAATAAACTTGTTTTTATTTATTATGTATTTAATTATTTCATTTTACTCATAATTTTATATGCACTAAAAAATCTTCTCTAAAGGATACCTTTATGGATGCTAAAATGAAAGCACTGATAAAGAGTGTCCTCTATCAGTGCTAAAAATACAATGCTAATAAATAGAACCCTTTATTAGTGGTAATAAATTCTCTGATAAAGGGATTTGTTTATCAGTTCTGATAAAAGGCACCCTTTATCAATGTATAGTTTAGCACTGATAAAGGGAATCTTTATCAACACTATTTTCTAGCGTTGATAATGGTTAGTGCTGTTATAGGCCTGTTTTGTAGTAGTTCATCTAAAACGTATCGTTGATGCCTCGTTCCAAGACATATTTCACATACAGTCAAGTCCATTTTCCAATACATTTTAAACTTAATGTCAAGGCAAAGTTCGAAGACATGTTATATAAATGGTAAGGCCTTGAACGAAAGCCAACCAAGTTTGTCTCACGAAACCTAATGATGCACAGAGGGGATATGTATTTATGTTCCCAACCTGTCACTTAATAAGTCCAACGCATTTCTCATACGAATTAACAACATAACTTAATAACCATTCCTTAAAAATCAATAAATTTCCATATTAGAAATACTAGAATACGAAATATCAATAATTTCCCTAGTCATGATAATTATTAATCATCCAAATAAATATGTGGATTTTATCATGAGAGTGTAACCTCATTAAAACATAAGATACAACAAATTATGTTGACATAGATGAAAATAATTCCAAAATATCAATAGAAACTTTAATTAATAAAATACAAATTTTTACTTTGAAAACACTTATTTAAAATTGACCCTAGTATTGAAGAAATAATTTTATTTAAAAATAAAATTGTAAAACTATAAATGAAGTTACAAAGTAATGAGTGACCATGATAGTGGTAAATTTATTTCACATTTTATAAGTTGAATATTTTCTTTCAATTTTTTTGTTAAAAATCCCAAACATAACTAATTAAGAAAAAAACAACAAGATTTCTTTTAAAAAACTAGTAAAAATGGGTAAAAATATTTTAGTATTTTTTGGATAATAATAAAATCATTATTTAAAACATATTTATAAAATTTTATAATGGTAGATAAAGTATTTTTGATCTAAGATTGAAAAGAATTCAATTTTCTTAAAAAACAATCTTTTAGGGCCTTGAGTACTTAAAGATATCAAAATTGAAGGGAAATGTTTTAATTTAGAGAAATATGCATTGGATAATAAAATATAATTACTTCAACATATAAATATAAAATAATTCCCCCAGTTGATACTTAAACATAAACAATAGAGAATAATGATGAGAATGTTAAATAAACCCTTTACATAGGTCTGATTTCCTACTTATGTGTCTAAACCTCTTATATAATAAATATATATTTATTATAAATATATTATAGAACCATAAACATATATATAATATCAAATATGGGTTCTTATAATATTGTATCATCCATTAATTAATAATTCATTTTTTAAATTATTATTTCATGTAATAACAACTTCGTTTTTCTTGTATTTTTTTTTTCCTTTCACTTTTATCATGGTTAAATTATATTCAGAATTTAAAAAATGACATAAATATAATATATATTAATTATATATATTTATAGTAATATATAAAATATATATATAAAGAAATTTAAATTACATCATTTGGGGAGACGGTAATTTGTATATACCCGTGAATGTTGTTTTCATACATTGATGGATGGAATGAAAGAAAGGTAAATAATAAATAACCTTTCCATAATCATTATTATATCATATATATTCATTAATTTTATCTATATTTCCATCCATGTAAATCATAAATGAAAAATGGATCATATAAGTTTGTTGGGGTAGTAGTCCACATGTACGCATGAGCTACATTATCATTTTCCAAAAGATTGTAAGGTATAAAATTTTATAGAATATTATAATTCTAGAATAATATTTATGTCATAAATATAATATATATTCAATTTTTACATATTTATAACCATCCAAGTAAAATGGTGAGGAAAAATTAATTACATTTCTATGTGGAGATGGTAAGTTGTGCATACGCACGAGAAATGTTTTCTCCTTTTATTAGACGGAATAGAGATATGAAATGGTTTTCCCAACATCATAATAACATATAAATATATTGATGATACTGTATATATTATCTTATTATGGTTACAACACTTTAATAGGAACTTGAATAATAAATAAACATAAAGGACTTGGTAAAGCCGATTACCTCTTCTCTGATAGATTTCCTTTGGATCTCTTTTTAATGGACTTAGACTATGTATTTTGGAATAATAAAAACCACTAGAAAATTTCTAAGTATTTTTATAAGATTAATGAATAGGGTTTGGTAAATCTAATAGTCTCAACGTGTTGTAAATATTTAAGGAAGGGGTTCTCTTTTATAATTTTGGGGAAGGGAACTCTTGGAATTTCTTACAAGATAAAAATATAATAAATTCATTCTCTAGCCCAAATGCATATAAATAGAAATAGATTATAATATAAGGTAGTATACATAATAAATATCATCAATAAATAAAATTTTAAAAGGATAATTTGGTATTTTAAACATATCTTTTTGTTTATCCCTTTAGTTAACATATTGTAACATTATTCACATTAATATATTTTTCACTCTTAAAGGGTTATAATATTTTATATAAGGTAAATAATGACTCATAAATGTACAAGGTATGAAATTATAGATTATATCATATCCCCTTGTCCTATTTAATTATTTTAATCATTTTTAAATAATTTAATAAAATTTTATTTTGTAAAATGTCATTAATTTCAATTTAAACACTATTCATTTAATTTGAATTAAATAACATAAATAGAAATTTATAATTATAATAGAGTCCTTTAACACAATAATAATATTTCATATTCATCTAAAATTTTAGGGAACAATATAAATCTCTCAAATGGTAACACTTTAATATTTTTAAAATCATTTATTTTATTTTGTTATTATTTGAATAAATATTATTTCATTATTATGTAATCATTTAAGGTTTTTATTTAACACCTAAAAATTAAAAATAAATTACCATCATGATAATAAATTTATTTTCTCAATATAGATAGTTAAATTAATTATAAAAAATTTTACCCTTATGTTAACACAAAAGATATATTTCAAACTAAGAGAGTGAAATTTTGTAACTTTCTTTGATTGAAATATTATACTGGTCATTCCCATGGAAAATTTTCTATTAAAAAATAAGAGGAAAATGTGGAAAGGATTGAATTAAATTCATCCAATAAGAATAACGATGAAAAATTTTGACCTTATCACTTAGTTTTAACCAAGGATAATATGATTTACCCTTTGTCGAGGTTATGAATTTTACGAATGTTACTATTCATATTGACCAAAAATAAAATTTAAAAATTTACTAAATTTGAACCTCATGATTCTAAATATGGAACCAATTTGATCAAATTATTTTAATATAAGTGATATAAATTATGTTTAAAGTGAACATAAAAATTGTGATGAAAAAAAGTTTTTCAAAAAAATGCCTTCTATATATAAAAATGTTTTTATACTAAATTCATTAATGAAATTTATTCCAATAAAAATATTGGTATTATAAATAATATAAGACAAATAATATTAGTTTTAAATAATTTAAGAACAAAATTTAATAATATGAATTATTCAAAAAATACGTTTTCAAATAAAAATAGTATTATTCGCTATTAACTAGAAAATCAACCATTTTAGAAAAATATGAAAATTACACCCAAAATTAATTTTTCTAAAATGATTTAAAAACTGATATTATTTTTATAAAATAAAATTAATATAAATTACAAAAATTAATTAAAATATTTTCTCACAAAAAGCAGCAAAGTTGTTTTTTAAGAAAACATATTTATAAAACGTTAAATAACTTTACAAAAAATTGAGGGATTATTTCCTAAAAATTAATAAATTAGATTTTTTTAAGTTGTTAAGTTTTTATATATTTCATAATTAATTTAATTTTATTCATAACCACCAATTAAATGGCTCTGTTATAATGGTTACACTTAAATAATAAAATTTTATTGTTCATCTAAGATTAGTATTGTGCGTCGTGTACACTATCGAATAAAAATTTCTTATTTAAAAATAATGGGATGTTAAATCCTAAATTATTATTCATTTAATTTTGACTATAACTCAATTTCAATTTTTTATTTTTCATTTTCATTTTCATAAAAATAATTTTTTATATTTTCCTAAGTAGATTTCATATTTTCATGTACAGTTTTTAAATCTACCCGGATAGATTTATTTAGTTCTTTCTTTTAATTAAGAAAATTGTTATGTTAGATTTTAATATTATTATATAAATAAATTATATTTTAAAATTTATGATTAATTATTTCATCATCTTTACTTATTTCTTCTATGGTGGGATTCTTATGATCAAATTTAGAGGAAAAATAATTAGTAGAGTCACTCACTTGATTTCATGAATCCATTAAGAATAAAATTTATACATCCTTTTATAAAATTTAGTATTCATAAAAAATTGAATCCTTGGTGACACTCAATCTAGATTTCATTTTATTATTTTATTTATTGTATTTCATCCTCTCTTTTTTTCCATTAATCTTGGAAAATTAAGCTTCTTCTGTACCCTTTTATAAATTCATGATAGATTGTATCTTGAGAATCATTGAAAATAGATTCACCTTACTTATTGTCCTCGAAAACATATATTTAGTATAGTATTTTAAAAATATTCTTGAATATCCTTTATTTATTCAATATATTCCCTTTATAACATGTGAGGTATCATTCATGACACTACTCTGTAACTCAAAATTTGAAGGGTAAATAAAAACATTTGTCTTAAAATCAATTCCATTCTTCTTTGTATTAAATTCGGAAAGAATATTTTTAATCTCTAACTCATATTATAACAATGATACAAAAATCTCATCAAGTGTATATTACCTAAAGTTTTTAATTTCATCCATAACAAACGTTTTAGCATGACACTTATTATGAAGTGCTCTAAGCACTCTTTCTACGAGAATTGGGTTTTCTATAGTGTCTATTAAAGAGCTCATACTATTTACAATACGAGTAAATATAAAAACATTTTGTTAGTAGTTTCTATTTCAAACATTTTAAATTCATGATATTCAACTATAAACATTCCTAACTTAGTTCTAATGATCTTATCTAGACTATGATGTATAACTTGTATGATTTTCTAAATTTCATGTACAGTTTTACATACTGATACATAAAGAACCACATTTTAATTTATTGCACAATATAAAATATTCATCACCTCCTAATTAAAAATATAATTTACTACATCATTACGAACGAATTAATTAGGTTTATCATTAGGGGTTTTGTCTCATTTTTCTATATTTCTCACTGATCAATTCTGTATTTTTAATAATGCCTTCATCTAATATTCTCACTATATATAATCAATGTAATCAAAATGAGGTGCTTTTTGATGTATCTATCTATCATTTAAACGTGTTCATATAATATTAAATATATATTTTCCCAATGTTTATTATATCAGGAAACGGTTTTCCCAAATAAAAATATTAATTGTACTAGTGGTCATGTTATGATACCAATTGTTGGTCCTAAAGGGAATAGAGAAAAATTTCTAAAAGGGGAGTGAATTTTATTTTTCAAATAAATTTAAATATTATATCAATGTTTTTAATTTAATGTATTAGAAATAAAATAAATTGAAATAATATATTTTTATATTAGTTTAGATCCAATATATCATACTTTAATCCTAACCTACCTCAAATAAGGAGATGTATGGAACTCACAAACAATGGAATATTACAATGACTTTTTCACACCTGGAGTCACAACCCAAATACAATGCCTTTTCCCCTAGAAGTTAAAACCCAAGACTAAACTACCTTTTTATACCTAGATACACGACCTGAAAAATCCTTCCTTTTACCCTATAATAATAACCCAATTTGACTTTTTATAGGAGTCATAGCCCAAACACTTATGCCTTTTAAAGGGGTACTATAACCCACATTTTCTTTAGAACAAAAAATATGTACTATAGAAACTAGTTGAACAAATAAATATTAAGAATTTCATGGTCAAATTAATCTATCCAATAAATAAATATTGAATGATGATGTATAGAAAAGTGATAATATCTACAATTATCTCTTTAATTGTTGGAAAGTTGTAGCACTTCACAATTTCTGTATACATGATGATTCATATCTTTTACCAGTTCTTCCAACTCTAAATATAGAGAGTTTCATCATGCATGGTAACATTAAAATTTATAGACTTATTCATAATTAGTATTCCACAAATAAATAATTGTATATGTGAAACTAATAAAATACTTCAGTTTTCTCTATGATTTTTATCAAATAATGTTCAATGTGTAAATCTTTAATAAATAGAAATTAATATACACATGTGTTCTTCCAGATACTCCTTAAAAAAATTTGAAACTATATAGTATAACTCATTAGGATAAGTTATCAAATAGTAAAAATTAGTATAAATATCCATGGAAAAAACCTTAATAATATAAGATACAAACTCATCATATTTCAATATGTTTGAATTTGAATATCTCAAGTCCTAAAATTTCAAAATAAATATCCATAGATGCTTCATCCTATGTGTACCACAATTAATTGATCATTAAATAATATAAAACCAAATTTCTTGGATTATAGATAATTAATGAGTTATTTGAGAACAAATAAAATAGTAATAATATTCATAATAAAAATTCATCATATGGGAAAATGAAATAATATGAAAAAAGTGAATTCTTCCATATTTATGAAAGTGTATATATCAAAGATCACAGATTATTTTTAAGACATAATAAAATGATTTTTTTTCTACAAAATCAGATAATGATACATATAAAAATATCATAACACATTAGATCCCATGAAAATATTGAACTATATTTATTGAAATACCATTTTTGAAAATAAAAAAATTCATGTAACTAAATTATACCATGTAAGATAATTTATATATGTTTCTAATTTCTACATAGCTGATTTCACATATCGTAACAATTAACATATAAAAATTCAAATATATAATACTCTAAATAACTAAATTATCATATCCAATATTCTATATTTCCAAATTCACATATCAAAACTATTCACATAACCAAATTCACACATCTAAAATTCTAAAATCATTAAACAACTTGACTTCTCAAATATTAGACCAAAATAATACTTCTAAGTAGATTAATCATATTTCTGTCCTGTTGGATTAAGTTTATAAAATTTCTTTATCTTTCAAAATAATCAATAATAACATTAATATGAATTTTATATATCATGTTATCATTAAAATACTGGAAAAAATGGTTTTGAAAAACTAAAGAATTTAAATTGAAAACTTTTATTTACATATAACCTAATTTTATATATTATAAATATAAATTAATAATTGTTTATATTCTAATAAAATACATATAATTTTACTATCTTTAAAAATCATAATAAATAACTCAATTTTGAGTTATTTATCCCATTTTATAACCAAAATACTAAAGGTCACCTTATCTAGAAAATTGGCTATGTGGTTTAGCTACACGGTAAATATTATTATGTAGTAGATTTGGATATGTAGTTTAACTATGTGTGAATAGTAAAAAACATGTGTTAATGATATTTAAATTTCCCAAATGGAAAATTTATCTATGTAAATCAATGTGAAACTAATATAACATGTTATGAATAATTAAAACATAAAATCAAAAGATATTTTAGACAAAATAAATATTATATATAATCAATGATAGGAATATATTAATAAATATATAAGATAGAAATTGTAGTTTGAAAAATTAAAATTAAATCTTTTTATAAAATAGGTTTAGTTTCTAGCCCCCTTTATTTAAAATAAAACATGAAATCATATTTTGAAAATTGGGCTAAGAGTTAACCCATTACAAACACTAGGGAAAGAACCGTTAAAAATAAACATGAATGAAAAGTGACCATAACCTCAAAAATGATACAATAATCAAGAAAATTAAATATTGAGAAATCAGTTCCCCCTTTGATATAAAATTCAGTAGTGGATTCATTCAAAGAATAGTGTTACCACCTTCCGAGAAAATGTGTCATGAAAATAGCATAATAAAAAATAAAATTCTTCCAATATTTATAATTTAAGGAAGGACCACACAATATGTGCAAGCACACCTATCATTCTTTCTATATTCCCACTTGACAATTGGTTCATGGAGCTACTCAATAAAAAGCTAAAATGGGGTTCCTAAAGGACATGGGGGTAGGTACACTTGTTTTTTCTAAAATCATATAAAGAAATTATTTGATTCTGGTTATATGAATTGATTCATTTCATTCAATTTTTAAATAATATCAAAACAAACACTAAGATTTAATAAGAAGAGATATCATTTAATATTCATGGGGGTTTATTCAAGGATCAAGGGTATATAGATATTCCCATTTTAACATTAGTGATTATAATCTCACTATTAGTCTAGTAGTCTTTCAAATAGTGCAATTTGACATTATTATAAGGATAGATTGGATCTAAATGTATAATACTAAGATAAATTATAGATTTAATGAAATTATAGTAGCCTTGTAGAAAAAAACCTATACTTATTTTCAAAGGAGATATATCATAGCCTTAGGGTTTTCAAAAACTACCTCCTATATCCCTTTTTAAGGAAATAATTTGTGAATAAGTGGAAAGAAGTTAGTGTAAAAAAGATATAATTTTTTCCTATATTTTAGGATAACCAATATGTATTTCATAAATAATTATCTACTCCTCCCCGAGAGAGGTATAATTCTCAATAAAAAACTAATGATGATCCAAAACTATATAAAAGACTTATTATGTAATGTAATCCACGGAGTTAGAGGAATTAAGGAAGAAACTACAAGATCTTTTTGAAAATGAATTCATTTTTTGATGTGTGTCCCCTTGGGGATTACTTGTTATCTTTGTAAATAATAAGGATGGATCAATATGGTTATGAATTGATTATAGATAACTCAATGGGATCACTATAAAGAAAAAAATTCCCTCTTCCTAGAATATATGACTTATTTGACCATATTCATGGAGCTTAATTATTTTTTAATATCATTCTCTGATCAGGGTATCATCAAATGAGAGTGAAGAAAGAGTACATTCCAATGGTAGCTTTCCAATAAAGATATAGACATTATACGTTTTTTTATTCCTTTTGTCTTGATGAATGATCACTCTATATTTATGTAAATAATTAATAAATTCATTAGATGCCTTATTAGTAAATTTTTTAGTGGTATTTATTGATTATATTCAAATATATTCCATAATTCATCAAGAAAACCTGAGGGTTAAACTAAAAAATCAAATGGAAGATAGTTTTTTTTTAAATTTATTAAATGTTATTTCTTTCTTAAACAAGTGTAATTATTATGACACATTGTGACTTAAAAAGGAATCTTTATGGACCCAACTAAGACTATGTCAAAAAAGGAGTGTCCTTGTTGGACTACAGTAATAAAGACTTGTGTTTTTTTAGTCTAGTAAAATACTATAATTGGTTTGTAAAAAAATTAGGTATTTATAATTATATTTCCAAGTCAACTTGAAATATATTAATGTTAAACTAGATAATGTAATTTGAAGAAAGGTTAAAATATCTGAAGAATATGTGGTTAGAATACATTTTCTAAAGTTACCCTCTAATAGAAAAAGGATTGTTTATTTATAGCTACACATAATTGAAATTAATTGGATCTGTTCCTCGTGTACAATTACATGGAAATTTCTTTTTCATATCATCAATTGAAACCTCGCGAGAAGAATTATACTACCCATTATTTCTATTTACCCATAATTTTTTTCATTTATTTAATTAAAACACTGTATTTAAGTTTATAAGTGTTATCTACGCATAGACCTCCAAATTCTAAAGTACCTATTCAAACATATGGATCTAAACATGAGACAAAGGAGATGGTTGGATCTTCTAAAGTACTATAATTTTTTAATTCATTATCACACTGTTAAAAAACTATGACTAATACACTAAGTAAAAAATACCCTATAATTCCTACAATGATTAGGATTGATGTATATTTATTAGTCAAGGACTTGGTAAAGATGAATATAAATGTTTTAGGGGAAGGGACATCCCCAATAATATACAAAATTATTTCCCAACCATTATTAGTAGGAAGGATCAATTATTAAAAAATAGATGATCCTATGATATAAATGAAGATATAGGTGATGAAAAATGTAAACTTTCCAAATTCATATCTTGATTAAGATGGAGTACAAAATTCTAAACAAGCCTATTTAACCCATCAATTTTGGAATTAAATAAAGAACTATTAGATGAATCTCATAACTCTATATTATCTATACATCCCAAAAGTAAAAAAAATTTATATATTTGTATGACCATTATTAGTGGGATAATATAAAAAAGGTAATTTTAGATTATATTACTTGATTTTCGGTATGTCAGCAAGTGAATTTATAGAATCAACTTCATATGGTGGTGTTTCAAGCACTTCATATACCTTTACGGAAGTATAAAAACATCCAAATGTACTTTTTTGATGGCCTTTATAAAGAATCAAAGGATAATAATGACATATGGGTAATCTTTGATAGATTAACCAAGTTTAGGCATTTCAATACTACATGAGATGATTTTTCCATTGAGTAACATTATCTTCATTTATTCAAGAAGTGGTCAGGATTCATGGTGTTACATTGTCAATTTCCATTGACCATGATTATATGTTAAGTGGAATCCTATGAAAGGCTATTAATATAGAAGAAAACCTAATATCCTCCAATCATCCTCAAATTAATTGAAATTATTAGAGGATTTTTCGAACACTATGGGATATTTTAAAGAATATATCAATTTATTTTAAAGGGATTTTCTACCAATAACTTTCACCAATTAAATTGTATTATAAAAAAACATACACTCGATCATTCAAATGGATATATATAAAGAAATGTTTTGGAAAAGGTAAAAAACACCAAAATTTGGTGATGATGTTTGAAAAATAAAATTGTTGGGATAATACTTTTGGAATGAAACCATATAAAATATTAAAGTAATCCAAAGAAATATCAAGGATTCTCAGAGTTATTAAAATATTTATACTTAAAATAAAAATAAGGACATATAATTTAATGTTTTTGTTCATTCATTTCTTGATTTATCTATATGGACAAAAGTCATCAGATTTAGGAAGAAATAAAAGTTTACTACAAGGTGAATTAAACCATTTCATATTATGAGGCATGTTGGATTAGTTACATATTGATTGTAACGACCTCCTAGTCTTTTAAATGTCTAAAATATCTTTAATGGGTCCATACTAGGAAATTATATATCATATTCAATGCATATAATTGACTTTAATGGTGTGGAATTGGAATCTGACCATTAATATAAAGTAAAATTGATACATATTCTCAATGAAATGCTAATGGTATTGAGGTACAAGACAACCTAACTCGTGAATGTTCTGTGGAAAAATCATAAGTTTAAGGAATTAACTTGGAATCTTGGAGAAGTTATGAAGGAATGTTGTCCCCTTTTATTTAAGATGATGATTCATTTTTCTAGGGTGTTATTTCTTTTAATAGGTGTAGAATATAGAACATTAATATTTTAATACATATACATCTTCACTTTAAAGAAATATAATGTATTTTTTAGATTTCTCCACACACATCATCAAACGAAAATGAACAATGATACATTTATTAAAATTAATATAATCATTGTAAAGTAGACATAAGATTGGTGGGTGTAAATAAGGTTACTCATATTACAAAGTATATATAAAAAGAAAAATAACGATAATACATTAATAAAATTCAATTAGTATAGTTAAATTAATAATAAATAATTTTATGCCTAATATATGATTTTCAAAAAAACGACTTTTATATGTTATGAATTTTATTATTTCATGATTACATAATGATTTTAAATAATTTTTTTAATAATTTATGTTATATGAAAATTATATCATCCATATAATAGTTTTTATTATGGAAGTAATAATAGAAGGATTACCTGTATGAAAGCTTCATGACCTAAAAAATGTAATAAAAAATAAAAAGGGTAGTTAAATAAATATCAAGGAACAGAATATCCTCAATAATAATTGGAACTATCCAAGAACAGATATATCTCATTAACCCAACTCATATATTATCAAGAGAAAAAGAAATTTTATTAAATTCCATGTTTGTGTGAGAAAACAAAAAATCAATTTGCTTATAAAATTTTGTATAATCCTTCAAGTTGATGAATATCTCCAACAGGGAGAAGAAGTTCCAAGAATAATTTTATTCACAATGAAGGAGGAGTAAATTTATATCCATAATGTAGTATAATGTATATACCTTTTAATATAAATCGATAGAGTCACTCATTACATTTCATCTTTATAAGAAATTATGGCCACATACTCCTTTTAAAATCATGAGATATGTCCTCCTGTAGAGCCCCTAAAAAGGATTCCATAACCAGTAGGTCTTGAATTTCCTTTGTATGTACCATCAGAGTTAATTTTAATCCAAATTGAGAGAGTAGGATACCAAATCACTAATATATATCCCTTTTATTCCTTGAAGTTCTCATGAAAAACTAGACAATCAATAATTGTAAGATATCCAATATAATTACTATAAATTACAATATTTATTAAGCCCAGAACACTTATGGTAGATAAGATTTTCCTTATGATAGTGGAGTGGTTAGAGCCATATCCCCCATACCTATTCATGTTCCTTATACCTCTGGATAATATGGAATTTATTGGACACTACAACTCAAATAAAATTTAAAATCTATGTAAAACATTCACTAATCCCATATAAAAATGAATAAAATGTGAACATATAACATTAAAATAATACACTTCAAAGAGATCAGATATAATTATCCATAAATATTTAGAAAAGTGACATTGAAAGAAGAGTTGATCAATTCAGTCTGGGCTCTAATTATAAACACTTCATGTAAGATCTCATAATATTATAGGTATGAATATTTAAAGTTTTTTAGTTAACTCTTCTTATATTGAATTTTATTTTATTTCAACCTTATTTTTCGAGCCTAGGTTTGTGATGGATGGAGTGTTATGGGGGATCAGTAGTAATGAGAGGTGAGTTCTGGTAGTAGAAAAATACACTTCATGAACCTAATTCCTGATGTGAATTGTTTTGGGGAAAACCTTTGAAATTGATTCACGGGAAGAATTAATTCACAACCTATAAAATTTACTTACCCTGTAAACACTTTTCACCAAGTGTAAACATTTCAAGAATATATTTTTCACCATGTGTATAAATTTCAAGAATATATTCTTCACAATGAGTAAACATGTCATGAATATATTTTTCATCACGTGTATTCATGTCAAGAATATATATTTCACCACGGGTACATGTGTCATGAATATATATTTTACCTACTGTATAAATGACATGAATATATTTTTCACCATGTGTAAACATGTAATAAATATAGTTTTCACCATGTGTATACATGGAAATAAATTGAATTACATAATGTTTCTTTTTGGTTTAATTTATTTATGTCATGTGATGGGATTTTTGGAAGGAAAATAGAAAAGAAAATGGGGTTGCCCCATTTAAAACCAATCTAGAATTGCATTTCCCTAACACACACCTCCTGGTACATTGTAGAGCCTATAAATTCCTCTCCTCTCCATTTTAAATTATCTATGAAACTCCACCATTAACCGAAACCCCTTCGTGCACCATCATATTCGACCAAAGACACTATTTTCACCTCCCCCTTAGTTGTATTCCTTCTACAGATGATATATAACATTCCTATTTGATCCTGATGTAAGCACACATTGAATCATGGATCTACAAACCTAGATTTTTATGGTATGCATTCTGGTTATTCTTTTGATTCTAAATTCACTACAAACAGATTATCTGGTTCTTGTTGAGAGGAAATAATAGTTAGATTTCTACTGAAGTCGTGGGGTTTTGTCGCATCCCTCTCCACATCCAATGTGGGTGGTCTAAATCTAATTCCCATTTTTCTAATTTTATTTTTCTATAGTATATGTAATATGTGTGATTGTATAGTCACATTGCATGGAATAAAAATAATTTTATAATCCCAATTAAATAATAATTCAATTTTTTAAACCTCCATTGGATCCTGTTGGATCCATAGGCCTAGAGACTAAGTCATGCATGCACCCAACAAGTGTGATAGACTTGGTACATGTTTCATAGTTTAATACTAAGGAATTAACTATAAAATTTTTATTAATTGTGGTATTACATATGAAATTAGCATGACATGTGTTTTATGTGATTTCATAGTATAGAATCACCTTGGATAATGAATTATTTAAATAATTGAATAAATGGGTAAATTGGAAGACTAGTGGTAAGGAGAAGAATTAAGCATTTGGTATTATGTGATTATATTGTGATATACTCAGTATTATGATATATTTTCTATTTTGATATATTTGTCATTTGTGATATACACTTTTGACACATACTATGTTACTTATATATATCTGGTTATCCCCTGACACATGTTATGATTCTTATATAATGAGCTAGGCCCTGACAAATGTTGTGAAGCTTATATACAGGGTTACCCCTTCACACATTTTGCGATACTTATATATTGGGTTATTCCCTGACACATGTTAGGATGCACATATACTATTCTAGGCCATGAAACATGTTGAAATTATTATATATTGTGTTTTGGCCCAATGATATGTTATACCATGTGTTTACGGTTGTGGTTGGAATGGTTATGGCATGGTGTCAATACAGGTTGTGTGGTTTCATAGTTGTCTTTGTAATGGTTGTGATACATACTCAGAGACATTTTGGAGTGATTCTAAATAAGTTTGATTGATGTATTTTATTAATTATTTAATTAACTAATACACATGTTGTTCTCTTTATATCATACACTATTTTTCTCAGACTGTATTTTATTAAACACTATGTTGTTTTCCTACTATGTTTTACTCATATACTACTCCAAATTCCATTTGGTATCCAAATAGATTACATAGATGTAGGTTTTGAAAAGGGAAAAGTACCTTAAAATTAATTTATTGCTTGACAGATGGGTTAGATCTTGGATACGGGACCGACATGGTGTTCGAGACCGTAGAATTTGGAGTTTTTATTTTATTTTTCATGTTCTTTCATTTGTACGACCTTATACGTGTCATTTAGTTTTGTTAATATTTCCATTAAATTATTCTTTTATTATTTGGATTTATTCATTTAGTCTTTTCTTGGATTTGTTGTATTATTATTTATCCATGTTATTTTTTTTATTTTATATACTCGGATATTTATTTATTTTTTCATTGTATTGTAACCTTATACCATGGGGTATAGTCTCCCCAATATATTCACCACACCCATGCTTATAGTTGGTAGCCTCTAGCATATGGGGAGGTGTACTTGAGGTCATTTAACCAACCCATTTAGTCTACATGATAGAGTTTTAGGCACTAGAATGCATCAAAGTTGTATCATATGATCAGATTTTCTTTTCTATTTCTATACTATTTAGGAATTATAAAAATTAGACAAGGATGTGTCAGGTATTTTTAATGAGCTTGTTTATAGGATTGGTGAAGCCTTGTGTGGGGGATATCTGAGTACTAAGGGTTGTGATTATTGTTTATATTTTTCATATTTTATGATTTGATGTTATTTCACATTTTGTGATTCACATGTTTTGTGATGTTATTATTTCATGGTATTTTTAGTCAGGGTGTGGTATGAAGTAATATGAGAATGCATTCATACTGATAGGCAAAAAGGGATATATATTAATATACATTCTTCATGATAGGGGAATACTTATTATACGTGATAGATTTTCATGTAATAACTATTAATTGAGATACTTATTATATTTGATAAATGAAATAAATTTATTAATATAACATAAAAAATAACATGTTAAACCTTTCCTAGAGGTACTACGAGATGGTGGTTCTCTCCCTTTATCACATGTTAATTTTGAACTTGATGATACCTTATGTTCTAAAAAGTGTGTTAGTCTTGTCAAGAAACTTTCTGCATTTATTCTTGAAATTGACTTTCAAGATTGTGGTAATTATCACACCCCTAATGTAGATGAGACAGAGCTTCCTATAGCTCCTGAGAAAAATATAGATGTTCAACTTTTCAAAAACTCCTTGAGGTTAATGTGGTCCAAGGATAGGGAAATTGTTCACATCATACCTTTGATGTCTAATATGAAGAGTGATTTTCAGCTATATCATCAACCGACATTCACTATTGAAGGTTTTCCTTATGTAACTAGGTTCTGAATTAATTTATTCTAGAATATCTTCGTGAATCTCAAGACACCAATATGAAGAGTGGTGAATCTTGTTGCATATATGATTCATAGACTTGATTAGAATTTGTTGAATATTCTGGAGAAATTAGAGTAGTAAGAGGAGTTATCTTGGAAATAATTTTAGACGAAGTTACTAAGACACTTTTATTCAGATACATTGAGGAATAATAATGCTCTTGAGTTCATGAATCTAACACAGGAGGGAATTTCAATGTTGGAAAATACTGGATGTTTCATTGACTCATAGCTCTTTGTGCCATACTTGTATTCTGATAATATCTCCATGGTGAGACATTTTTAAGAGAGGATTCACTATGAGATCAATTCATAGGCGAACATCATTTGTTTGAGTAGTTTAGAGGATGTTTTGTAACAATAAATCATCAATGAAAGTAATCTGGGGGAGGCAATGAGGATAAACCTAGCTATTTCAAAATAGTGAACTAGGAGCTCTTATTTTGGTAGAAAGAAGCACAACTATGAAAATTTTCCCCAAGGAAATAGCGGGAAAAGTGGTCAGGGAATTGGGAAACCATCTTGTAACATCCTGGTTCTGGAAGCCACCCAGAGGCGCCCCGTACCTAGTTGGTCACATGTCTTAATGTGAATTTCCCCAAACATCAGAGGTTTCCGACTATTAGGGAGGGCCTTGAGTGTGATAGTGTGGAAACTATGCCCTCATTTGCAGAGTACACAACAAAATAGAAACAATAAACAATAAACAATAAACAATAGCGGAAGAAATAAGTAATCCATACACAAGTGAATAGCGGAAGACTAAATATGATAAACTGTAGGGGAACATATATAAAATTCATGATACATGTGTCGAAGAAAGTATAAAAACAAATCACAATGCTGGAAATACAACAGTACTAAACCAAGTACAAAAGGAAGGAAAAAAATAACTGTTCCTCAGCATCGCAAGCCATAGCTTGGTCCATTGCTCTCCAAATCCAATGCAATCAAGTGCCTGATGTCGAAGGGTGCTTGCCCTTCTCTATACCTAAAACAATATATTCTGTTTGGGCCCAAAAGCATGATCCAAACCAGGTGTGAGACTAAATCCCAGTAGGCAACCACCCAAAGATCTGTACCTAATAGTCGGTGTTTATATCGTAGGTAATAGTACAATAGGCAATAAACAGTCAGCAGTAAACAGTCAACTATAAACAGGATGATACAAAGTAGTAAACAATCCACGATCAACAAGTAGTAGTGAAGAAAATAGCTAACCAAATGCAATAACCCTCTGGTAAGAACACACATCCAACCCCTCTGGTCCTAACCAAGAAGTACCACAACCCTCTTGGCAGTGCACTTAACTTAACCCCTCTAGTTTGGTCATACTAAATTATAAGACTCTCTAGGGAATCTCACTCATTCAATTCCCCTTATAGTCTAGGGTAGTCTGGGACTCTCTGGGGGTGATCATGTGGTCAATTCCCATTATAGCCCCAAGGTCTAGAGACTATCTGAGGAAGCGCACTCAGTCAATTCCTCTGATATCTTCAGGTCTATCACAAACTCTCTAAAGAATCTTACTCGGTCAATTACTTCTATATCCTAGAATGGTTTAAGGAATTCAAACGAAACAAACAAAGACCCTCTGAGGAAGCTTACTCGGTCTACCCTCCTGTGGTCTATAATATCTAGGACTCTCTGGGAAGCTCACTCTGTCTATCCCCTGTAGTCTATAAGATCAAGACTTTCTGAGAAATATCAAACGGTCCACCCTCCAGTAGTCTATAATATCCAAGACACTCTGGGAATCTCACTCTGTTTATCCCTTATAGTCTATAATATTTAAGACTCTTTGGGAAGCTCCCTTGGTCTATCCATATAACTCTAAATCACCATGTGTTCACGACCTTGTGCCAATCAGTGCATAATAAATCTATATGGACAATGTAAACCTACATATCTACTTGTCTAACCATTCTATAGCTTAACAATCATGTCAGGGAAACAATACTCCATCCAACGGTCACAAGGCAGGGAAAATAGGTACAACGTCCGAAGGCAGAAGAATACCAAAAGGGCCATAAATAGAACAAGGAATGGGCAAGACATTCAATCACCAGCAATTATCCTCATGCATGACCAAATTACCTCTACAAAAGCACAAAAGCAAGGCAGGAAAACAACAGTTGAAAAACGGGAAACCCGCAATATCTCCTTCAAGGGTATTGGTGGAATTTGCACACAAAACTCAAGTACATCAAACAGAATGGCAAAAAACACCTACCTAGATTCCAAGAGATTGATATACTTGAACCACGATGATTTAATCTCCTTATAATGTTGAAGATCTTTGAAAACGTCCAAAACACTCAAACCACGATATCTTGAGGAATAGGAAAAATCATGGAATGAAACTCAAGAAGAAAGAAGAACTCACTTCTTCAGTTCTAACGCAATCGACGGTGGTTGATTTGGAGAACAGACAGAGGCTCAGGGGCTCAGATAAGTCTCGGCGCCGCATGGCTTCTCTCCGTCGAACAAGACCTAGAAGAAGACGTTTATGATGATCAGACGTGACCCCGGTGCATTTAATGGAAAAACAATACACGGCATGTACTTTTGGAGTACATGATGTGTACTAGGATTTTCCATACTCTTCTTCAAGAAACCTCCAAATTTCCCCTACACACCATGTGTGTGGCCCAAACACGGCCAGCACATGGCCTCGTGTGGCATGAAAGTACACAGTGTGTACATATAATGTACAGGGCGTGTACTTTGAAAATTTCCATATTTTCCTCTTTTTCACAAAAACAACAGAAAAAGAAAAACATACCTGTAAGGAAGGTCTAGGTTCTTACAAACATCCCCCCTTAAAGAAATTCATCCCCAAATTTCCCATAGCGAGGCATTAAAGAAGAAACCCTAAACAACTCTGGCCACTGCGATCGTACATTGGCCACCCTCTCCCAAGTCTCATCCTGTACTCGCCTGTGCAATCGTAGCCCCCATACCAGAGGAACAGACCAAACATGGATAACCTTTGCAATGTGATCAAAAATCTAGATAGATTGCTCCTCGAATGATGCATCCACATCGAGCTCAACCTCCTCAGGTTGAAAGACATGAAACGGGTCTGAAAAGTAATGTCGGAGCTGAGAAACATGGAAGATGTTGTGCATAGCCCAGTACCTCTGAGGTAACTGGAACCGATAAGAAACCGACCCAACTCTCTCCAACACCTCAAATGGCCCAATGTACCTTGGTGAAAGCTTACCCAGTCTTTGAGTCGTCTTGTGTCGCAGCCTCGGTGTGACACGTAGGAAAACATGATCCCCAACCTCAAACTCAAGAGGTTATCTCTATTGATCAGCATAAGATTTCTGTTGAGACTGTGCAGTATCCATTCTCTTCTGAATCAACTCTATCTTCTCTGAAGTCTCCTGAAAAAGATGAGGTCCCAGAAAATATGCCTCTCCTACCTCCAACAAGCATAAAGGTGATCGGCATGTCCTATCATATAAGGCCTAGTAAGGTTCCATCTGAATAGTCACTTGAAACCTGTTGTTGTAGGAGAACTCTACAAGAGTTATATGCTTCTCCAAAGAACCTCCAATGTCTATAAAGCAAGCATGGAGCATATAATCATGCACCTGAATCGTATGCTCGGACTGGCCATTATTCTGGGGATGGTATGTCATACTCAAAAGTACATGAATACCCAAGGCCTTCTAAAACCCCTGCCAGAACCGAGAAGTAAAATGTGCATCCCTGTCTGAAAAAATGGAGTGTGGAAATCCATGTAGATGTACAATCTATCGTATGTACAACTGTCCTTGATCATCAACACTAAAGGTCTCCCTGATCGAAAAGAAGTGAGAAACCTTCGTAAGCCTGTCGATGACAACCCAAACAACATCATTCACACGATGCGATCTTGGAAACCCGATCACAAAATCCATCACGAAATCGTTACATTTCCACTCCAGAATGGTTAAATGATGTAAGAGACATGTTAGTCTTTGATTCTCCACCTTCACCTAATGACAAGTAGAACACCTCTTGATGAAACCTGGAACATCCCTCTTCATACCTGGCCACCAATACTAATGGTGTAGATCGTGATACATCTTGGTGACGCCAGCATGAACTGCCCAAACTGAGGAATGAAAATCCCACATCATCTCCTCTTATATATCTACCGGCACCCATACGTGTCCCTAGAAACGCAAGATCTCATCCTCACCCACTATCCATCCAGGAGGAGGGTCCTCTCCTAACACACTCTCCCATAGGACTAGGGCTTCTAAGTCTGATAGTTGCCTCATCTGTACCCAATCTAGAAGTGTAGAGGTAACAGCTACAGAAGATAGGAAAGTCTGTCCCTATCTATCATGCACCATCAAATGCATCTTAGAGAACATAGACATAAGCTTCCTCTCACTGTTGGCCTCTTGAACTGCCTATGTCTGAGTTCTCCTTCTCAGCGCATCAGCAACTACATTTCCCTTCTCTGGCATATAGGAAAGCTCAAAGTCGAAGGACTAAAGATACTCGACCCACCTGCGTGGTCTCAGATTCAGGTCATGCTGAGTGAAGATGTATTTGAGACACTTGTGGTTGGTGAAGACCAAAAAGTTCTCTCCCAGAAGATAGTGTCTCTAACAGTGTAAGGCATAAACAACAACTGCTAACTCTAGATCGTGTGTCGGGTAGTTCCTCTCATGTGGACTCAACTACTGATACCCATACAAAATAACTCTGTCTCCCTGCATAAGCACAGCTCCCAGTCTGATACCAGATTACTCACAATAAATGGTGTAGATCATGCCCGGATTTGGAAATACTAGTATCAGTGCTGACGTGAACCACCCTTTCTGCTCCTGAAAGGCTGACTCATAAGAATCTGACCATAAGAACTTTTCCCCTTTCTTGGTCAGACATGTCAACGGTGCTGCTAAACATGAAAAGTATTGTATGAATCATCTGTGGTTTCCAGCCAACCCTACGTAACTTTGCACCTCAAATAATTTCTTTGGTTGCTTCAAGGAAACTATAGCTCTCACCTTCTCTGGGTCTACTGATACTCCTCTCTCTAAGATGACATGACATAAGAAGTGAATCTGATCCATCCAAAAGTGGAACTTCGAGAGTTTATCATAAATCTGATGCTCTCTCAGTGTACTCAGAACGATCTCAAGATGTATTTCATGGTCATGTTGAATGTGAGAGTACACCAAGATATCATCCAAGAAGACCACGACGAAGGAATCCAAGTATGGATGGAAAACTTGTTTCATCAGCGCCATGAAAAATGATGGCATGTTGGTGAGACCGAACAGAATAACTGTCTACTCGTAGAGACCATACACGCTCATGAAGGCTGTCAGAGGTATATCTGATGGTCTAACACACAACTGATGATAGTCGGATCTCAAGTCAATCTTCGAGAACACTAGGGATTTTCTAAGCTGATCAAAGAGGTCATCGATCCTCGGCAAGGGATATCGGTTCTTGACCGTCAACTGGTTCAACTTCCGATAATCCACACAAAGATGAAAGGTACCATCTGCCTTCTTCACAAAAAGGACAAGCAAACCCCAAGGAGAAGTATTGGGTCAGATGAAACCCTTTCCCGTAACTCCTCCAATTGATTCTTAAGCTCTTTAAACTCAGATGTAGCCATCCTATAAAGAGTAATGGACACCAGTGCCGCTCTTGGAATGTGATCAATAGATAAGTCTACCTCACGCTCTAGAGGAAAACCTGAAAAGTCCTCTAGAAATACATATCTGAAACAGTCCAACAATGGTGGAAAGTCTAACTCTGAAGTCCCCTGGTCATCCAGATAAAGACTAGCAATCTGGGTTGTGACTCTTCCTAGCCCATGATTCTCGGGTCCTGATCGAATCGCCTGGACATCCCACTCACCTCTGTGAATAAAATATTCACCCTCTAGTGATTAGATACTCACTCTAAGGAGATAGTAGTCGATGAATGCCTGAAAGGGAACTAACCAGTCCATCCCAAGAATGATATCATAGCTCGTCATCTCTAGGGCATAGAGGTCTCATAAGAAGTGACAAAATTTAACTTCAAGAGGACACTCTCTGCAATGACATACGCTAACCGATCTGGTCCCCAATGGTGTGTCTAGAGTCAATGTACCGGCAGAGGAAAAGATACATAGCCCAAGGCCCTCCACAACAACAATAGAGATAAAGATTTTCATAGCACCAGTATCGAAAAGAGATGAAGATAAAACAGAGGCTACTAAGATAGTACATCGAACTGTAGAAGGTCTGGGATCCTGCTCATGATGGGTCTACTCCACAGCGAAAGTCTGGACTATACCGCAGCCCTATGACCCTGGCTGACTACCCTGAGCTGATCCACATTTCTTTCACTGGTAACCTGGTGACTGAACACCACAGTTGTGACCTCCACCTCGGCCCAAACGGACGGAAGAACTCCAATTCCCAAACTGGTGAGAAACTGGTGATGCATATCCTAAACACGGGGTCATAGAAGAGCCCCTACCGCTAGCTGTAGGTGAGAAGATCTGACAAAAACCCTGTAGATAGCCCATCTTGCTGTAAGATCGGCACTCCATCGGGTCTCTATAGCAACATGGCCTCATATGTCCACTTCTACCACACTGGTATCACACCACTTTTCTTTCAAAAGATGTGTCTCACCTCCTCATAAGGCCTGCATGAACCATATAAAACTCTCGTAGAACTGTGCATCAGCACCTATGTCTAGAATGACGGTCGGTGCCAAGACTGGCACAATAGGAGGACGTCTCAGTGGCATGACTCTCCCAGGTCAATCACACACCTTATATCAGGATTTTCAAAGACCAAAAACACAAGAATATAATATGGGAACAGAAGAAGAAATATTCAAGTTTTTACAAAACATGACAACACGGCGTGTATAAAAACTACACGGTGTGTTCTTTTAAGCCATTCACATGGGTGTGAACTTCTGCCACAACTGGTCATGTAACACCCCAACTACACGGCATGTTGTCACCACACACGTCATGTACTTAAACTCTATTCCCTTGCCTAAGTCTCCTTACACTGCTAACCCACATGGTCCTCTTAAACCGATACTACATGGCATGTTCCCTACGGACATAGCGTGTACTATATGAGTTTCAACTACCTGTGATGTTAGTTACTCAACCGGCTAGACGGCTAACTACAAAACGGTGTGTACTTACCATACACGGTATGACCCTGAAGGTTTTTCAGAACCACATGTTTCTTCCCACACAGTTAGTGACACATTTTGAAAACTACACGGCGTGTATTTATAAATTACACGCCGTGTATTTTGGGTTTTCCCAGGCAGTAGCTCAAAAACTTCACTGAAGCCCAGAAAACATAGGAAACACGAATTAAGTTTCCAAATTCCAATCCTTAAGGGCCCATACTCCCCGTGAATCAAATATTGACATCGTACACAAGTCATGACAAAGAAACAAGGCAATGGTACCCATGAGGGCCAATAACACCTCAAGAACCAAAATTCGGCATCCATTTAAGCAGAGTACTATACAAACAATTTCTCTATCAGACAGCAGAGATGATATCAAATAATCGATCAAAATAGCATGCATAATCTACACAACGTCTATCACAACAACATGCAATCGCTAATGCATCCTAGATTACATGGCAAGAATGCATGGAATGTAATTTCTAACAAATGCCTATATGTTGCATGAGATGTAATACCCTCATCTCTTCGAGTTGCGATAGAAATAGAACCACAATAACAACAACGGTAACAGAAAAAGAATGTGAATCACTCTAGGTGAAATCAAATCAACTGTAACATAGCAAACCCATAAACTGCAATAAGTGACGCAGATTGGCTTTTCCCTGTACACGGGCTAGCGACTCCTTGGAACAGTTTATTAACAAGTACCTATTTCATCATATCCCTAGCTAATGTCTCCAAACAGTAAGTCAAGAGAAAACAATTCCTCTGATACCACTTTGTACTGTCCCGATTTCAGAAGCCACCCAGAGGCGCCCCATACCCGGTTGGTCTCATGGCCTCAAGCGCATTTCCCCAAACGCCAGAGGCTGCCAACTAGCAGTGATGTCCTTGAGTGTGATAGTGGGGAAACTATTCCATCATTGTCAGAGTACACAGCGGAATAGAAACAATAAAAAATAAATAAACAATAGCGGAAGGAGTAAATAATCTATACACAAGTGAACAGAGGAAGACTAAATATGATAAACTGTAGGGACACACATATATATAATGCATGATACATATGTCTATTAAATCAGCCAAAAAATCACAATCCTAGAAATAAAACAGTACTAAACCAAGTACATAAAAAGGAAAAAAATTAACATCTCATCAGCATCGCAAGCTATAGCTTGGTCCCTTGTTGTCCTACTCCAATGAAATCAAGTACCTAATGTTGAAGGGCGCTTTCCCTTTTCTATACCAGCTACAATATAATATATTTCGGCCCAAAATCCTGACCCAAACAGGCTATGAGACTAAATACTAATAGGCAACCACCTGATGATCTATGTCTAGCAGTCAGTGAGTATATGGCAGGTAATAGTACAATAGAAAGTAAACAGTCAGCAGTAAAAAGTCAACAGTAAAAAAGATGATACACAACAGTAAAAAATCCACAATCAACAAGCAGCAGTGAATCAAACAGCTGACCAAAAGTAGAAACCCTCTAGGAAGAACACACATCCAACCCCTCTGGTCCTAACCAAGAAGTACCACAACCCTCTGGAAAGTTCACTCAGCCTAGCCCCTCTGGTTTGGTTACAATAAATTATAAAACTCTCTGGGGAATCTCTCTCGGTCAATTCCCCTTATAGTTTAGGGTAGTTAGGGACTCTTTGGGGGTTATCATGAGGTCAATTCCCCTTATAGCCCCAATGTCTAGAGACTCTCTGAGGAAGCACACTTGGTCAATTCCTCCTATAGCATCAGGTCTATCACAAAATATCTGAGGAACCTTACTCAGTCAATTCCTCCTATAGCCTGGAATGGTTTAAGGAATTCAAACAAAACAAACAATGACCCTCCAAGGAAGCTCACTCAGTCTACCCTCCTGTGGTCTATAATATCCTGGACTCTCTGGAAAGATGACTTGATCTATCCCCTATAGTCTATAAGCTCAAGACTTTCTGAGGAAGCTCACTCGGTCCACCCTCCTGTAGTCTATAATATCTAAGACTCTCTGGGAATCTCACTTGGTCTCCCCTTTATAATCTTTAATATTTAAGACTTTCTGGGAAGCTATCTTGGTCTATCCCTTATAGTCTAAAGAACCTGGTTCTCACGGCCCCATGTCAATCAGTGCATAATAATGTTATATGGACAAAGTAAACCTACAGAGCTATTTGGCTAACCAGTCTATATCTTAACAAGCATTTCATGGAAATAGTACTCCATCCAACGATCACAAGGCATCGAAAACAGGTACAGCTTTTAAAGGTGGAACAAGACCAAAAGGGTCGCAAACAGAACAATGCATGGGTAAGACATCAAAGCACCAGAAATTATCCTCATACATTACTAAATTACCTCTACACAAGCACAAAATCAAGGAAGAAAAATAACAGGGGGAAAACAGGAATCACTCAATACCCTGTTCAAGTGTATTGGTAGAATTTTCACACAAAACTCAAGGACATCGAACAGAAAGGAAGAAACCACCTACCTGTATTCTAGAATATTGATATACTTGAACCATGATGATTGAATCTCCTTATAAAGTCAAAGATCTAAGAAAACGTCCAAAATTATCAACCCACGATATCTTGAGGACGAGGAAAAATCATGGAATAAAAATCAAGAAGAAGAAAGAACTCACTACTGTGGTTCCAACAGAATCAATGGTTGTCGATTCGGAGAATAGATGAAATCTCGGGGGCTCAGAGAAGTCTGAGTGCCGCACAGCTTCTCTCGGTCAAATGAGACCTAGATGAAGACGTTTATATTGATCAGATGAAACCCTATTGCGTTTAATGGGAAAAAAAAAAGAAAATACACGGTGTGTAATTTTGGAGTACAAGGTGTGTGCTAGGCTTTTCCGTACTCCGCTTTAAGTGGCCTCCACATTTCCCCTACACACCATGTATGTGGCCTGGACATGGCCAGCACATGGCCTCACGCGGTGTCAAAGTACAGGCGTGTACTTATAGAGTACACGGCATGTACTCTGAAAATTTCTAGAATTTCGTCTTTTTCTCAAAAACAATAGAAAATGAAAACATACCTGGAAGGAAGGTATGGGTTCTTACACATCTCAATACCATATTCTATTGTAGTACAATTAGTGTAGAAAGTTTTGCAAAAAAATGTCCTCAGTGTTCATACCTTGCTCTAGAGTGTCATTCTTACCGAAGATTTAGTCATCTTTTGATGTTTTGGGGAAAATGTATTTAGAAAAATAGAGGCATAGAATCAAGACAAACACCTATGTATGTAAGGGGATTATCTACCCCATAAAAGACTGGTAACTAAAGTTTTAATGGTCATTCCGAATGAGGTAGAGGATGTGGTACCTCTGGAGTAGGAGTGGAAGTATCACTTCGAGGGAACAGTGTAAGGGAGTTAGAATGGAGCCCATTGAAGAGGGTTTAGTTAGTTGCATGATATACAATCTAATCAGACTAGTTTATATGCAGTACCTTCTTCCATCATAGGAAAAATTCTTGTATCATCTACCTTATCTTTAATTTTTTTTATATAAGATAATTATATTCCATTATATCTTATCTTTTTAAAAATGGTTTGGGTTTGATATGGAGATATTACATAGTTTCATGACTATTGATAAATCATTGGGAGCATGATTAGTGGGTAAAAAATGAAAGGAGTGGTCTCTTGAAATTGGTGGCTATCATTTCCTTTGGTACCTATTTGTGTTAGAAATGAGAATACTTTATTTTATTTTGGGTGTGTATTTTAGAGTTCTATACTAGGATCATGTAAACTATTATCGGAAGAAATATACCTTTATATCACGAGATGGAGGAACCTATACTCATAGGGATGAGTGGGATATTCTGGTTATTTATGTATAACCAATTCAATGTAGATTGAATTGTCTCATGAATCAGATAAAAATACTTGTTATTAATGATGGGGCACTGAAGTAATATATTTTTCCTCCAATGGTGGACCATTTTCAGGATGATTTTTCAAAAGAGTTATATGGATTACCACCTGAGAAGGATATTTATTTCATCATCAAATTGGTTTTAAGAGCTGAGCTAGTTTCAATATCACCTTATAGGATGGAGCCAATATAGCTTCATGAGTTTAAGTTTTAGTTTTAATATCTATAATCCAAGGGTTTCATGTGTCCTAGTATATCTCTATGGGGTTCTCAAATTCATTTCTCCAAGAATTCTGGTGGTAATTTGTGTTTATATATGGATTATAGAATACTAAACTGAATGATGATAAATAACCAGTATCCCCTTCTATGCATTGATGGTCTCTCTTTTCAGTTGAGAGGTTCTAGTATTTTCTCCAATATCTACCTGAGGTCATGGTACAATCGGATGAGGCTGAGACTATAGAACATAACATATAATTCTCTTAGGAGAAGGTGTGGATTTTATGAATTCATCGTGTTGTTGTTAAATATGAAAAATGTATAAGTAGAATTCATGGAATTAATGAATCATGTCTTTCGTCCTTTCATAGATCATTTTTTGGTGTTTTTTATGACAATATATTATGGTAATCCTAGTCAATAGATGATCATTCCCAGCATCTTGACCTCGCCGTGAGTGTATTAAGAGAGAATCAGATTTACACCAAGATATCCAAATGTTATTTATGGATTGATATAGTGCACTTCCTTGGTCCGGCTATCTCCGAGGTTGGAGTGTCATTGGACACAGATAAGTTTGCAGTTGGTATATATCTATATTAACCCAATAATTTCTTCATTATTCATAGTTTTCCTGGTCTATCAGGCTATTAATGGAACATCATCATAGTCTTCTACCATCTGGAATCACTAATGTATATATTGACCAAGAAAGGGGTGAAGTTTGTTTGGTCAGATGATTGTGAGAATTATTTCCAATATTTGAAGAGAAGGTTGATCTTAGCCCTGACCTCACCTTAACTAAGTCTGTTATGGAGTATATTGTGTATTTTTAGGCATATGGAGTTGGACTAGAAGCAGTTATGATTCAGGAGGACCATGTGTTTTCTTATAGCTCTAGATATATGAGACCACATGAGAGGATTTATCCCACTCATGACCAAGATTTAGCTATGGTGTTACATGTCTTCAGATGTTTGAGACACTACCTTTTGGGTGATAGGTTTTTGGTGTAAACATACTACAAGTTACTCATGTATATATTTTCATAGAAATACCTAACCCTTTGGTTGACAATGTGGGTTGAGTATCTACATAATTTTGACTTCAAGATGGATTACACACCAAGAAAGGGTAACATCATTGCCGATGCCTTGATTATAAAGACACAAACAGACGAAGTATGGGAATATTCTGATTATTAGTGGTTGATGGATCTATTTTTAGGTATTTATATTGATGTTAATGATTCCCTAGGATAAGTATCTCTATGTTCGATATCTTTTATACCCATGATTCAAGAATGAATCAAGATGGACAATTTATTTGATCTGTAGGGCTTAGTTCTGAGAGATATCATATATGGTGGAGACATTCCCATAAGATGGTCTCTTGGAAATAGAATTTCTCTTCTTTTTTATGGTTGAATATGGGTTCATATTGGTTTTCATGAGGATCTGATCAGATAATTTCCTAAATCTAGATTTGTGTTACATACTATTTTGATAAATATGTGCCATGATCTCCATACACTATATTGGTTTCATAAGAGGAAGAAAGAGATGGAGGGATTCATAACGAGATGTTTCACCAGTCCGCAGGTGAAGGCTGATAATCATAGGCATGTTGGGCTATTGAAACCACTTCCCATTCAAGAGTGAAAGTGGGATGATGTCACAATGGATTTTTTGATAATATTACCTAGGAAACCTCACACAAATGATGTAGTATGGTTGATTGTGTATCGAATGAAAAATGTATCCAACATCGTTCCAATCAAAGATACCATTACCATTTATGGTATGGGTATTATTTATATGCGTGAGATATTTTGGTTGTGCGATCTTACAATGATCATTATTTATGATCAAGATCCTCGTTTCACTTCTCAATTTTATAAAGGTATTCATAAAGATTTGGGATCATAGGTTCTTATAAGTATATCTTATCATCATCATACTATGGAAAGTCTGATCAGACCATTCATATTCTAGAAGATATGTTGTGATCAAGTGTTTTGGATTTTGGAGATTCTTGGGATCTTTATTTGGAAATCTTGGAGTACACATATAATTATAAATTCAAAGAGATGATCCAAATGGATCTCTTTTATTCTTTGTATGGAAGGATATTTTTTTCACCTCCTAGTTGGTTTGAGGTGGGAGAGGCAGTAATTTTTGGACATATTCTCTTGAAAGAGACGTTCGGGTGGGCTTAGTTAAATAGAAAGATATTGGTGACCATGTAGAGACAATAAAAATCATATGTTGACCATCAAATATAGACTTAGGATTTTTATATTGGTCACTGAGTTTTTCTTTTGGTGTCACCTAGATGGGGAAACACCATATCAGAAAACAAGGGAAGCTAGCACTCAGGTTTTTCAGGACTTTCGAAATAGAGGAAAGGGTCGGTCCAATGGCACGCCATTTCATCCTCTATGGTGTTATAGTTTCATCCATGATTTGTTTCATGTGTCTCATATTTAGAGATATTATTATAACCCTTCTCATGTGATAGAAATTTATGGTGTTGAGTTCGATGTTGATTAATCCTTTGAGAAGCATCTGATCTGTATTATGGACTATAGTGAGAAGAATCTCAGGGGGGAGACTATGCCTCTAGTACGAGTAATGTTGAAACATTTTCATATTCAAGAGGTGAAATTGTATATGGACTATTTTGTGAAATCATATTGGCTAGACTTGTTTGCCGGTACCCTATAGTGATTCATGGACCATCTCAGGGATGATCTGTTTTATTGTGGGAAGGTTTTAAGATCCCAAATTTTTTTAGATATGACTCTTTAAATTATTTTTGTTAAATGTCCTTATGTTGGGTTGTCTTTCATTTAAACCTGGTTTTTTGATCCTAGGTTTTTGATGGGTTAAGTGTTATAGGGATTTAGTAGCAATAAAATTTGATTTATAGATAATGAATAAATACACATCATGAACCCAATTCACGATGTGAATTATTTGGTGCAAAACCTATTAATTTAATTCAATACAAGAATTAATTCACATACACAATAATTTACACACCCTTAAAATACATTTCACCATGTGTAAACATTAAATGAGTATATTTTTCACCATCTATAGACATTTCATGAATAAATTTTCACCATGTGTATAAATATCATGAATATAATTTTCACCACTTGTATTCATGTCAAAATTATATATTTCACCGTGTGTTGACATTTCAAGAATATATATGTCACCATGTGTAGACATGTCATGGATATACTTTTCACTGTGTATAAACATGTCATGAATTTATTTTTCACCACATGTATACATGTCATTGAAGTTAATTACACATTTAATATTTAGTTGATGATTTTTTAGTGTTTTACGACTTGATTTTTTTGGGAAAAGTAGAAAGAAATGGTCACACCTATTTTTAACCCCTCCAGCATCATGGATTCCTAACATATAACTCAATATCCATTGTAGATCCTTTACAGACCTCTTCTATCCACTTCAGACCCTCTGGAAACCTTCACTATCAAGTAAAGCCCCTCAACGCAGCACCATATTCAATTAAATAACGTATGTGCTCCACCCTCTTAATTTATTCCCTCTTTTGGATGATTTTTGAGAGTCCTATTTGATCCTGAAGTAAGAGAACATTAGATCATGGATATCTGAACCTATACTTTTATGGTATTCATTTTGGTTCATCTTCTAGTTCTTGATCTAGAACTAAGGAATTATCTAGTTCTTCATAAAAGGAAAAAAATTTGATTTCTATAACCAATGTGAGATATTTTCACTGCCGTATTTTCTTTCAAGGTGGTAGGTCTAAATCAAATCCCTAATGGTATGATTAAATTTTTCTATATTATATGAAATAGGTAAGATAACACTATCATGTAGAACACATGACCAAAATAATTGTATAAGCCATATTAAATAGTAATTTATTTTTTAAACCATCATTAGATCCCATTCAATCCATAGGTTTAGACACTGAGACCAACGACCACCCAATAGGTGTGCTGGAGTTGGAACTTTTTTCTACATGGTTTGATTTTCTTTAGATCCTTGAAATTAACTACAAAAAATTGATAAATTTTTTGCTTACATTTTATTTTAGCATGAAATGTGTTTTAAGTGATTTGTTGGCATGGAATCACCATGGAAATTGATTGTTTAATTAATTAAATAAATGGGTAAATTTGAAGACAAATAGTAATTAGAAGAATTAACCATTTGATCTTATGTGAATATATTTTGATATACTCAATGTTGTGGTATACTTTTTCAAACACTTTCGTCTGTAATATACACTTGTGAAACATGATGTAATGCATATATATAATTCTATTCCCTAACACATTCTATAATATTTATATATCATGATGGACTCTAACACATGATATGAAACTTATATACCAAACTATTCCCTAACACATGCTACGATGCTTATATATCGAGCTATGCCCTAACACATATTCTGATGCTTATATATCAGGCTAGGACCTAACACAATATTTCATTATTATATTTTCTACTAGGACATGATGTATATTGATATACTTATATAGAAGGTTTTTTCCCAGTGATATGTTATACCATATGTATACAGTTGTGTTAGGTATGGTTTTACTACATGCTAAAGGATATTCTAGTGTGGTTCCAAAGAAGATTTTTTGGTTTCATGGTTATGGTTGGAATGGTTGTGATATACGGTCATAGAAATTCTATATGGGTTCCAAAGCAGGATGATTAATGTATTAGAATAATTTTTTAATTAATAAATTCACATGTTGTTCTCTTTCTTTCGTAAACCATTTTTCTCATCCATGATTTGATTAGACACGGTGGTGTAAAACTACTGATTTTTACTCACACCCTACTCAAGACTCCATTTGGTACCTAAGAAGATTACATGGATGCATGTATGGATAAGGGAAATGACCTTATATATTGTTTATCATTTTTCAGATGGGTTCGAGCTTGGAGATGGGACCAACACGGGGTTTGGGACTGGGGTCTTTAGATTTTTTATTTGATTATTCTTATTCTTTTATTTCTACAACCTCCATTATTTCATTTATTTTTACTCATCTTGTCATTACATTCATATTCTATTATTTTGATTTATTTGGATGTTCTTTTCTCATATTTCGTTATATGATTATTTATCCATATTGTTTCCGTTATTTTCCTCACTTTGGTATTTATTTATTTCTCTACTGTATTGTAACTCTATACTATGGGGTATAGTATCCCCACTATATTCACCACACCCTTGCTACTAGTTGGAAGCCTCTATAATATAATGAGGTATTTTCAAGGTCACATAACCAAACTAGTCCATCTACATGATAGAGTGTCAGTCCAAGGAATGTTACACTTAACCTGGAGTAGATACTTATCCCAATAGTGAATAGATAGTCATCCATGGGCATCCTATATTAAACCATTTTCCATAAAAGGGTGGACAATGATAGATAAATCTAAGAATTATATATGGAGTAATGTCTAAAAACCCTATAAATTGTCCCACCCATGGATAAATTATACAAACTCTTACATGTTAGAGTCTCATGGGTGTCCGGATCCCAAACAAGAGTATCCCTTGTTTGCATGAAGGGGTAATCATAAAAATCTTTTATATGAGGAAAGATTATATTCCATATGTGATCTAAGTATCTTATAGATTTTTATTTATAGATAATTATTCTAATCTTGGAACTCATCTAACAATACAAATCTCATCTAGTTATCTTTATAGAATTTTAGTTTTGAGTTGAGAGCATCCATTGAATGTGCTTCATGGATGATTTAATATACTTCTTCAACCTATGATAGATTGAAGAAATGAGATTTTACAATGTACCAATTATATGATTACCAATGAATCTTTATATTACAAATGTAAAAAAAATCTCTGGTTATTAATCATAATTCTCTATATGAGTTATACTTGAAAGGCTTCACTTAATTTGTCTGAATTTTTTATTCCAAGGCCTCCTTATTAAATGAATTTACTATAGGTACCCCATTTAACTAAAACATCCTTTATTTCATAAATGATTAAAATATTTTTGAAGTTCATATAACATTTTTATAGGATTTTATGTAAATATCTTGGCCCTTTATTTGCTATAAAAGAGTAGAGCAGCTTAGAAGTGGAAGTTTATTTTACAAGGGAAATCTAGCCAGCACGAAAATGTGATTTTTCAATATAAGAAGAAATTTGGAATTTGATTTTGTCATGGATATCTATGAAATATATATACTTAGGCCTTCCCAAAAATATTTTACTTCCAAGTTAGATGAAATTAAACCTTCCTTATTTACCACCAATACTTTTTAGGTTTGACATTCTACTATGAGTGTTATAGAATTGGTAAAAAAGATAAGTGATTTTACAAGTTTTATGTGTTAATTTGAAAGATAAACATAATGATAAAGTATCTTATTTATAGTCTTAAGACTTCTCAATAAACATTGAAAATATAATATCAAATAATCCGCATAGAATAGGTGAGTAGCATCATCAATCCCTCTATCATCTTTTATGGTTGTGATGTGGTTCTTCTCCACAAAATCAAGAATACACTAATTGAGATAATCCCCAAAAATACTGAAAAGGAAGGTAAAAAGAGAGTCCCCCTCTCTAATTCAACACGATGATAAGAAAAAAAATCAGTGGTTCTATTTACTAAATTAAAATAAACTAATTTATATAGGGTCATAATCATCTCATTAAGACACCTTAAATCCAAACTCATGCAATACCGTGATCATAAAGTACAACTTGTGGAATCAAAGTTCTTCTTTATATCCGTTTTTAGGTAAATACTCCATTTTCATAAATTATTCCATAAAATATTAACGTATTTAAATGTAGTCAATAAATAGTCTTCAAACCTCCTTCCAGGAACAAGTATAAACAAATTATTGGAGATAGCTTGTTGATAATATAGGAAATAATAATAGCCAACATCTTACATAAGATCTTATAAACAGTGTTAGAAATGTAAATATGCCTAAAATAATAAATAGAACTTTAAACATCCATTTTATTTAAAAGGAACAAAAAAATATAATTCATGAATTTTATATGTATTCCATTATTAATGAATATGTAGATCATTTTCATGAAATCATCTTGAAAAAGTTCTTTTATTATAGTAAGAATTGGTTGGGGAATCTATTCGGCCCAGGTGTACTCTTAGTTTTAAGGGAGAAGACTCCAACCCTAACCTACTACCTTCTAGTAATTATTATAATCATAATATTATCCATATTTTTAACTATTATAGGAATTCAATTTTTATAATCAGCAACATTGGGTGATTATCAAATGTTTAAAATCTCTTAAAATAAGAATACCATATGCTACCTGAGCTCTTTCATCCCAGTGATAATATCATTTTCATTTTTAAAATAAAAATGGGTATCATGTCCTTCTTTAATCTTTGGAGGTTATTGAGAAATGATTTTTTTCAATTCCTTTTCTTAATCCATTAATATTTGAATTTATCCTTTAAAATGGATTACTTCATATAAATCTTCTCATTTAATCAATAATGTAACTCCAATTCATTATTGAATTGTGGTAAATAAAAAACTTTACCATGCATGTTCTAAAGGTACTCCAATTCCCTTTCCAGATCCCTAATGTCCCCATCTATAGAAACAAATGTCCCATTGTTCTATGTTCTAAGTGAAAATTTAAAACATATAATCTTTGAAACATAGGCGTAAAAATAATTTGTGCATTCAGTCTTGTTCCATTCCCCTTGAACCACTTTTATATTGTCCTTATTTTTAATACATGAATTATAAAATATTAAATGGATAGGACCCCTTTTTATTATAGCTATTTTGGTGGTTAATATGGGAAGAAGATCATAGTTGTTCTTAATAGGGGATCTATATTTAATTTCCCCCCACTGCTCAAGAGCCTCAAAATTAAAAAATCTTAAATCTATTTTTCTACCACAATCCTATTAACATATTTCCTATACCCTGTGTACCTATCACCGGGAAGAGATACATCCACCAATTCACTGATATATATATATATATTCTATGAACTCCCTACTAGAGATAGCTATATGTTTCTCCCCTTTTCTTTCATGTGATCCCAAAATGTATTAATGTCACCTAACCACACCCAGAGCCCAATTTTTTCTTTTTTATATTTAAAATATCCTCATAAGGACTCCTTAAATATTGGTAATTTGAGAGAACATAAATAATAGTACATATCAAATTGTTAAACTCATGGAATTCCATTGTTCTGATCATTTTCTTCTAGTATGAACTACATACCAATTACTAGTCTTCTAGAGACCAGCACCCAAAGGGTTTTTACTATTATATTACCATCATTAACTCTAATAGTATAATATCCAAAAGAAGAAAATTTCATGGCCTTGATCATGGATATAAGACTTTTAGGATTCAAAATACCAGTTATTAAAGTATGATGGGTTCTAATTAAGATACTTAGAGAATTGGTAGTAGATGAATTCACAAGCCCTTGAAAATTAAATAATTGAAAATTAATTTTTTACCATTTTTGGGTTTTTACTTTTTTTCATTTGGAGATGGATTATTATCTCAAACTCGTGCCTTTTATTTTCTCTTTCTTACAAATTACTGCATAGTAGTGGAAGAATCATGTGATTCATCCTCTTGGTGAGACTCATTTTTCTTACCATAATAAGGTTTCTTGTCATTATATTTATTTCCAAGATCTATCATATCAGGAGAATAACCCCCCACTAAAAAAAATCACCTTTCAATTGTCTATTTCTTTACATTTTTTATCCCCTTCAACCGATTTGTTTTTTTTAGTCTACTCATATATGGGAATCCCATATTCCTCCTCTTCTACATGATTCACCTAGTTTTTCCCAACTATATACTGATTCAAATATGGAAGATTAGGAATAGTAGGAGGATATACAAGACACTCCTATAGAGTTTCTTACTTTACTCTAGCATCACAATATTCTACCACTAAGACAAATAATATTATTTTTTTCCTTCATCGTGGTATTTGGGTGAAATGGTGGTTCTAAAAATTCCATTTTTAGGATTTCCTTTCTAGACCTTCAAGCTCCTACCCTAGTAAGAATCATATTTTTTACCAATATAAACATTTCAAGTGGACATACTCTTCCAAATATTCTACGAGGAGCTTGGTTTATTTGATTGAATCTTTTGTACTTTCCAACAATTAGATTCCTCATGCCATAAAAATTTTATACAAGAACACATATTATAGGCATAAATTCATATTCAAATCCAATATCAATTTCTTCACTATTCATAATCAATGTAATGTTATAAATATTGTGATTCATGAGATACAATTCAACCAAAAATATTGAATAATAACCATACTTACCCTTAGTAGTGTTTTCATCAATCTTGTGGGGTGAACCAATGCAAAAGGAAATACCCTTCAATATTATAGTATTCAAAAATAACCAACTAAAGTTATATATTTTGAACCACACCTAATAATTAGTGTGTTTATAAAGGTGAGGGTTAAATTAAATATCTCATTACAAGATTCTAAATATTATTGGATTAAAACTATAGAAACTTGAATTCCAAGGTATATATATTTGATACTATTACATTAAGTTTAATTGAAAGTATCCATTTTCATTTTTAACGATCCTATAACTCTCAAATCCACATATCCAATTAATATTAAACTTAAATTACTCAATATTTGGAGGTTTATCACCCTTATCAAGAATGAGCCTTCCAATAAGGGAGAACTAATAGAGGTCCAAACTCTTCGTAAGGGACATCTGATTAACAATGAGAGAAGGTGTGTCATCCATATATCTTGTGATACATGACTCCCATAATTCTAGATATAATGGATCATCCTCCCCAAAAAACCTCTTGGAAAATTTCCTTACAAAGGATACCTCCTTCTTAAGAGCCTTAATTTCATTCATGCACACTTCCACATGTGATGATGATGGATGATATGTAGACATGACCAGTTAAGAAAATAACGATAAATATAATAGATTGAAATTATTTTGGGACCAACAAAAATAAGATTCACTGAGAGCTTCAACCTCTATAATAGTAAAGTAATATATTTATTTTACACATATAAGATTGTGTTAAAAAATATTTTATGCGTATCTATATTTTTTTTAAACACTATAAACATTTTATCAAATAATATAAATTGTTAAATTTTAAATAATGAATCTAATATGATGTTTAAAATTATAATCAAAAAAATAATCACTCATGAGAAATTAATGTTAAATAATATAAATAACTCTTAATAATTAAAATGTAATTTTCTATAAAAACTCTTCGTATAGACCTTATATATTATAATTTAAAAGTTAATTTCCAACTAATTAATAACTTAATTACGTTAGATGGAGCCCAAATTCAGATTCATCATGTTAAATTTTGTTAATATGGTTCATATTAAATTTTTAGTGATAAAATAATTTCCATGAATAATATTTAATAAATATTAATATGGGATAAATTTGGTAGTTTAATGTGGCATGAATTTTACTAAATAAATTTGACAATTAGAACTTCTAGAATAAATTTGGTAGGTTAGAAATAAAACCTATATATTCAACTAACATTTTCCCACCAAATTAATTTGACTGACCAAACCCACCTAAACCATCTAAACCCAATGTGAAATCATTATTAGCACTCACCTAACTCTAGTTTCCATGAAAATTCCATGTTTTCATGTATAAAAGAAGATTACTCCCACTCATTCTCTCATCGTCTACACCCCAATGGAATTGATCATCATGTTCCCCTCTATCTCACTCTCTAAATACCTTCCATGGAGTTCCTAAGGGTCTATGTATTCCTCCCATGTTTTAAGGGTCTAATTATAAATGTAAGGGTTCTCCTCCTCCTTTTGATTCAAGTAATTATCTTGTGATAAGACCTTTAAGTATCAATTGATTATCCTTTTATGTGTTCATAATCAATCCTTTACGATCCAAAAATAAATTTTTATTTTTCAATTCCATAATTTAATATTGTAAATATACAACCGTATTTTCATTCATGGTTATTCACCTAGATATATTATCCTTCATTGATTGGAAACTTTTATGTTTGAAACCCACATTCCAAAATAATTGGATTGAAATGATGAAATATATTCTCTTATTATATGATCGATGTGAAACACATAATGATATCCCTATGAGGGGTTCTCCCTAACAACACTCTGATGAATTTTGTAAAGAATTAATATCTAGATATTACATTTCCATGATTCCATATTAGTATTCCTTGGTAATGTTTTATGATACCATGATTAATAACATTGGTAATATTATTTTACGACACCTTAGTGATAATCGTTGGTGATATGTGTATCAATGCTTCATGTTTATATTTTATCCACATTTCCATGTTATTTTTCATCTACTTATGATCATGTTATTCCTCTTTTCCTTATTTTCATGATCTTATATTATCCCTCATGTTTTACCCATGATGTTCATTTATGATTTTTTTCATTGTTTGTTCCTTACTTGGATTTATTCTCACCCATTTATGTTGAAAAATGTACCTAAGAAATATAATGTAATTATGGGATCTAGTAATTTATTATAAATAAAACATTAAAGGAAGTTATATATATATATGTATGTGTTCTTATGTGATCAATCTATTATGTTTCTAGTTTCCAAGACACTATAAAAAAGGTCCTGAGGAAAATATCAGGGTGATAATTTTATTAATTAATTATGTTTAAAACCATGCATGAAATTGTGGGGAGTTACATGAATTTTATTATTCTTTACATTAGTTTTATTCTTGTATGGAATGGGATTTTTTTAAATTTTCTTCTGAATAACATTCTGCCAATAGTGTTTTTTCTTTTTTTGGTATTCTAATGTATTTCCTTTTGAACTAGCATAATCATTATACTTTCATCAAAAATATAATCACATTATTTTCACCTATAATATAGTTAGTTTTTAGATATTGGTTCATCGTCATTGGATAACCACTTAGTTACTTTGAGTACTTATTCACATGAATCAACATTTTTCATTTATCAAAGTCTTTTTTCTTCTCTATATGTATAACTATTCTCAATTATTTTGGCCAAATATTCGATCACCCATTCTTAATATTTTTAGATTTATTGGAGTTTTCAGATAGTTTTCACAGTTTTTATGTTTCATTTATTTGGAAAAGTTTTCATATCCTTATACGGGATGTCTTCAATCAATCCAATATTCTATTTTATCTCTAAATTTATTACCTTTTAAAATTTAATCTGTATTCGTTTAGTACTAATCTTTATGAAATGATTGTAGTGGTCTATGGTGTGGACATTTTACCATAATATAATTATCTTCTACCTGCTATGGAATCTTGTGAGTATTTATTATTAGAATTCTTGGTGTTTTTTACTCAACCCTTTTTCTTCAGTTGAGAACCATTCTTTACTTTCTCTACTCCCATGGTTGTTTTCTCTTTTTTTCTCACCTGCATTGATTTCTATTGTAGACTTATTTTCTTTTAGAATATGTATATTGACTAATGGGAGCATACCAGGAGTCCACATACCTATGAACACTTTTGAATAAATAATTGTCAAAGGTTAAAGGAGATAAAATATATTTTTAGTGAAAAGATTTGTTCATTTTTATTAATTCTAATTTTTAATGGAAAGTGATCTCTTGACTTAAACTCTGCTCACCCTTTCTTCAGGCCTCTATGATATTCTTTATATTTAAATATTACGCCTAAATTCTGTTTCTTTATGCATAAATATCTATGAGTACTAATAGTTTCAAATGAACCTCCTTATTTCCTATATAGGTAATCTGAAAATATTTATTTTCCTATTTTTTTAAAGGAATCACTAAAATCTTAGGATGTTATTTGGGGTTATTTTTATTATGTATGATAATTTCCGCCTTTGATGTGATTTTTTACTTTTTTTTTAATTTTTATCTATCCCAACATGCCCATATTTAGATTTGAAACGTATACTAGAAGAAAAACATTAGTATTATTGGTTTTATCTATAATTGGGGAAACTTTTTCAGGAGCTTGTTAAAGTTTAATCGATGATTGAATTCAAATCCTTATTTTAGATAATTTTAGTCTAATTGGATCTATGAATCTCAATATATTTTTTTTCAAATCATAATTTATCTAAACTATTTGAGAAATTCCATCTTGTTTTGGTCCCATATTTCATAATGTTACATCAACATTATGATACTTCATATTTAGAGAGTTCTTCAAATCCTCAACTAATCTCAATTTATCTTTTCGATCCTTCTTCAACTTCTTGATATGTTCTTCATGAATTTTTATTGATTATTTTAAATATTTATCAATATGTTTTATTAATTTTTCTTTAACCTCAAATTGATTATCTTAAATATTTATAGAGGTTATGTACGATATTTTTAGTACATGGATTGCTTCTTTAAAAAAATTCCACAGAATTATCAAACCAATTTCATTGAATCATTTCTTCATTAAAGGAAATATATTTATTATAAAAAATATTTATTATTTCTTTTATTCTATAAGGTTTTTGAAATTTTTTCACCTTATTAATTTCATTCCAAGTGAATATTCCATTTCATTAACATTTTATTTCATCTATGATTTTTCATTAAAAATCCCCCAAACAAAACTAGGTATAATGTGACTAGTTCAATAGGGAATTTCCCAACATAACTTTTAGTTTCATAGTCTGAGTCCTAATTAGATATGATAGAATCATCATACTCATAATATCTATACCATTAACCACTTTATTTACAAGGATTACTCTCATCTAATTTAATAGTTATACTCTTACCACTATAATTAGTTTCATGTAGTGATTTATCCTTTTTATTCTTTGAATTTATTTTCTAGTTCTTAGAATCTATTTTCATTGTGCTCCTTAGGGTTTTCAATAAATATCTAATATTATCATAAACATAAGAAAAATTATTTTTTATCCATACAAGGGATAAAAAAATTATTGAAATATATAATTCATATAAACAAAATATATGTAATTAGAGACAGGCCTAGCTAGATATAATATAACATTAAGTGTTTAGTAGTTGTGAAGGGATACTAAGATGGGGAGAATCACTATACCCAAATTTTACTAAGTTTTACCTTATTTCATAATTATACCCTCTTGTACTTAAAAATCGCACTCGTTTAAGATATATGGATCTATAAATGCACATTAAACCCTCATTTTGGTATACAATTGATAATTGAAAAGAACAGAAACACAAAATGCTTTTACAAGGTTAGGGTTATTCAAATAAATGTAACCCTTACCTTATATGGAAATTGTCAAGATCCATATTTTATTATCTATATAATTTATATAAATTAATAGTTTATTTTTATTAGAAAATTAAGGGTATGTTGTTATCTTATAAATTCCTAGGGAAGTAATCATCCACTTCCCCATTACTATATCACATGGTCGATGTTGTCTCACATAAATCCATCTTCTCGACTGGATGATGGTGACGTATATATGGGTACCAATAGTTAATCAAGGTTCCTTCCATAAACTAGTGAATAGGTCATTAACTACCCATATATTGTCAAAAACACTACATGAAATTTTTTCTTTTTCATTAACTCATAATTAGAATGGTTATCATAGATGTATATCCAGGTGTGTCACACTATCATCTTTCTTCAATACTCTCAAAAAAATGATGATCAGCAACAATATTTTCAGTGTATTATCATCTCAATATTATTATATGAAATGAGGAAATAATATAATTCTTATTATTTTTATTCTTCTTTAACACATCAGTTCTCCTGGATGCATCAGGTTCTCCCTTCGATACACAGATTATCTCTTTAAAAATAGTATTTCTTGTTACACTTCTTTGACTAAATTAATATTTCCATAGTATGAGACCTATAAAAGGATTATCTTGTGTCTAATTTTTATTCTTCTATAACTATCAATTTTATATTCATATAATCATGTATATTATTTTTTATATTATTTTCCACTTTGTGATATGGAATCTTCGTCATTTACAGAAACAGACTATCCCTTCTCATTCAAATATCATTTAATCCCAAACAAGGTCTTCCTTGTTAAAATATCTTTCAGACTTAGGTATTTTCTTCACTATGATATATTTAAATATACCCCCTTCAATTCTTCCACAAAATGCACATTTAATTTATTTTTGAATTCTTCATCCATGTGTGCATGTATTGTGATGTGAAGCATTAACCCATGGCTAGGAATACTCTGAAACTCCAGCTTATACCTCGATTTTTTTTATTTAATATAAATTTGAATAAAAAATTCCTATTTTGATGTTTATTTCATTTAAGAAAATTTATCTTATTGTCTAAATTATTTTTATTTTAACACAATCAATATTGAGAATCTCATAAAATTCATCCTTTATAAATTATATAAGTGTTATCTTTAGGATAACTTGTATGCAGTTTCTTATGACTCATATGAAAATCCATATTACTATTACATAGATACATTTACTTCTGAAATGAATGATAAACAGGTCCAATGACTCATATGATTCTTTGGAATAACCTATGTGTAGATCCAACGACTCATATGTAACTCTTATATGATTGATATGCCAACAATATTTGTTATTATTTTCATCTTACCTTATCAAATTTTCATCATAGTGTCATAATTAATCTTACTAAACTAATGGATTGGTTGATATATATCTTTGGAATGTCTATTAGAAAGACCTAGAATTAATCGTATGCATATTTTTTAGGAAGTTGGGTTCCCTGCACCCAAATTAATGGAGCACCTCCATGATCCAAATGTGTTGAGAACTTGTGTGGACAAACATATGTGATCCACCTATGTGGAGAACCTATGTGACCAATACTACACAATCCACCTATGTGGAGCACTTGTATGACTAGCATGTGCTCCACACCAGTGAGACCACTATAACTAGAAGTTTGACTTATGTGACCAACTAGCATTAACCACCTGTTTGAGTGACTCACTCGAACTACCTTCTTTACCCAGGGTCCCACGTTTGCCTATAAATTATAAGGAACCGTCCTTAAAAACATTACATAGAATTGAATTAAATGAATAATTCACATTGAGGATCCATTCAGGTTTAGAGTTTTATATAATTTGGTCATAACTATTACATTACATCCCAAAAGTTATAATGTATACTCTTCTACTCAGTTGCCATATTTTTCACAAAATAAAAATTCTTGAAAAAAAAGGGTCATGCCTAGTTCCATGCTTTACACATCATGACTTTTCCTAGATCCCATCCTTGACCCAATTCCACTTTATGTCCTGTGAAAAACATTTCAAAAATATGGGATGGGCCTAAAAATCTCAATAAGGGATACACAAATAAGGAAAACTATTAGTTTTTTTAAAAACAATAAGTAAGCCATGAATACTTTATCATAAGAAATAATTTTCCCCTTTATGAAGTAGTAAATACTCTTAACTAAATAAAATATCATTTCTTACCATTTTGTAACCAAAATATTACCATAAAACCCATATAAATGACACATAACATATATAGGTAACTTGGGACATAAACATACTTAAATGGAATAACCATACGGTCAACTTACACACATATAACTAAATGGAATAGTCATATGGATGACTTACATACCCAATTCATTGAAAGTTATAATGTAACCACCCTTCATAGTTTATCACAACACCACTCTTCATTTGGTTTATCACGTAACCACCCATAAAATGTCTATTTACCATTATAAAATCATAACACATACAACAAATATAAATTAATGAAAACATTTCCACAATTTAATCAAAATACATCACATAAATATATTGAAATAAAAAATCTATTATCAAAACCATTTTCAATACCGAAATATATAAAAGAGTATATGGTATTTATTTTCCTTTTTAAAAACAATATGTCTTGTTAAGGAAACCAAAGATCAAATAATACTCACAGTGGCTGAATGGTAGTGGTCACCGCATTCATTAAAAGAAAAATTCTTTGTTTTTTTTTGTTTAGTAAAAGGCTTCGTAGAAAAATATTCAATTTTAATGAAATTAAAAATAAAAGGTGTTTATATGGCGTGTAAAATAAGGTCATGTATTAAAACAAAATATGCCTCAATGAAAGGAGATTGAGACAAATTCCCTTACCTCATGTCTGATTTGACCCATTCATTCTTTAATATCCTGAATAATAAACTAAAGTTAATTTATACTTTCTTAATATCCTTTTTCAAGTTTATTATTCCTTTTATATCACTTATTACTATGTTATAAACATTATGTAATCATTTAAGTTAATAATGGTCGTCTTTTCGATATTTGGTACTTGAGTCAAAAATGAACTTTTTATAATTGCAAGTTGTTCATGTGGTCAAAAGATCATTATATACAGAATTATATTCATGATTTAGATATCATATATATTATATACATACATTATATACATGTATTTATAACATTACGTAACATTTGGAGGTAAGAAATGAGATGCACTGTTCAGGGAGACAGTGAGTCGTACGTATGCATGAACACTACTTTCATTTATATTTATTATTTTAATGGGATTAAAACATAATTAAACCTAGATATATTATAATTATAGTATAATATCATATATAATATTATTAACTCCATCCTTTATATGTCCCACATATGGAAGTAATGAGTCATATCACTTTGAGGGGGCGGTAGTCCTCACTTCCTCAAATAAGATTATCGCATTTTCCCATAATGGAAACCATAATGGTATTATATAAATAAAAAATATAGAAGCCTAAAGAACACATAAACATAATATAAATCATATATAAATACAGTTCCATCATAATGGACACTATGAGAGGTGGTTAGAGAAAATTGAACAATCATCGTTTCGTGAGCCATTAGTTTGTCATCCACAGAAATAGAATGTTATTTACCCATTAAATGGAGGTATGTGAAAGTTTAGTTCGAATACATATAATAACAACATCCTAGTATATTTATAATAATGGTTTTTTAATAAAATAAATTAATAAAGAGATTTTAGGGGGTCGGATAAGTAAAATAAAACAAAAGAACTTAAGAGAAATTGTTACCTTTAACTCGGGTAACTCCCTTTTGTTTGAACTAAGAGGACTTTTTGAAGTGACTTCTGCATATGTTAAGGATTCTAAGTGGTATAGAGGAATATTGAGAGCTTATTTGGGTAGTTTTTGGAGGCTCTGAGGGGCTTGATATGTTGGATTAATGGGTTAGATGTGAGGGATTTTTATAAGGGGGAGGAGGGGCTCTTTATGAGTGTGTAAAAATATTGTTTTATTATATAATGATTTACGGTTTATAAGGTCCAAAACTTATTAACATCTAAAATAGGATGAATCATGTTCAAAATAAAATCATACAATTAGAATTTGATAGGTTTTAGATATTATTTTAATCATTATAATCTTATTTATATAAATCATTTATTAATGAGGTAAACACTACATCAGTATTGTGTCATAAATAATTTAATTTATTTGATGTATAAAAATTATAAAAAAAATACCATGTTGTATGAAATTTGTTTTATATTTTTAAATAGTATTTATAGTCGAAAATATAACTTATATAACCCTATGTAAAAATAAACTTACCAAAATATGTTTTTTTGTCGGTTATGTCTTTACTTTAAGTTAATTAAAACAAAGTGACATTATCAATCTCATGTGGCTCCATGGGGTTCCAAAATCGACCCAAATATTCCAATGGTATGGTATTTATCAACAAATAAGATTAGGACACATGTTAGGGTAATTTTATATTATAATAATAATATTTGTTTACCCTTATTTTCCAGATTTACCCTTTAACCATGGTAAATAAAATTTTTTACTGAAGTAAATATTCATAATGTCTAAAAAAAGTAACCTATTTTCACAATTTGGACCTCCTGATTCCAAATATTAAATCCATGTTTTCATATTTAAAACACAAAAGTGGAATAAATTAATTTACAATTAATTCCTATTGTCAAAACAAAAAGCGTGTTTTTTAAAAATATTAACTATCAAAAGATTAACACCTGTTTATGTCCAATTTCAAAGTGAAGTTAATTCCAATGACAAACATTAGAATAAATAGTAAAATTATAATATAATTACACTTTAAACAAATTGAAAAGAAATTATAACAATATAAATAAATTAGATTAAAAGGAAGTTTTCAATAAAAATACAACATTTTTCACTTTTCATTAAAAAATGAATTTTATCAAAAAATACCAAAAATTACCCAAAGTACATTTTTATGTACCTATTATAAAGAAGAATTTTATTTGGTCAAATATATCATATAAAAATTACCAAAACTATATTTAAAGATTTTTCTCCATTAAAAGGCGGTAAATCGACCTTTAAGGTAAATTATTCTTAAAATTGGATTAATTCACATTTTAAGACTCTAACTTTTATTGGATAAATGTAAAAAAAATTTACAAACATATATAATCATATTAAAGTTAGTAATATTCATTCCCTCCAATAAAATGGCTAGGAATTAAATACCATTTAAAATAATAATATTATATTGTTAATGTAAGATTTCAAAGAAACTCATTATTGCGTATCGGGTATGCCATCGAACATAGAAACACCTTTAAAGTAAAATTAATATTTAATTCACGGATATTAATAAATATTAAAATGTCATATTTCTTTATTTACCTGAGATTTTACATCCTTCCCCCCTTTTGGAAATTTCAATCTCACTATTTTATTCACTTATCAAATAAATGGGTGTATTTATCCCTCATAACATTTTCAAATTCCCACATTGCCTCTTCAACCATATGGTTTTTCGGCAAAACTGTTGAATTACCCTATTCCGCAATAATTTCTCTCTTCGTTCAATAATATGGATTGGTTTTTCCTCACAGGAGAGATTCTTTTCCAATTGAACTACCTCTGGCCACAACACATGAGATGGATCTGGAATATAAATTCTCAACATTGGAACATGAAAAACATTGTGTACTTGGGACAAACATGGAGGTAAAGTCACTCTGTATGCAACTGATCCAAATTTCTCTAGGATTTCATAGGGTCCAATGATCCTCAGACTCGACTTTTCCTTATCACAAAAATGCATCACACTTTTCCATAGGGAAACATTGAGAAAGACATGATCACCTACCTAAAAAAAGATCCTTCCTCCGATTATCTGTATAAATTTTCTGCCTGCTCTGAGTTGTTCTCATGTTCTTCGGAATCAACTGAACTTTTTCTACCATCTCTTCTACTAATTCAGGTCCCATCAGTTTCCTTTCACATACTTCATCCCAAAAAGCTAGAGTTCGACACTGCTTCCCATATAATTCCTAAAATAGAGCCATATATATACTGGAATTAAAATTGTTATTATTAGAAAATTCATCCAAAGAAATATGTTTGTCCCAACTTCCCTGGTAATCCAATGAACAACCACGTAGAATATCCTCCAGGGTCAGAATTTTTTATTCTGACTGCCCATCTGATTGAGGATGAAAAGTTGTACTAAATTTTAATTCAGTGCCCAACGACTTCTGAAGGCCTTTCCAAAAGTTAGAAGTAAACCTAGTATCATGATCAGATACAATGGAGAGGGTAACACCATGAAACCTGAATATCTCTTTAATATACAACTGAGAATGTTAATCTAGAGACAAATTATCTCTAATAGAATGAAAATCAGCAGATTTAGTCAATCGATCAACAATAACCCATATTGCATTATTACCTCATGATGTCTTTGGTAATCCCACAACAAAGTCCATGGATATATTTTACCATTTACACTCTGGCACTAGTAAAGTCTGAAGCATCCTTTTTGGTATATACCACTCTTCTTTATTATAATGAAAAGTCAAACACTTCACCGTAAAATCAGTAATATCTCTTTTCATTCCCCCACTAGTAATACTCCTGAAGATCTATGTACATCTTAGTACTTCCCTGATGAACTAAAAACGGGGAACTATGAGCTTCACATAACAACTCATTCTTCAACTTTGAATCACAAGTCACGCATAATCTCTTTCTAAATCTCAAAATACAATCATTATCAACATTAAAATCAGGAAAATTACTCTTCTGAACCAACACTACCTTTTTTTGCAAATCACTGTCTTCCTTTTGTGCTTGCTTTATTCTGTCTGATAGAGATGATTTCACTAACACCTGAAACAAATCAGAATAATTTCCCACACCAACAACTTCTATACCAATGTTCGTCAAATAAAAAACCAAAGGATCTCAATCAAAATGTTTAATGGTCAATGAAACATTAGTTTTTCAACTCAAAGCATCAGACACATTATTTTGCTTTCCTAGATGATAATGAATTGTGCAATAATATTACATGATTATTTCTAGCCATCTCCTCTATCTCATGTTAAATTCTTTCTAAGTGAATATATACTTTAAACAATTGTGGTCAGTATATATTTCACATTTTACTCCATACAGATGATGACACCAAATTTTTAATGCAAAAACAACAGCAGCTAATTCCAAATCATGTGTAGGGTAATTTAACTCATGAGGTTTCAACTGACGTGAAGCATAAGAAATTACCTGATCATTCTGCATAACGACACAACAAATACCATTCAATGAAGCATCACGGTAGATGACAAACTCCCCATCTTTGGAAGGTAGTGACAAAACTGAAGTATTCACCAATCTTCTTTTCAATTCTTGAAAACAATCATCACATTCTTTTTTCTATATAAACTTAACACCTTTTCTAGGTAAATTAGTCATTCGACTAGATAACCATGCAAACATTTCAACAACCCTCTGGTAATAACCTAAAAAACCAAGAAAACTATAGATCACAGTTATATTTGTGGGACTTGGACATTCTTCCACAACTTTTGTTTTAGAAGGATAAAAAATTATGCCATTTTTTTGAAATAATGTGATAAAGGAACCTAATTTATTATTACCATAACTCACACATACTAAATTTCCCATACAGTTTCTTTTCATTTATGTTTTGTAAGACAACCCTAAAATGAATTCATTTTCCTCTTTTCTTTTAGAATAAACCAAAATATTATCAATGAACACAACCACAAACTTATCCAAGAACTCGTGGGAATTATATTCATAAGATCCATGAATACAACTGGTGATTTGTTTAACCCAAAACGAATAACTAAAAATTCATAATGGCCATATCTAGTACGAAATGTGGTCTTCAGAATGTCCGCTTCATTTACTTTCCACTGATGGGACCCCGACCAAAAGGCAGTCATTAAAAAATACTCTGCTCTCTAGAGCTGATCAAACAAATCATCGATATGAGGCAATGGATACTTGTTCTTCACAGTGATGTTATTGAATGCTCTATAATCAATTCATTGTCTCATTGAACCATCTTTCTTTTTAACAAACAAGACAAGATCACCCCCTGGTGATGTTCAAGGTTGAATGAAACCTTTATCTAATAACTCCTGCAATTGCTTTTTTAACACTAAATGTTAAATTTGGGTCATTTGATAAGGGGGTTTTTAAATTGTCTTAGCATCAACAACTAAGTCAATAGAAAATTCGACTTCCCAATCAGGTATAATACCAGGAAACTCATCAGTAAAAACATCAAGGAACTAATTTACCACTGGAAGATCATTAATCTGAACAGTTCCTTTATTTTCAACAATACGTGCAAGGTAACATTGATTTCCATCTTTTACTAGTTTCTTAGCTTCCTGATATGTTATCAAAAGTTAGGGTTCATTCTTTTAAAAAAACTAAAATTCTTTCTGAAAGGAAACCTCTTCAGCTCTACAGTAAATCTTAGCATGATCAACAGAATGCCAATCCATACCCAAAATAACATCAAACTATAATAGAGGCAAAATAATAAGGTTTGTAGGTAGATTATTTCTAGACACAAGCATATGAAGGTTCTTATGTTTTATTTTTGTCTTAAGATTTACACTTGGTGTTTTTACCATAAGATCAGGATTCATATCTTGATATGGAATTCCAAATTTACAAGAAAAATTATCATAAATGAAAGAATGTGTAGACCCTAAATCAAACAACAAATTATCATAATCTGAATAACCAAATAGTGTACATGATACTACTTTATTCTAAGGCCCAACATCTGCAGAAGTAGTTTCAAAGGATTTCTCCACCCCTTTCTAATTTTAATTTGTCTGCTTTCCCTTAGTTGTGTTCTTCTTTGGACACTCATTTCCATAATGACCCATTTCATTGCACATAAAAAAATTTACCGATGGATTTCCATTGCCTATTTGATTATCTTCCTAATAGTTACGAGAAATATGACAAAACGTACCATGCCAGGAGCACTTTCCAAACATTGATAAACATTATCTAGGATGATTTTTACCACACTTATCACAAGATGGATATTTTTTTCTTACCTCTAGTTGTCTTTGTTGAATTATTTCCCTTTTCTTTTCTATTGGACCTTTTATTCTATTGTTTTTCAAAGAACACCTGATCATCAAAAAACTCCATTTCCACCTTCTCTTCACATCGAACAACATTTTCATAACATTTTAACTCACAAGAGGATAATACTCTCTGATATCGCGGCTTTAGTACTGAGTAAAATCAATTTATATTACTATCAAGATCTCGAATAAAATTTGGATCATACCTTGCCAGTCGAGTGAACATTCCTTCGTAAGTATCCACTGAGTCATCCTCCTACCTCAATTCTAGGATTTTCTCATCCTAAGATGAACCACCTTAGGAAAATATTTCTCAATGAAAATACTTTAAAATTCATCCCAATAAACTGTACCAATCTCCACACTATCCCTAATATTTTTCACCATTGACCACCATTGATCAGCTTCACCTTCAAAATAGTAAACAACAAGACTATCCTTTGGATGTTCTGAACACCCCATAACATCAAAAAATTTCTCTAGTACTTTAATCCACCCTTATGTTAGGACAGGGTTAGTTGAACCTCTAAATGATGGGGGATGTTGCCTCCTGAAATGCTCTACTTCTGACGTGTTCATCTGTGGTTTATTTGGATGATCTCTTGCATGGATGAAACCCCATTTATATCCTAATTCAAATGTTCCATCACTGCAACAAACTATTCAGTTCAGATTCCGACCATCTCAGGTTCCTAATTTGGAAGGTTGTATTCCTCTTGATGTCATCCCAACAGAGCTACCTTGTTTCCTCTGCAGAAAACCATTCTAAACACGAAAATATCTTTGGTGAATCAACATGGTAATCTTTAAATGCTATATCACTCCAATCTTATCATAAATTTATTAATGGATATTAATTTAACAATATCATAACTTCTATTGTTATCTAAACTAACCTTTGTTGCCAAATATAAGGACTCGGCCTTAAGAACATTAAAAAAACTTGAATTAAATGAATAATTCACATTGAGGATATTTTCAGGTTTATAGTTTCATATAATTAGGTTATAATTGTTTCATTACATCCCAAAAGTTACAAAGTAGAATCTTCTACTCAGTTCCCATATTTTCTACAAAATAAAAAATCTTGAAAAAAAGAGTCATGTCTAGTTCCATGTTTTACGTGGAATGACTTTTCCTTGATCATATCCTTGACCATATTCCACTTTATTTCATGTGAAAAAAATTTCAAAAACATTTTATGGGATTAAAAATTTCAATAAAAGATACACAAAGGAAGAAAACATTTAGTTTTTTTAATACAACAAGTTAACAATGAATAATTTATCAGTATTAATAATTTTCACCTTTATGAAGTAGTAAATACTCTTTAATAAATAAAAAAATCATTTCTTACCCTTTTGTAACCAAAATATTTCCATAAAACCCATATAAAGAACACATAACATATATAGATAACTTGGGACATAAACATACTTAAATGGAATAACCATATGGTCGACTTCCACACATATCACTAAATGGAATAGCCATATGGCCCACATCTATACCCAACGCATTGGATGATATAACTTAAAAAACCATCCTGGTTTATCACAGCACCACCCATCATTTGTTTAATCAGGTAACCTCCCGTCAAATGTCCTCATACCATTATAAAATCATAACACAAACAACAAATATAAAGGAAAGAAAACATTTCCACAATTCAATAAAAATATATCACTTAAATATATTAACATAAAAAATCCATTATCAAAACCATTTTCAATACCAAAATACATAAAAGTGTATATGGTATTTATTTTCTTTTTTAAAAACTATATGACTTGTTAAGTAAACCAAAGATCAAATAATACGCGTAGCGGATGAAAGGTCGTTGTCACTGCTTACGTTAAAATAAACATTCATTTTTATCATTTAGTAAAATTATTCATAGAAAAAGATTCCCTTTTAATGTAATGAAAATTCAAAGATGTTTATACAGCATATAAAAGAATGTCATGTATTAAAAAAATATGCCTCAATGAAATGATATTGAGACGAAGCCCCTTACCTCATGGCTGATTTGACCCATTCGTTATTTAATCTTATGAATAATAAACTAATAATAATTTCAACTTGCTTAAGATCATTTTTCATGTTTATTATTCCTTATATCACTTAATACCATGTTATAAACATTATGTAATCATATATGTTAATAACAGTCGTTTTGTTGATATTTGGTACTCAAGTCAAAAATAAACTTCTTATAATTAAAATTTGTTCATGTGGTCAAATTTTCATTATATATAGAATTATATAAATGATTTAGATATCATATATATCATATATATCAAGTATATTCATGAATTTATAATAGTAAATAACATTTGGAGGAATGAAATGAATCGCATCTTTCATGGAGATGGTAAGTCGTGTGTACGCATGAACTCTACTTTCATTTCTATTTATTATTTTAACGGAAGTAAACCATAATTATACATAGGAATATTATAATTACATTATAATATCAAGTATAATATCACTAACATTATCCTTTATACTTCCCACATATGGTAGTAACGAGTCATATCACTTTGAGGGGGCGGTAGTCTGTACTTCCTCAAATGAAATTATCACGTTTACCCATGATGGAAACCATAAAGGTATGATATAAATTGAAAATATAGAAGTATAAAGCAAACATAAATATAATAAATATAATATATAAATATAGTTCCATCATAATGGCCACCATGAGAGGCAGTAGGATATAATTGAACAATCAACGTTTCGTGAGCCGTTAGTTTTCCATCCACAGAAATAGTATGTTCATTACCCATTAGATGGAGGTGTGTGTAAGTGTAGTTCGAATAATTCTCATAAAAACATAATAGTATATTGAGGATACTGGTTTTGTTATAAAAGAAAATAATAAAAATAGTTTTCGGGTTGGAGAAGTAAAATGAAACAAAATAACTTAAGAGAAACTGTTACATTTAATTCAGGTAACTCCAATTGGTTTGAACCAAAAGGACTTCTTGAAGTTCCTTCTTCCTACGTTAAGGCTTGTAGGTGGAAGATATGGATCTTTAAAGCTTATTTGGGTAGGGTTTGGATGATTCAATTGGCTTGATATGTGTGGGAAATGGTTTAGAGGTGAGTGCTTTTATAAGGGGGAGGAGGGGCTCTTTAAGAAAGTGTGAAAATATTATTTTAGTATATAATTATTTTCGGTTTCTAAATGTCCCAAACTTATTAAATTCGAATATAATATGACTCATGGTAGAAATAAAATCATCTAATTAGAATAGTACATGTTTTGGATATTATTTTAATATTTATAATCTTATTTATTTAAATTATTTATTAATGAGGTAAACACTACATCAATATTGAGTCATAAATAATTTAATTTATTTGATGTTTAAAATTATTAAAAACATCCATGATGTAATAAATCAATTTCTTTTTCTGAAGAATATTTATAATCAAAAATATAACTTATACAACCCTATGTAAAAATTAATTTACTAAAAGATATTTGTTTATGTCATTTTTGTCTTTACTTTAAGTTAATTAAAATAAAGTGTCATTATCACTCCCATGTGGCTCCATGGGGTCTTAAAATTGACCCAAAGATAACCATGGTCTGATATGTATCAACCAATTGGATTAGTACACTTGTTATGCTAATTTAATATTATTATTATAATATTTTTTACATTTATTTACCATATTTACCCTTTAACCATGGTAAGTAAAACTTTTACTGATGTGAATATTCAAAATTACTAAAAACAAAAGTTACCTATTTACACAATTTGAAACTCTTAATTCCAAAAATAAAATCCATTTTTCTAAATTCAAAACATAGAAGAGACAGAAATTAATTTAAAATTATTTTCCGCTATAAAAACAAAAAGCGTGTTTTTTAGAAATATTAACTATCAAAAGATTGACACTTGTTTTCGACAAGTTTCAAAGTGAAATTAATTCCAATTACCAACATTGGATTAAATGATAAAAATATAATTTGATTACACTTTGAACCTAATTAGAAAGATAATATAACCATATAAATAAATTATATTAAAAGGATTTTTTGAATTAAAATACAACATTTTTCACTTTTCATTAAAAATTGAATTTTATCAGAAAAATAAGGAAAAATTACCCAAAGTAAAATTTGATGTGCCGATTATAAAGAAAAATTGTATTTGGTCAAATAGAACATATAAAAGTGACCAAAACTATATTTAAGGAGGTTTCTCAATTAAAAGGCGGTAAATCAACCTTTAAGGTAAATTATGCTTAAAATTATATTAATTCACATTTTAAGACTATAACTTTTATTTTATAAATGTAAAAACTTTTAAAATATATATACAATCATATTATAGTTAGTTCTATTCAATACCACCATTAAAATAGCTAGTCGTTAACTACCATTTAAAATAATAATATTGTATTGTTAGTGTGCAACGTAAGTTTTCAAAGAAACCTATTATTGTGTATCGGGTAAACCATCGAACATTGAAACCACTTTAAAGTAAAATTATTATTTAATTAACAAATATTAATAAATATTAAAATGTCAAATTCATTTATTTACCTGGAATGTTACATAAATAGTACACATGGGCTCCCCATTTTTCATGATTGGAATATGAAGAGTCAACTCAAAGCTCATGTTTCCCAATTCCTTTTATCAAGTCATCCAAACCCTCATGTAGATTTCCAAGCATATGTAATCAGAGGGAATTAGAATGATTCAAGTGATTATAGTTCCTTAAAGGTATCAAATACCAATGACATATATGAGGAACCACCATTCCTACTCCAATCACACTAGAGAGAAGGTCCCTTCCTTGGTTAAAAACATGAGGGCCACTATTCCAAGAACACTTGAGGAAACCCTTGGACATCCAAGAAATGTTTCTCCTTAGTGTGGATTCTTGGGTTGTTCTTAACCCCAGAAATAAAGACAATTTCTCTTAAATAGAACATGGATGAGGTACCTCCATGTATTCCCAAGTAACACAAGGATGAGGTACCTCCTAGTCCTCCCAAGTATCGCCTATATAAACCACCCACCAGCCCATCTCTCTCATACCACCAATGGTAGGGCCTTCTCCTTGGGACTCTTGTTTGAAGGAAACCAAATTGAAACCTACAATGAGGCCTCTAGACATGTATAATCAGTGAATAGAATACACCAGCATGTCACCCATTTGACTGTGAATTCCCATGGAAAAATATGCACCATAGTTATCCTACTTAATAGGTAGGGTCCTTGGGGTTTTTTAAAATGTTCACCCCCTCAGTAATTAGAACCCCAACCTTGGAGGTTGTTTTAGGTACCTCCATGTTTTTTTAGTGAGATAAGTCACTTACTTTTCCATTTGATAAGGGCTAGTGTTGTATCCTTATATCATCATCTCTTAAACAAGGAACTGTGAATCCCTTATTGAGTAAAACCCTAGTATTATTTATGGTACATCTCCCACTTTCCATATTCTCACCCATATCCACCAGTAGATGAAGGATATTTTACAAAGTTTCAAATCTTCCATTTTCTTTTGTTTCTCACAACAATCATGACTCATGTGGGCCTAGAGTTCTATAGTGATCGTATCACTATCATATTAAAATATCCTTCAATTGGGCCTCCCTTATCGATGAAATCCTCAATGTTTTTGAACTACATGGGATTTTATTTCCATAATAACAGGATATATAGGAATCTTCCTCATGTTTCCAACCCAACACCTTTAATCCATTATCATCCCTATTGGTCCATATTCCATATAAATAAATATCCCCGCCTAAGAGGATATATTCCTTCTAGGTCCTTTTTAACTCATCCTCATCAGACCAAATTCATGATTCAAGCCATCTCATTATAGGGACATATTCCCAACAATATCAACCATAATGGAACACTCATGCATAATCATCACACCATCATTTACTAGGAATCTCCTTCAATGAAGTCCTCACCACATGACACTAAATTTCACGTTCTGGTCCTTATCTCATAACCCTAAAAGGTATGATGTGTCACATTAAGTTAAAATAAACTATATGGGTACTAATTCCTTTCACAAGGATATTTAGGAAGACCCTATTATGGTCTCAATCTAGAGATAGAAGCTCTAACCACCTACTTGTATAGAGATAAACTCCATAGCACCCAATCATTAGGCTTCTAACCATTACCATTTAAACAAATCATTACCATGTAAATAAAAAATATATATGGAGAACCACTGATACATATCGGTGAATCACTCAATAGATAACCTATAATATATATAGATGGTTTCATTAATATATAACCCCTTATTCATATAGATGGATCACATTTCATGAATATGTTATTGATTACAAATGAAAATGGTGACCAAATTTATTTTAAGGTTTATAAACGATTATTAATATGAATCAAATCTATAAGGGTCCTTGAGTAGGAAAAAAATCCCTCCAAAAAGTTTTGATGAGCTATAACTTTAATTATATTTACCAATGTGAGTTCCTAAAGGACATTGGTGAAATGCCCTAATGGTCTCCTGCATTTGGAAAGAAGTTCCATAAACCACCATGAATTTGGGAACTGTTAGGTGTTTCTGGTGCCATGAATAAAACACATTGGAAACCACCAAAAATGGATACGGATGTGAAACAAACTCCCATATGTTTAATTATATGAAATTTTTTGTATTGATTTCAGCATTTCCCAGAATATTGATTCAAACATTATTGTGTAACATTCTATGCCCTTTTATGATTCATTTACATCAATGCATTAGAATATCAAGAAAAATGTATGGCATGATATTATAATGGAAACAACGATATGATATATTATATCATATCAAATGATATAACCTAAACCATAAAATATTCATTTACAATAATTGATTTTGTATAATATAATACTTTTATATCATCTAATATGATATATTCTAAATACCTCATATAAATATAGGCTTTGTGTCATATCTCCACCAATCACCCACTTTCACAAAATCTTTATAGACTTTGTGTCATTATTTTTAGTATTCTATCATATATAATAATTGGTGTGATAATATCCAAAACTACTTTTGGATATCTCTGAAACATGTTCTGAATATATATCATAAAATTCAATATGTATCACATCATATGAAATACCCTGTGAATATCTGTCCAAAAATCCTTTTGTATTACCACTAAAACACTTTTAGATCTTCTATTTGAGTAAACATAGATCCATTTTCAATAAATTACAATGTGTAACCCCATAGAACATTGTAACATTGGAGAAAATATGAATTCCTAAATTAATAAATATAATAATATATAGTCCTAATTCAAACCATTATTGTTACTCCAACTATATAAGTATTAGTCATGATCTTCATCAAAAACTTGTATCTCTACCTATTTCAACAACCTATATTATATGAAATTATACATAATCATATAATCCCCTTTTCAAAGACATCGAGTGATCATGGTATATGGATTTTTTTTAATCCCATATAGCTTCCTCATATAGTTTTAATTCACTGATTATAGATTGATTAGGTTGGTCAATAAATCAAATGTCATTCGTCAAAGTGGATGATCCCATCACATTCCCCACACCCAAGTAGATATTTTAATCACATGTAATTAATCTTTGTATGTACATATAATTCCTCAATCTATATCAATCAAGGGAAGAAATTTCATAATTTTCATATGATACAACAAATCTGAACTTGGTTAAGATCAAAATAGAGACATGACCAGAAATGTACCCAACCACCCCTTGATTAGATAATACTCTAGGATTTATTATGAGTGTTTTCAAAGTATGAAGGTTATCATGTTGGATATCTCTCCAACCTCAAGTATGTAGATTTAATATAAAACATTAACACATGATATACCAATGATATAGTGTATGAAACTACATTTTTTATACATTGTGGTCCATCTATCATGTAAAACTCATATTATAAATTATGATAACAATACGTATCTATATATGACTCTAACCTTAACATTTCACCACAACCATTAATACACTGTGTTGTAATTTGGTTAAGAGGAACTCAAAATTTTACTTTTAAAGGCCAATTATTAATTCATTCCACGTAATATATGAAAATAATGTGAAATAATGATAAAATGGAGACTTTATTTTGTATAACATGATACATTTCATATTCTTAAACATTATTAATAATTTGAAACAAAATCATAAAAAACTAATCTCATCATATCATATATGATATACTTCTATATCAGCCTTATGTTCTTTATACTTTTAGGGTTTTCTTAAACTCAATACATTTCGATGTAATTCCTACCAAATATGTATGATTACATCTAATAAAACCCTCACACTAAGTATTTAATGACTAACTTCAGTGAATAAATTAAATTTGATTAATGGTGAGGCTTAGGAATCATATTCTTAATGTTCAACTCATTGAATATGTAATCAAACTTCATTACTTCACAAAATCAAATGTTATGAGGCTAATAACATTTTTTATACTTATAAATATATATAACATCATCATCATCATCATTGTAACCTATTCAATAAAAAAATTCCTTGAAATATTTAATTTACTAATTTAAATATTTATATTAATATTTTATTGACATACCCTAAAATTTAAGTATATTAAATGACATTAATTTTGTATTTTGACTTGAATAATATTTTATTTATTTAACTATAAACTTCACCAAATCTTGAAATAATCCTAGTATCCTCATAATTTTTTTTATAATATCATTCTAAGAATCAAAAACACTTTTTATAATAAATAACACTTATTTTCTTTTAGTATGAAGTTTTAAAAATAATCAATTGAAACCCACATCTAGTATTGTATTATAGGTGTTTCGAGCATTATTAAGAAAATAATAATTAATATTTTAAAATATTCCACTTAAGGGTGGTTGTATCACATCCTTCATATTTTAAAAAACATCAAGATAAACACTTTTGTCCCATATAAAACTCATTTTATTCTTACCATATTTCCAAGCATGTCATAGATTCTAATGAATCACAAACCATGTTTATGAAGACCGTAATTCATGATTGTATCTTAATTACATGATATATATAAAATATTCCATTATATACATTCACAATACCTTTTAGGTTTATAGTTTTATATATTTTGTAGAAACCAATAACTAACAAAACCCATGTATTTTTCAAACAATAGATATTTTTCCACTATATAAGTGACTACTTAAACCATAAAAAGCCTTAAACATCTCGAAAAAATTCTTCTAATGAGATACTCTTCTTGAAACAACATATGTATTACATTTTTCTATATCTTGGGGAAATATTATCATAATAACTGGTGATCTAAAATTCTCATTAAAGCATACAAAACAAAATCAAAACATGTCTTTGGTGAGACATGAGGTATAACATAAGAATATGAACAAAATAAAATCAAGAAAACAACATGATTCCTAGATTGATCATAGGTACATGAATCATAACTTTTGAATGTGGATACAATATGAACATGAGACATTCATAATCATATCACCAAAGTTCATCACTAAAGTGTCATAAAATCATATTCCCGTAGTTTTTCACTAAGGTATAAAAAACAATACCAATGTATTATTTCAATGTATCATCAACATGTCATATCTTGAGATTAATTATTTACCCAATACATTAGTTTACTATTAGATTTCACCCTTCATATGTCTTACATTATGAGTTCCACATAAGGAAATCATTCATAATTCCATCAAATCATTATTAACCCAACAAGGAAATGGGATACATGATAATACACAACATAAGTATAGGATATAAAGAAAAATAATGTGGATAAATAATAAGATAATATCTAGGGAATAAATAATGGATGTTTAAATAGAAGGAAATATCCCTTTTATGATCATTAAGAAAAATTATTTTCAAATTAATATATATCCTAGATCATTTGAACAAAATTTATTTATGAAACGATGATAGTAAGAATTTATTTGAGAAGATGTGATGGAGTATAGAAGAAGTTTCATAGAAAAAGTAAAAATTATCAGAAATATGTGTTCATACAGAATAAAATTTTAAAAATCTATTTTAGATAATTATCATAATATGAAAATGGTATAATTTAGTTTTGAATTTTATATTCATAGGGAGAAAAATATTTCGAATAAAATGTTAGGTAAGTGGTAAGAATGGAATGGAATCAGAGTTAAGTGTGTTGGGTGTGGAAATTTTGGTGATCTATGTTGGTATAAATTTTCACCCAAACAATGGTATTATAAAAGTTCAAAGTAATAAATTTATGTATTATAATTAAATCCACATTAGATTACCCATTTAACTACTTAGTAATCTTAATTAAAATTTAACCATGGAAATTATTTTACTTGTAAAAATATATGATGAACCTTATAACCAAATTTCAACATGATTACTTGAATTTGGAATCCATTTAATCTAATTTAATTTCTATATATATAATATTTAACTTTTAGATTAAAATTAATAATGTGTTCAAAATATTTTTTGGTAAAAAATGTAATTTTAATTTTTAAGTGTTCTTAATATTATTTTAAATTTATTAAAAATTAAATGATTTTTATTTTATCTTTATAAATTTTTATACATTATATTAAAGTCGTTATTTTAAAATATATCCATTTAATTTAAAAAATACCCAAATTTAGAAAACTATGATTCTTTGAAAAATAATTGGTTTGTCTTGGTAACATAATTTTATGACTAAAAATAAAATTCAATTAATTAACTAGTTTTAAAATTATAAAAAAAATATTAAAAACATTTTATATGATTAAATTTCTAAAATTGATAAAAATAATTTTTAATACAAGCATGCATAATGCATGAAAATAATTTTAAGGAACTTGTATATTTTGAGCATAAAATAAATTTAGTACTTTACTATTATTATCTATTGAATAGATTTAAACATATTTTATTATATACATTATCAATAATTTTACTTAATCAATTATTTAACACAAATATAATAAACATAAAATTTCATGAAAATGAATTTTTTTAAGAGAATATATTTTTACATATAAAATGATTTCATTTTTTATTTAGAATTACTAATTAAATTTTATCAATAAATTTGTATTAAAAATGAAATTAATTGTAATTTCTATATATATATATATATATATCATAATTCAGTTGCCTTGATATTTAACCACTAATTCAATGGAATCATTTTAACATGAATACAATTTTATTCATCTTTTTTTGGTTTGGTGTCGCATGTGAAGAAAGCTATTGAACACAATAAGTTTTAATAAAAAACATATATAATAAAATATCAGGGTGTTAAATTCTCACCATTAAATAAATTTAATCCTTGAAATTTTATTTTTCACACAATAATAAAATTATTTAATGGTATTAAAAAGATATTAATAATTTATGATATATTTTAAAATGATGTGTCTACCTTAATTTTATTTGGAAACACACCATTTACCTTCATCGTGTTAATTTTTTACTTTGTTTTTTAGGAGACTTTGTAATGACCCGACCCTAGAATCCTGATGTTGGTACATTATTTTAATACATTTTCATGATTTCTTGGAATCAAACACCAAAGTACCGATCAGTTTAGCCATATTGGAATACCATATTATATTCATGATCCCATAATATATTCGGAAAGGAAAATAAAACATGATACAATTAGAAATAAACTACATCCTTGAAAGCTTATTCAAAGGTTTCTTATTCATAACATGGGGAAAGGAAACATATGAAAGGGATGATCTTATATCCTTAGTATGTTTAAGTAATTTAGTGGAGTTATCATAAAAATAAACATTAGGCATGGTGAATAATAGAAAACACATGCCTTTAAAATTAACATGATCATAATATAGAGGGAATGAATCCTGAGTAAATAAAGTCATATAATTGATCACAACAAACATTACCATGAATATTATAATAGTCTACTAGTCACATGATTTATCAATTTATAATATCATAATGAGTGAATGAATATGTTGGACATCATAAACTTTTCATTGAGGCCTTCACCCAGACATTTGAAAATACTAGGGTAAGGCCTAGGCCAAAACCTAAATTTGATTTGTCTCATGAGACCTACTGATTCATCTAGGGGCTATAGAAGGACCCACCCATCACATTCTAAGTAAAATTCATTCCTAAAATGAATGGGGTTATTCTTAGAAATAATATACATATGTAATGTAAATAACTTTCCCTAATCAATAAACATGATTACTAACTATTCAAAATAATATGGCGAATAGAATCAAGATCACACATCCATATCCAAACTAATCATAAATCCTTGACAAAAATTTATATTATATAATAATATATAAAACTCAAAGAATTAAAATATTCAATAATGTATGTTGAAATTTATGCATATACTTTTAAATGAGATCATTGAATGATTCAGGAGGTAATAATCCTTAGACATTCTAAATTGTCCCAAACCACTTTGAATAATTAAAATAATAATCTCTTGGAATATCATGAGAATAAATAAACTCTTTATTATATTTATAAAAGGGTATTTCATATTCCACACTAACAGAATAAGGGGTGAACAAGGTATATATATCATAGAAGTAAAAGTGATAGGAGAAAAACCCTTTTACTTTGAAAGGAATATTTATTTTTGAAAATTAGTTGTATATATTGTAAAATCATATTGTAAATATGTATATCCCAGAAAAGAAAAGTGGACGAAACTAAAATTATATTTAATTTATAAATGATTTCCAAATTAATAGAAGTTATCCAAAAAGATTTTTTAAGAATCATTATAAACAAAACATTTTAGTGCAGTTTAAGGAAAAGTATTAAAGATATTTTCAAATAGAATATTGAATAATCACTTATATAAAACAAAAACTGAACCAAGAAGGGTTTTATTATAAAAATAGTTATTTTATAAAAGATATTGTGACTCAAAACATATTATATTTTTCACTTTAAAATGGGTAAAAATTTAGGAAGTTCTTTTGAAATGAGCTTATTTATCGAGAAAATGTTTTAGAGAACCTTTTTAAAACAAGTAAATACCCATAAAATAAATAAGTATTATGGTTGTTACAAATATATAAAACATTAAAACATTATATTTGAGTATTACATAATAATAAATAACAATTTCATTGAGTTAATAAGAGAATAAGAGTAACCCAAATGAAAATGGAGGTTCGGGTAGAAAACCCTTTCAACTTTGTAATCAATCAAATCATATTCCCCAAAATTAATAACTGTAAAATGATACATTGAATACCATGAAAATAAATATATTCATGATATGATACCACAATGGTAATTATACATACACAATACACAATAAATTGTGGTGAAAATGGAATATCTCCAAAAATGGATGTGAGATGAGAAAACCCTTACCTTATGTATGAATGAGTGATGAACTTGACCTTAATGTTGTGGATAATCAAATAAAATCCATTTATTAACTAATTATAAAACTTATATACTTATATTTGATTCATTAAATTTTCGTTAAGTTCATTTATGTTTTTAATTATAAGTTTTAAGGCTGAATTTTGTCGTTCCAAAGTGTTTGTTTCCTTGATTTCATGATCGGTTCACTTGATTATAAGTAATAGAGTTTATGTGCAATGGATATGATTCTAGAAAATTGAACCTATATATTATTTATTAACATGAATAAGTGTAAATGGTTATATATATCACTTTTTTTCATGGTATGATAATTATTTTTTCAATAGAACATTAGTGATAATTGTTTATATTATTTTGGTGATATCTTGATTATTACAATCTAGTTTGTCGTATGAATTTATATTATGTATATATACTAGTTTCAGAACATTTAATAGGTTATAATAAACAAATTATAGTTTTTATTAATCATAAAAACAGATCCATGACCAGCCATTAAGATGGTAATGGAAATTGAAAACACGGCGTCCTTGAATACGGTATATTAACACATCTCAGACGGTTTTTTCATATTGGTATAAAAGGAGGGGAAAGAAGATATGGTGATGAATTATTCCATTAGAATAAAAAATTAAAATATATTTATGTTACTAAAGATTTCATACCTTTTATATTAGGGTATTTTAGGAGAAAAAAATAAAAGAAATGAACTTGAAAGAAAAAAAAGAGAAATTGAGAAATCCCTTATGAAAATTCAGCAGCCTAATGGCATCACTTAAAAAATCATAAAATCATTTTATGAGAGAAAAAGGGGTATCTCATAGTTTTTACATAATATATACAATAAGGGGATATTTAATGATATACTCCAACATAATCCCTTGGAAATTAAAAGGAACAACATAAAAGGAGTGCTTGAAAAATAGAAGGGTGGTATATTCTTTTACCATGTAGAGTAACTCCTAAAACATGATGGTTGGAACCTTGGGGGATTTAGGATACCTTGGGGGGGACTTATTGGGAGGTAAAACTACCAGATATTATAGGTTGATGAATTTTTAATGAAATAAAATGGAGTAATTGGTGTGTGTTTATAGTAAAAGAGAGGAAGTTATTTATTAATTTTCAAAGACACCACATCAGTGGTATTTGTAAAACCATGGGCTTACCATGGTATTGGCCAATTGGGGAACCTAATATCATATTTTATAACTCAAAAGTATACCAAAATTATTACATCTTTATTACATCATTAATGATATTGAAAAATCAAAACATTATTTTTACTATTCATGAAAAAATAAAGTATTCTATAAAATTCTGATAAAATCAAAATAACCTAAAATAGACGTTTTGATTTCAAAAATGAAAATTAATTTTTGAAAATAATTATCTAAATAGTAATATTTTAACTATTATTTATGAAAATACTTATTTATTAAAAATAATTGCCAGCATAAAATGTATAGAAAAATGCATAGATAAATATTTGACACAAAAAAATTATTTTATCATATGTAATTAAAGGGGGGTGTTTTGATAATAAAATTTCATTATAATAAATTTTAATAAAACCTTATTTTAATATAATAATTTAAATTTCACTAAAATGTAAAAATTTTAGCTAGAAAATGAATTTATTAAATTCATCATATTTTTAAGAAAAACTAAACTCAAAATAGAAATGATGGAACAACAATTTTATTTATAGTTTCATAGGTGAGGTTACTATTACATTGGTCATATTACTATTAATAAGAGTAAAATTACTATTACAAAGGGTCAACTTACTATTCATCAAAAAAAATTAATTTGATCCTATCAGGCTATAAATATCTTAATAGTTGCAACTGTGTATATCTATTTTTTGAAATTCAAAATAAAGAAGTGCTAAAATTAAGTTTAAGAGCTAGGTTATAACTATAACCAAGTCTTGTTTTGTAGAGACTCGGTGATGTGTGCATATAATCTATCGAATGAATATAAATTATTTATGAGAAAACATACCATAAATTATTGGGGTGTCATATTAATAGTGAATATATTTGTAACATAATTTAGTATTTTTCAAAATAATTATAATAGTAAATTAAAATATTTAATTAAATAATCTACTAATAAAAATTACTTTTTTAATAAAAATAATCAAATACATATATTCATATTGAAATATTTTTGTACACAAAATAATACATTGAAATAGTATTTTTTTAACATTAATTTAAAATAAATTTTAAATCCATAAATTTGAAATATAATTATTATTAATTAAAAAACATAATTTTGAATTATTATATTTCTTAACTTAATATATTTTATCATTATAAAATAAATTAACGTGGTGTTATAGACTCATTTCTCTATGTAATCTCTTTACACACATAAAACATCTCTATGTTACTTTAATACATTTTCCTTCGGGTCTCATTAAATGTTTTTTATATGAAGAAAATTGGATCAACTTTCCTTGATTATGTTCAATACCTGTCTAACATGAGACTGCATCCTAATTTCCTTTGGGATTTTTGTGAATTTAACTATATTCATGTTGTTAATCATAATTATTGATAGGTAATTAGGTATAATTGACTGATTTCTCATTCCATATATTATTATATTAGGTTACATGTTGGGATAATATCCCAATCATTCATTGTACAAATCATTAATCTGATTCCATTGGAATTAATTTATTACATAAACCAAAATAAGTTAACATGAGTGGTGATTAATTAACACTATAAGATAATTATTGTAAGATTAAAAATTAATCCTCAAAATATACTACTTAATAAATTATTACATTTAATTTAATTTCATCCTAAATCACTCTCATTTTAATATAGGATTATTTGATTTGGGTTATCACATATTACTTAACCTAATTCCTTAAAACAAAAAATATTTCATAAAATATTATTAAGAGAATGAAATTAACCAAATAATATCCCCTAGGAGTGTCTAGCTAGGTGTGTAATCTCAAGAACACTCATCATGTACTAGAATAAAGATTGATTTGATACTCAACCATCCATTTTTAAGGGGATTTCTCCTAAGTGAATCTATGAAAAATACATATCCACTTGACAGTATCCAAACAGGGATCTAATTATTAGGATAACCACGCAATATCTACATTACTGATTCATCAGGATATTTTCATATACTTATAATGAACCCTTAAAATTATCCCTATTATTTTTATTATGTTTCTCTTATCCTAATACCTATAATATTAAATATTACCTCAGCTGACCAAAACGAATATCTATACCATTGATATTATGACAACCCATAGATTACCAACCCTCAAATTATCCTCAATTGATAATATAACATCAAAATTAATATAAAACCTACACTAATTCAACAATGATTTCACACAAATGTGTTCATGTCATAAGTACATGAATTATAAAAAATATTGCATTAAATACATTCCAAATACCATTTTGGAATAGAGTTTTAAAGATCTTGAAAAACATTAACTAAAAAAACTCATTTCTTTTTCAAATAATGATATTTTTATACACTATATAAGATACTACTTAACCCCCAAAAAATATTTAATGTATCCCATAAAATTTTCACATGAAATTCTTTTCTAGAAACATCATAGATATTAATTTTCTTCCTAGCATGGGGTAGTGGAAACATAAGAAAGTGGTGATCTCAGAAGCACTATAAGGGGTAAAAAATGAAATCAGAACATATCATTTATAAGACTTGGGGAATAATATAAGAATATGAACATAAGAACATTAATATAGGTACAAATAATAACATGATCATAATTACAAGAAACATAAATTTGAAATGTTTCTCGAGCATGAACATGATACATTCTTAAACATATCACCAAATATCATCAATAAGGTGTCATAAAATCATATTATCATGGTTTCTCATTAAGGAATCATAAAACATTAGAAATAGTTGTTTCCAAGGTAACATGAACATTTCATATCTATATATTAAATATCTACACAATGCATTAGAGTGTAATCATGATGTACCCTTCATATTTCTAACATTATGTGTTCCACGTGAGGAAATCATATATAATTCCATCAAAATATAATTAACTAAATAAGGAAATGGGTTACATGATAATAAATGAAAAAATCATAGGAAATATAGAAAAATAATTGGGATACTATTAAAATATAATATCACAGTAATTAATATATGTTGTTAACATAGATATAAAATACCTTTTTAGGAGAATTAAGAAAATTTCTTTGGAAATAAGAAATATTTTTCGCCATTTTAAAAAATGTATTCATTTTACATGCAGAGTAATAATTTATTTTTGAGAAACCATGGGGTTTAGAGATTAACTTTAATATAAAAATTTAAAACGGTGTAATTATACTTTTTCATGGAAGAAAAACTTAACCAGAGTTTTTATGAAACTTTTTTATCATTTTTATAAAAAGGAACGTTACAGGTAACTTTCAATAGTCATTTTAAAAAATGTGAACTAAAATTTTTTGATAACATTTAATTTTAAAAAATAAACCTAATTAATGTATCCATTTAAATATATAAATAGTATATTATTAAAATTTTGTGTCTAATAAATAATAAGAAATTTTGGATGGAAACCCCTTATATTATTTTTAAAACATATTTTTTGGAATCATACATTATAAAAAGAGTAAAGAGTATATTAATTTTGAAAATAATATAAGCTAAGTATGATTTTCAGATGGGATAAAATATAATTATGTTTCTAAATATAATTTATAATTTTTTGGAAATGAAAATATGGAAAAGTATTGCAAACCATCATTAAAGAGTACGGGAACTTTACTTAACAATGATATACTTTTTGAGGAATAATTTTATTATGGTAAAAAAATTGAATTAAAAGATAATTATCCCCATATAATAATATAAAATAACATGAAATAAAATCAGAGGGTTTAATAAAAATAACCATAGAAGAAAAAATTTCAAGAAGGGGCGCTATAACTCAACCATGGGAGTTGAGATAATAAAAACACTTTCAACATTGTTGTCTGTCGAATCGCGATCCATATGAAGAAGGGACATAATATAGATCTTAAATTTTTATTAATTTTATGAATATAGAAAGATAAATTCAATATTAATTTATCACAGAATGTTAAATATATCATGGTGCATAGTTATAAATATGTCTAAATAATTAAATTTGGGAAAAAAACCCTTTACATTAATTCTTGACGTCCACTAAATAGCTTTAATATCCAATATAAAAATATAACTATATTAATCACCTATTTAATAACCTTATTCATATACATAAACATTTATAATATTTATTTATAATCATCATCTATATATATATATATTAATTAGTTATTTTCTATTTTCAATATCGGGTGAGAGTAATCTTTATCATTTTGATCTAGTTTCATAATAGTGTTGTTATTTTTCATTACCTTCCCAAAATATATAATTTAAAAATAATAAAAGTGTATGGAATTGTACTTTTATAATTATTTATTATGTTATAATTACATTTAATAATTTTTTATATTTTATTTCTGATGACAATTTTGGTGATGCACTTATTTTAGTAATTTATAAGTAAAGAACAATTTTGTCTTAATTAATGAGTTATAATATTATTTTACCTTTAAAAAATTAAAAAAATAACTATTTAATTATTATTATCGAAAATTAATTTTCCAAAACCATCCTTCATATAAATCTATATCATTATTTAAGTAGTTGGTTAAACCGAACCAACAAGATCATGAAACAATCTATGTGAGAGTATGGAAATGGAAGAGATTATTTTGTTATAATATCCCTATTGTAAATGTATAATTAATTTATTTTTATATTATTAAAGTTATGAATCATAATTTTTAAGAGTTATTTGAATATGATAATTTAAAAATATGTTTTCACTTATAAATAAATCATTTTTCTTCTTGGTATGTTCATTTTGGGTGGTTATTTTTATAATGTTCCATTATTTATAATATTACAAATGGAATTATTAATTAATGTTTCAATAATATAAATAATAACTTAAATTAAATATATATTAAATAAACCTATTTATAGAACCATACTTTAAATGTGGTGATGAAAAACTAAATGTGTAATTTATAGAGGTAGTAATCTACACACACACATTAGAAACATTTTCATTTCTTGATAGAATGGGAGTGGTATAGATAATGGTTATAAAATAAATATAATAATATTTCAATAAATTATTTATAATTATTTAATTATATATATACATGGTTATAATGGGTTTGGATAAGGATGGATGAGAAGGATGACGAAATAATGTTAAAGGCTATGTAATACTTACATTGATAATTTTGATCTTCTCTAGAATTGTTCAATGGAAATGATGGACTTGAAGTGATTTTTATAGAATATTGGATTTAAAAAGTTTAAAGGGGATATTTAAGAAGTAAACTGAATATTGTTTCATGTAAATTTATAAATATCAATGTGGCATGAAATGGGTGGAAGTGTGTACCTTTTATTGGTGAAAAAGAGGGACAAATCTTTGGAAAAGAATGTTTCTTAAGGAATAAGAATTGAATTTCATGAGAGTTATGTGGGGAAATATTGGTGAAAATTGAGGTATGAATCAAAAACCTAAATAAGGTCCTATATAAGGTATAATTTTCAAATTTATTTATTAAAAGTTGATCCACAATAAATTACACAATTAAACACTAATTAGTTTGATTATAATTATTCAATGGTAATTATTTTATAACTAAAAAACATACCTTCTTAAATAATTTAAATATGATGAATCTGAATTTTTAATCCATTTTATCTAATTTGGTATCTAAATATGAGAAAATTCAGTTTTACATTAAAACATATATCGTGTTGAAAATTTGTTTTATTAGAAAAATTGTTCTTTTAATCATTAAGTGTTCGTAATCTAATTTTACATTGATTTTAAATCAACTAATTGTTAATTTATTCTTATATATATTTTAATACCATATTATAGTCTTTATTTTATATTGGATCAATTTGATTTAAAAATAAAATGTATTTGTAAAACTGTCATTATTTGAAAAATAAATGTTTTTCCATGGAAACTAATATTTTTCTTGGTTAACAAAATTTTATTTATAACAAAGAGAATGAAGCCATTAAATAATTTAAATTTTTTAATACAAATAATTTAAACATTTTAATTATTCCATTTCGAGAAGTGATAAAAATCATTTTTAATATAATCATTCATAAAACATAAAACCAATTTTAAAAAACATGTATCTTCCAAAAAATAAAGAATTATTACTTTTCTAGTAATAAATATTTTGTGGATGTTAAATTATTTTATTATATATGTATATTAGAAATGTTTTCCATTTAAACTATTATTTGACCATAATATAATAAACTTCATAGTATATGAAAATGTAATTTTTAAAATAGAATATATATTCATACATAAAATAAAATTATTTGTTATTTAGTTATACTAATTGAATTTTATCAATGCGATACTATTTAAAATATAAAATTTAGTTTTATTTTTACATATATTTCATTATTTTATTACCTATAAATTTACCTAGTAATTTAAAAACTATATTTTAATGGTTATATATTGATCTTTAATTCATTTTGGTTTGATATTGCATGTGAATTAAGATATTGAATGCATTTTCTTTTAAAATATATATATTTTTTAAAATATTGGGGAATTAAAATGTATTATATACTATGTTCATAAAAATATTTTTTAATAAATAATTTCTCTTATCACATAAGGTAAACAAGATGAAAATAAACATCCACTATTCTGATCCATTGATGATTTTATTTCTATAACAACAACACTTAAAATTTACATTTCATTGAGTATCCCAACCCCCTTTAGATATTCCTAAAACATAAATCCTATATAAACAATTTCCTTCATTTTTTGAAAACTCTTTTAGGTTTTATTAACCAATGACAACTATTAGACAAGTCCAATCTTCATTATCTAACTCTAACCTTTACCCTTCAAAGATTTCAACAAAATGTTAAAACCTGAACAATATATGACCAGACTATTTATTCTCAAAACATTGATAAAATAGTTAAATATTTAAAAACCATATTCACATTATCAAGACATTTCTAATAATGATTCAAGAATGAATTACACATCCAGAACAAGTCTTAAAGGATAACATAAATCTCTCCACGTCATTATCACACTCAATAAAATTGAATATATTATTGGAGACTAAAGTTACATAGATTATATTTCATCTAAAGCCTTTAAAACCTCAAGTGAATAATTTTTTTTTTCCTATATGCTTCTGTATTCACCTTCCTAAACAACTTCCATAGATGTATGTTCAAGAAGGAATTACACTAATGTAATGAATTTTCTTCTATCTTAAGAATAATTCTTATGCTTTATAGAAAACTAATAATTTTCATAAATTAATATTTTATTTCTCATGTATTATTCTTAAATTAAAGTTGTATGGTGGTTATTCCATTATATCTATAAAAAATTATTTTTTCATATGAGTATCATGTTTTACATTCATAGAACATTTAATAAATGTGATCCCAATAAAAATGTGAACAGTTTGTAATTCACATAATGTATTTTAATGGAACAAGATCTAAATTTCAATTATTAATGAGTCTTATTTATAATTAAACATTTAATAATTTAGGTAGGATATCATACTACTCATATCATATATGAATCTTGGATGTTTGAGTGGATATCTCCTTTCCCAGTCCATCATATGGATAATCTCAATAATGTTCCCCTCGTATCCTTCCTATGGGTTTATTAGTTATTTGTAACTCAAATAAAATGCCAAAAATAGGAATTAATCCTATTAATGTATCCCATTAATTTTTTACCTTATACAAGATAGTCTAGGGGATTCTAACATTAGCGTGAACCATCTTGATTGGATGATCGAGGTCATGAAAAGTATTTTATTTTGAACAAATACGACACTTATTATTTTTAAAGGGGAGTTAAATATCAAAATATTATCTCACGTATTCCATTTACATGTATACATGATACTAATTATTTAGTTTGGAATCCCTATTCATTATATCAAATCAGAATTTTAAAACAATATTGATGTGTAACACTTTACACAACTCATAGATTTTGTTACTAACAAAAATTAAAATCAAACTATATTAATACATATCCAAATACATCAAATTAATAAGTTATATAAATCCAAATTATATGAAATATTAAAATCATTGGAATCAATAATCCTCACAAGAGTACTCTTGGAGAAATGGATAACTAACCCCCACTTTTCTTGACAAGGCATAAGCCTCTTGGTTGTGAGCAGCCTTCCCTATATTCCCTCTACCTAGGAATACTTTACTCAAGAGAGAGAATAATTTCATTATAATTATATCACCTAATATGTATAAATTATATAATCGATCATTAAATTAATGCTCATAAACCAATATTACCTAAAGTCAATGTAGAATAAAACAGAATCAATTATTACAAGTACCATGTAACTCATTATATGAATGTATGATAACATATAGAAGTAGTTTTCCAATTTAAACTAAAGAATAAATAAATTAATAATATAATAATTATATTAATTATATTAATGAATAAAGTAGATAAACAACTAAATAAATGAACATTTCATATATTTAAACATGAGATGAAGAATTTTTGTACAATTCCTAAATAAAGAAATTATAAACACTTTATAATTTAGTCATGAATTATATATATTTCATAATTAAAATAAATATAAACCCTTTATTTATATTTAATAGGAAATCCTTTATGTTGGTCTCTTATATGAAATTTACTTTAAATATATGATATTAAATAAAATATAAACATTATATATTCCACGTATATTATGTAAATAATTTTCAAAATCTAAATATAAAATATATTTATATAATTTACAACATGATGATATCAAATATAAAAAATCCTTTTGAAATGGTGTAAAAAATTTCCTCAAATTAGGGTTGTGAATTTCAACAATTCAAATTAATTGTTATGAATAATTTATAATATTACCTAAAAACTTCTTTATATTTTTTGTATTTTTTAATTTATAAATAATTTATAAATTATTCATTAAATTTTCATATTAATATTTTATACATAAATAATAAGACATATCATAAAATTTCAAAATGTATTTAATATTAAAAATTAGTATTATGGATATTTAATTAATAAATTATTCATAAACACTTATTAATTAATTAATTTTTAAAAACATTTAAAACTAAATAAATATCCCAAAATTCTATGATTTATATATATTTTATGAATTATTTAATAAAAGTATAATTGAAAATTTATAAAAAAATAATCATATCATATTTTTCAATATGAATTATATTAGAATATGTAGTTCATTTCATTATCTATCACATTTTAGGATAAATAATTCACAGGCTATAATATAACCTTCAATTCATGGGATGTAATCTAATATGATATCTATTATATCATATCAAATATATTATAAGTTTTTTTTTCAATCATTGATCATCACTATCATCAACTATGACCCCGAATATCTTATGCTACAATATACTAAAGGCTGAAAGATTTCAATTGTGTCGCATCTTATTGTATCCCTTTTTATATGGCATGGTTTTATCATGGATTATGATATTTCATATCATATATCCATATATAGAAAAAATCCAATAATTTTTAATGATATATAAAATGATATTAATATGATATACATATTCCTTCATTTTTATCATGATTTAAAGAATCAAACAACATAGAAAGGAATTGATATGTAAAATTCATTACAAAGATTTATAATTTACAAATTAATAAAAAACAATTTAACTTGGAGGAGACTAGGTGTCCTTATATTCCACTTTCCCTAGGACCCCCATAAAAAATATCCTAATATTACTTCATGTTTTTTAACAGTCCACCACCATCATGAAGAAAAAAGAGTTTACCTATGTTAAAAACAATGCTTATTTTAGAAATAATATAATGAAATAAATAATACATAAATATGATACAATAATTATTAAAGGAAAAATAAATTAAAATGATAAAATTAATTCTAAAAAATAATGCATAAATAAAAATGAGAAAATAATACATAAATAAATAACACTATAAAGTAATACGACACTCACATCTCGTTGGCTCTGTTTTGAGTAAATAATGTGCACTCATTCATACCAGACACACCATTTATCATTTTTATGCGAGGTTAATTCCAATACATTATAAATTAATTATAAATATTTTTTATAAATTATCAATATATTCTAAGTTTTTTTTCTTATTTTTGAGTATATGACATGCATTTTGAACTAAAATGACACTTAAATTGAAACACATGGTTTTAATCATAGCAATTTCATTATGTTTCAAAATGATTTAGAGTTAATTCCAACATATTAAAAATTAATCATGGATTTTTTAATAAATTATTGATAAATTCCATGTTCATTTTCTCATTTTGAATATGTAATGTTTGTTGTCGACTAAAATATCACTTTTAAATTAAAACAAACTCTTTGAGCCATACCAGCTGCATCATGTGTAAGATTGACATGTAGATGATTCATATATTTCATAAATGAGTCTAATATAATTATTATAAATAAATAAAATATAAGTTCTTATTCTCAGTTTTGAGTATGGGATGTATGTTTTGAACTAAAAATGTCACCTTTGAACTAAAAATATGCACTTTCAGTCAGTCTGGCAACACCATGTATAGGATTTATGTTTGGTATATTCTTACACATCATATATGAATTGTAAATATTTTTCCAAAAGTATTATTAAAATAAGAGTTTATTTTATTGTTTTTGAGTATATGATGTGTATTTTGAACCAAAATTTCATTTTTAAATGTAAACTTTCACTTTCAATCAAAACTTTCATGTCATTTATCAGATTAAAATTTTGTTAACTCCAACAAGTCAAAAACAAATTATATATAATTTAAATAAATTGTAATTGTAATTTGATAAAATCATAGTTTTGAATATGTGACGTGTTTTTAGGACAAAATGTCACTTCTAAATGAAAACTCTCAATTTTATCGATAACTGACACATTGTGTGTCAAATTGACACTAGGTCAATTCCTAAACATAAAAAATATAAATAGTTGTTTTTTATAAAGTTATAAATAATATACAAGTATGTTTGATTGGTTTTGAGTATTTTACATTAGTTTTGAACTTAAATATCACTTTTAAATGAGAATACAAACATCCTATAATAATGACCATGTCGTTTGTCGGATTTACATGCGGATAATTCCTATGCATAAAAAAATTATTCACATATAATTGTTATAATATATTAAGATAATATAAGTTTTTTTTCCTATTTTTGAGTATGTAAATATTGTTTTGGACTAAAATGTCCCTTTTAAATGAAAACATGCACTTTGAGTCATATCAGCCACATCATTTATTGGATTGTAATGAATTTTATTCCTATATATAAAAACTGAATCATAAATAATTTTAAAGAGTTATTAATACTACCCAAGTGTGTTTTATTTATTTTGAGTATGTGGTATGTGGTTTGAAGTAAAATTTCACTTTTAAACTAAAAACATGAACTTTTAATCAATCCAGCTATATTGTGTGTTGTATTGAAGTGAGGTAAATATCTAAAGATAAAAAATGAATCAATGGTCATTTTATTCAATTATTAAGATAATCTGAGTGAATTTTATTGGTTTTGAGTATGTGGTGCACATTTTCGACTAAAGTGTCACTTTTAAATAGAAAAACACACTTTGATTCATACCGACCCCATTTTTTCATATTTATGTGTGTTTGATTAAAATAAATCAAAAATAAATGATGGATATTTTTTCAATATTATTAAGACAATCCAATTATTTTTTTTCTTTGTTTTGACTATGTGTTTTGTGTTTTGAACTAAAATGTAACTTTTAAACTAAAAATAATCACTCTCAGCCAATTCGTCCATATCATCTATCGAATTTATGTGAGGTTAATTTATAGTTTTAGAAAATAAATTATTGATATTTTTCTATAAACTATCAATAAAACCCAACATAATTTTTTTATCTTTGACTATGTGAAATATTTTGTGAACTTAAATGTCACATTTATACTAAAACCATGAACTCTAATTCATAACAACCACATCGCCTGTCATATTTACATGTGGTAGATTAAAAATATCAAAAATGAATCATGGATTATTTTTATGTAGAATAAATACAATAAGAGCATGTTTTCATATTTTTGTGTATATAACATGCGTTTTAAACTAAATTTTCTCTTTTAAACTAAAAGCATGTGATCTTAATCAATCTGGAAAAAATGTACACTAGATTGATGTGAGGTTAATTCCTAAACATCAAAAAATAAATTTTTGATCTTTTTTAAAAATTATAAATAAAATCCATGCTCATTTAATCATTTTTGTCTATGTGACATGCATTGTGAACAGAAATTTTTACTTTTATATTGAAAACACAAACTCTAATACATATAATACACACAATGTGTCATATTGATGTTAGGTTTATTCCTACACATAAAAAATGAAT